>JAJIZL010021103.1:0-349224 GCA_023969395.1 Amblyomma maculatum | reverse complement strand
TAGCAGAGATTGAGACTGATAAAGTTGTTTTAGAGGTTCCAGCAACATCAAATGGGGTTTTAATAAAAATATTAAAGTCAGCTGGTGATACGGTACTATCTGCTGAGGTTATTGCTAAGATTACAACAGGAGCAGCTACTCCTGCTGTGGCAAAACTAGAAGCTGCAGTAGAAGTTTCTCAATCAAATAATGATCCACACTTAGTACCTTCAGCACGTAAGGCTTTAAATGCAAGTGGCTTAGATTCTGCTGCTAATATCGAAGGTACAGGTAAAAAAGGACGTATAACTTCTGAGGATGTTAAAAAAGCAGCTACTTCAGTAAACAAACCTCAACAATACACAGCACTAGTAAATCAAGGTGCTAGATATGAAAAAAGAGTTAAGATGACTCGTCTACGCCAGACTATAGCAAATAGATTAGTTGAGGTTCAACATACTAATGCAATCTTAACCACTTTTAATGAAATAGATATGAGTGCGGTTATGGAACTTAGAAATAAGTATAAGGATATGTTTGTCAAAGAACATGATACTAAGCTTGGCTTTATGTCTTTCTTTATCAAGGCAGCAACAGAAGCGCTTAAGAAATTCCCAGATGTGAATGCTTCTATTGATGGTGATGAGATTGTTTATCATAATTATTTTGATATTGGTATTGCAGTAGGTACCGATAGAGGACTAGTAGTACCCGTATTGAGAGATACCGATACTAAATCTTTAGCTGAACTAGAAGCTGATGTTTTAGAAAAGGCAATTAAAGGGCGCGATGGTAAGCTAAGTCTTGAAGATATGCAAGGTGGCACATTTACTATCACAAATGGCGGTACTTATGGTTCGATGTTGTCTACTCCTATTATTAATTCACCACAAAGTGCTATTTTAGGTATGCATAATATTGTTGAGCGTCCTATGGTAGTTAAAGGTGAGATTAAGATTCGTCAAATTATGTATTTAGCGTTATCTTATGATCATAGAATCATCGATGGCAGCACTTCAGTTAGATTCTTGAAGATGATCAAAGAGTTAATTGAAGATCCAAATAGAATTCTCCTTCAAGTCTAGTTATTTTTTTAAATTATCCTAAAGGTATTTTTCTATGAACTTAGATTTTATTAAAAGTAAGATTGCGGCTGTGCCTGATTTTCCAAAACCAGGTATTATGTTTCGAGATATTACTCCTTTGCTTGCACATCCACAAGGGCTGAGAAAAACCGCTGAGGCAATGGCACAAGAGTTAAAAAATAAAGGTATTAAACCAACTGTTGTTGCTGGCACAGAAAGTAGAGGCTTTATTTTTGGTGTTGCCCTTGCTAAAGTATTAGGTCTAGGCTTTGTGCCAGTTAGAAAGCCTGGTAAGCTACCAAGAGAAACTTATAGTGTTAAGTATGACTTAGAGTATGGTAGCGATAGCCTAGAAATACATCAAGATGCTTTTAAGTCTACAGATGAAGTATTGGTAGTTGATGATTTATTGGCGACCGGTGGTACTGCAAAAGCAACAGTACAGCTTATAGAAAAAACTCAAGCAAAGGTTACAGGGCTTATATTTGTGATGGAACTTGATGGTTTAGGTGGTAGAGAAGTGCTTGCTGGATATAATGTTTCAGTACTGATAAAATTCTAGAGGATAAATTATGGCAAAGTATTTTGGAACAGATGGTATCCGTGGTGAAGTTGCTAACTCAACAATAACAGCAGAGTTTACACAAAAATTAGGTAATGCGGTTGGTTCGTTAATAAACCAAAAGAATTATCCAAAATTTGTGATTATTGGTCAAGATACACGTAGCTCAGGAGGATTCTTAAAATTTGCCTTAGTTTCTGGTTTAAATGCTGCGGGAATTGATGTACTAGACTTAGGAGTCGTACCAACTCCTGTGGTAGCGTTTATGACTGTTAAGTATGAAGCTGCAGCGGGATTTGTAATTACAGCATCACACAATAAATTTACTGATAATGGTATTAAATTATTTTCTTCTAATGGTTTTAAGCTAGACGATGCTTTAGAAGAAGAGGTTGAAGCTAAGATTGATAGTGATTTTATCTATCATCCAGAATTTAAGTTTGGCAGCTATAAGGTATTGGCAAACGCTATAAATGAGTATATTGAGAGTATTTATAGTCGTTTTGCTAATTTTGTCAATTATAAAGGTAAAATTGTTGTCGATTGTGCTCATGGGGCAGCATCACATAATTTTGAGGCTTTACTTGATAAATTTGGAATAGATTATGTTTCTATAGCTTCTAATCCTGATGGCTTAAACATAAATGTTGAATGTGGCGCTACTTGTATTTCAAATATTACAAAAGCTGTTAAGCAGTATAATGCTGATTTAGGTATTTCTCTGGATGGTGATGCAGATAGAATAATTATTGTCGATGAAAATGGTCAAGAAATTGATGGTGATGGAATATTAAATATTCTTGCTCAATATAGTGATATTTGTGGTGTTACTCAAGGTATCGTTGGTACACAAATGACAAATATGAGTTATGAGAACTATTATAAGGCTAGTAAAATTCCATTTATTCGTTCAAAAGTTGGTGACAGATATGTTTTAGAAGATTTAGTCAAGTATGGTTATAAAATCGGAGGCGAAGCATCCGGGCATGTCATTAACCTAAACTTTTGTACTACTGGAGATGGTTTATTTACAGCAATACAACTCTTAGCTGTTTTCTCTCAAGCTGATAAGCCTGTATCTGAGTTTAAATTGCAGAGGGAGTTAATGCAACAAACGTTAATCAATGTGCCATTGACTAAGAAAGTAACACCTTATGATTTACAAAAGGTTGCTAGCGATGTTAATGATATTGAGAAGCGCTTAGGTAACAGCGGAAGAGTTTTATTAAGACCATCAGGAACCGAACCTGTTTTAAGAGTTATGGTAGAGGCAGATGATAAGAGACTTGCTACAAGCGAAGCTGAGTATTTGGTTGAAAAAGTAAAACAAAGATTGGTGTAGATATGCAAAAATTAATAATGGGTAACTGGAAAATGAATGGTGACTCTACAAGCATAAAAGAGCTGTGTAGTGGTATATCACAAGCAAAATATGATACTTTTAAAGTAGCTGTTGCTGTTTTTCCATCAAGTGTTTATGTCAAAGAAGTAATTACACAGCTGCCTGAAAAAGTAGGTGTTGGTCTACAAAATATTACTTTTTATGATGATGGTGCTTATACTGGCGAAATCTCTGGTAAGATGTTAGAAGATATCGGTTGTGATTATTTGCTAATTGGTCATTCTGAAAGAAGATCTCTATTTGCTGAGTCTGATGAAGATGTTTTTAAAAAGCTTAACAAGGTCATAGATACAAATATAACCCCGGTGGTGTGTATAGGAGAATCACTAGATGATAGACAAAGCAGTAGGCTCAAACAAGTTTTGGCAACACAACTAAGTTTAATGTTGGAGAATTTATCTGTCGAGCAGTTAGTAAAAGTAGTAATTGCATATGAACCTGTTTGGGCAATAGGTACAGGGGTTGTGGCATCGCTAGAACAAATTCAAGAAACACATCAATTTATCCGTTCATTGCTAGCTAAAGTTGATGAAAGTCTTGCTAAAAACATAAAAATATTGTACGGTGGTAGTCTAAAAGCTGAAAATGCTAGCGATATATTAAGCTTGCCAGATGTTGATGGAGGTTTAATTGGTGGAGCATCTTTAAAAGCTACTGAGTTTAACGAAATAATAAATCAAGCAAACAAGATATGTACGGAATAATTTTAACTATTGATATTATCGCATCTATCGTGATTATGGTACTAGTATTGCTACAGCAAGGTAAGGGCGCTAATATGGGCGTCTCTTTTGGTGCAGGTGCATCAAATACAGTTTTCGGAAGTAAAGGAGCTGCCTCATTCTTATTTAAGATGACAGTATTTTTTACGGCAGTATTTTTTTTGTGTTGCCTTACTTTAGAGTACTTAGGTAAAAGCAAAGCGACAACAGCAAATGTAAGTCCTGCTAGTTCTGATAGCTCAATTGCTAGTCAGTACGATCAGTACCAAAAAGAAGTTTCTCAAGCTGCTACAACAGATAACTTTAAAGCAGCTTCTAAGTAAGTTCTATTGCACTGATGGTGGAATTGGTAGACACGCCATCTTGAGGGGGTGGTATCCATAGGATATGCGAGTTCGAGTCTCGCTCAGTGCACCAAGTTATTATAATGTTTCAAATATATTTTTGCTGATATTTTATAAATATATAAATTTTTCTTATCTAGTATAAATGAGTAAAGTTATTAAAGAAGTAGTTGATAAAAATGTAATTGAGAGAACAAGATATTTTATATATTTGGTTGAATTAGGTTCATATACTGCTGTCAAGAATCTTTATTCTGTTGAGATAAATACAGTTAGAAATAAGTTAGAATTATTAGAGAAATATTTGGGAGTTAAGTTGTTACAACCAAATAGTAATAAAATATAAATAAAAAGAGATGGTAAAAATGTTATGCATTTTGTCATAGGCTATATACAGATTTAGAAAACAATATCCTCACTAGTAAATATAGAGGTATAGATAACCTTAAATATATTAAATCTTTGGGACACGCGCATTTATTGACTTTATTTTTCCAAAGATACATAGGGTCGATGAAAGTAGTAAATATACTTTTACATTTGATAGTTATTTTTTATATCAGGCAAATAATTATTTTTATCAGTTAAGCAACTATGATGTCGCAATAGTAACCTCTAAATACTTGGAAAAAATAGATCAAGACTGCTGGATTATTGCTGCAAATATTGATGGAACAGCAATACCATCAAAGATTTATGTTAACCAAGCTATTTATTATTGAAGATGATATCCACAAGACTAAGCTTATTGAGAAAGATTTAGGTGTTGAATGTTCAGTTAACAAATATGAGCAAATATTAAAACTAAATTAGTAAAGTTTTTTCGTAAGCAGGCAAAAGAATATATAAATACTGTTCTAGTTAAATAGCTAAAATAATAGTAATTGTTAAAGTCTAATTGATGTTAGATTGATTATATAAAATACGATTATATTTTGAAGGTTATATATGAGTAAGGCAACGGGACTAATTTCTATATTTGTATTATCAGTAACTGCAGTATTATCTAATGGGTTTGCTGAGGATATTCCAAATTCAACAGTGTTACTACTAGCTAAAGTTGTTAGTAATATCTACTTGCAAGGTTATAGTGGTATCAACAAAGTTGAATATGATGATGACGTATATAAGGTAATAGTTATTAATAAAGATAGTCAAGAGTAGTATTTGTATATTGATCCTGCTACCGCAACAGTACCTACACCAAAACAAAGTGTTAAAGAGATTAATATGAGTCAGGCCATAGCAGATATTCCTCAAGATAGATGTAAAACTATTACAAGTGTTGAGTATTATAATGGTGCATACAATTCACAAATAAGTTATGATGATTAGCTAAAAAGATTGATACAATCATTTAGGAACAAATAGCCTCTAGTTGTTGGTTTAATTTGATTATGATTTAGCTTTAAGAGACCCTTGTCAATACCTAGTTGTAACTGTTGGCTGATAGTACTTCTTGATAAAAAAGTTTGTTGTTCAAAATTACTAAGATTAAAGCCGTTTTTTAATCTCAGGGCATTGAGCATAAACTCATATATAATCTCATCTTCGTTGACTATATTTGAGTCTTTGATAAATTTGTTAGTTTGAGTATATATCTTAGGGTGTTTATGTTTCCAAACTCTTTTGATTTGTTTAGTTTTAAGTTCAGTAATCTTGCTATGTGCTCCAGCGCCAATACCTATATAATCGCCAAACATCCAGTAATTAGAATTATGAATAGATCTTAGAGCATTTTGGGCAAAAGCGGAAACTTCATATTGCTTAAAACCAGCCTGTGCTAGAGCCTCTTTGCCGGCTATTTCAATACTCTTGAGAATTTCTTCATCAGAGAGTTTTGGTGGTTTTGCTGCAAATAAGGTATTAGGCTCAATAGTAAGCTGATACCAAGAAATATGCATTGGTTGCATTGCTATAGCTTGAGTTATATCAAAGATACCATCATCAAAGCTCTGATTCGGAAGCCCATGCATTATATCAACATTAAAATTTGAGATTTTTGAGTTTTTAATTTCATCAATAGTGGTATAAACATTTTTGCAACTATGAATTCTTCCCAAAATTTTTAGTTTATCATCTTGAAAGCTTTGCACCCCAAGTGATATTCTATTAATACCAATATTTTGATAACTTAGTATTGTACCTCTCTCTACAGTTCCTGGGTTCATTTCTAAAGTTATTTCACAGTTAGTACTAATTTTTGCATTTTTAGTGATATGTTGTAAAACTTTACCGAGATACTCAGCTTTAAAAAGCGAAGGAGTGCCTCCCCCAATGAAAATACTTATAACTTCTCTAGCTTGTAAATCATCAAGATGAGTATCAAAATCGGCTATAAGTTTTTGATAATACTGTTCTAAAAGATAGCTATCATCTCTTATCGGATGAGAGTTAAAATCACAATATGGGCATTTACGCACACACCAAGGAAAATGGATATAAATTCCAATTTGTTTGTTTATTTCAAACATTTTATGCCTTAAAGATTAAAAATTTACTTACAACAAAAGTATATATGGCAACTAGCACCATAGTTATGAATAAAGCTAGTAGATATTGTATTTTTAAGATATATAATAATACATAATAAATTGATTCATTAAGCCCAAGACCTATCATAACATTTATAAAAAATTGTGTTGCAGCTTTTTTATGAGATTGGGTAGTTGTCGAAAATGTCAGAAATCGATGACCAAAATAGCTAACATTAAATGCAATTAAAAAAGCGAAAAAGTTTGCAACTAACGGTCTAAAAATATTTACTTCAACAAGTATCCAAACAATAATAAAGTTAGTTATAGAAGCTAAGATGCCGACAATAATAAATAAATAAAGTTGTTTTTTTAGCATTGTTTATGGAGTTTTATCGTAGTTGTTTATATTTTAACTATTAAAGAAAGTTTTATAAGGAAAAGTTAAGTGGAAATAATTAAATATCAACTAGGAATTGTTGAAAACTTGCCATCCTCAGCTTTATATATGATGTTTAACATCAAAAAAATACTGATACTAAGTTTGGATTAAAAATTTTACAAAGATTTGTTGATGGTAAAAGTGTAGTCTCAGGCTTCGGCAATAATCTGCTAAAAATGTTTAAAATACCGGAGAATGAAAACTTTAAAAGAATTAAATTTAATAATCCAAGAATGTGTGATGATGATGGTTATGATTTGGTTCTTTGGTTAAGAGATGATGATAGAGGAGAATTATTTCACAAGGCAATAGCTATTAAAAAAGCTCTTGGAGATTATTTTGATATAGGAAAAGTTATCTCAAGCTATACTTATCGTGGTAAGTATGATTTATCAGGCTTCGAAGATGGTATTGAGAACCCTAAAGGTGCAGAAGTCACCAGTAGCAATAATTTCTGAAGGTGAATTAGAAGGTTCTAGTTTTTAGGTGTTACAGCAGTGGCTTCATGACTTTGATTGGCTCAATAGTGCTAGTCAATTAGCAAAAGAAGAGTGTGTTGGTAGATCTTTGGATGATTCACATCAACTTGAGAATTTAAAAGACTTCGCTCATGTTAAAAGATCAGCAAAAGAAAATTTTAAGCCAGAAGCACAAATCTTAAGAAAATCAATGCCATGGTCAGATGACCAACTAAATGGTGGGTTTATGTTTTCAGGGTTTGCACCACCTTTTAGATCTTTTAATTTACAAATGGGCAATATGCTTGGCGGCAGTGATGGTATCATCGATAATGTTTTTAAGTTTTCTAAGATTATAGAAACTAGTTATTTATGGTGTCCACCTTTTAAAAAAGGCAAGCTTGATATTTCTCTACTAAATTAGAACAAACTACTTGAAATTCTTTATTTTATATACAAATAGCCATTAACAGGTTAAAATATATGCGTGTTTTGCAAAAAAAAATAATTAGTATCTACGGGAGGTTAAAGCATGTTTGATATTAAAAATATCACTAAGCTGCAAATAGAGGATAAAGGAAAGAAGTATTCTCTATATAGCTTAAAGAAACTTTCTCAAGAGCTTAGTAAAGATGTTACGCGTCTTCCTTATTCAATTAGAGTATTACTTGAAAACCAACTTAGAAATATAGATGGTTATAAAGTAAAAGAAGATGATATGCATAAGATTTTAGAATGGGACGCTAAAGCTAGTTCAAGACCTGAGATTCCACATATGCCTGCTAGGGTTGTGATGCAAGATTTTACAGGTGTTCCAGCAGTAGTTGATTTAGCTGTGATGAGAAAGGCGATTAAAGATGCTGGTAGCGATGCAGATAAAATTAATCCTCTTGTAGATACAGCTATGGTAATTGACCACTCAGTACAGGTGGATTTCTATGGAACAAAAACTGCTTTAGCTCAAAACGTAGCTAAAGAATTTGAAAGAAATGGTGAGAGATACAGCTTACTTAAGTGGGCCCAAAAAGCATTTGATGATTTCATAGTTGTACCACCTGGTATGGGGATTATTCACCAAGTTAATTTAGAGTATCTTGCAAAAGGCGCTTTAGTTAAAAACATCAATGGTGAAGATTTAATTTATCCAGATACTCTAGTAGGTACAGATTCACACACTACTATGATCAATGGTGTTGGTGTAGTAGGTTGGGGTGTAGGTGGCATTGAAGCTGAGGCTGTAATGCTTGGTCAACCATATTATATGGTTCTTCCTGATGTTGTTGGTGTGAAACTTACTGGTAAATTGAAAACTGGTATAACAGCTACTGACCTTGTACTTAAGATTACAGAAGTACTTAGAAAGTATGGTGTTGTTGGTAAGTTTGTTGAGTACTATGGCGAAGGGTTAGAGAGCTTATCTTTACCAGATAGAGCAACTATAGCAAATATGGCTCCAGAATATGGTGCAACAATTGGTTTCTTCCCAGTTGATGAAGTAACATTAGATTTCTTCAACAATACAAACCGTAGTGAGCTAGTAGATGCTGCACGCGAAATGTATAAAGAGCAATTATTATTTAGAGAGAATCCTGCTGAAGAACCAGAATATTCTAGTACAGTAGAAATAGATCTATCAGAAGTCGAATCTAACCTTGCTGGTCCTAAGCGTCCACAAGATAGAGTAGCCTTCCATGATATGAAGAAAGCTTTTGCAGAAGCTTTGGTTCATGGGCAAGGATTACATGGTTTTGGTTTAACTCAAGAACAGTTACAAAAATCAGCTGAAGTAAAAGGTCTTGGTGAAAGAATTACTCATGGTTCACTTGCAATTGCTGCAATTACTTCATGTACAAATACTTCGAATCCATCACTACTTTTAGGTGCTGGTTTATTAGCTAAGAAAGCAAATGCAAAAGGACTTAAAGTTAAACCTTATGTTAAAACATCATTAGCACCTGGATCTCAAGTCGTGACTCAATATCTTGAGAAGGCTAATTTGTTGCCAGAGCTTGAAAACTTAGGTTTTAACCTAGTTGGTTATGGTTGTACTACTTGTATTGGTAATTCTGGTCCTCTTGATGAGCCTGTAGTTGAGGCTATAAATGAAGCTGATCTTGTGGTTGCTTCTTTAAGTTCTGGTAACCGTAACTTTGAAGGACGTATTAACCCTCATGTTAAAGCGAATTACCTTGCATCACCAATTCATGTGGTTGCTTATGCATTAGCTGGGACTGTTGATTTTGATCCAGTTGAAGATGCTATCGGTAAAGATACAGAGGGTAATGATGTTTACCTTGCAGATATTTGGCCAACTACAGAAGAGATTGCTGCTATACAAGCTGATGTGATTAACTCAGACATGTTCAAAAAAGCTTATGCAACAGTCCTTGATGGTACTGAGGACTGGCAAAAACTTAAAGCTCCAGAATGCAAGCTTTATGAGTTTGATAAATCTTCTACTTATATCCAATGTCCTAACTTCTTTGAGAAGTTTGCAGAGGGTAATGATGATTTAGATATCAAAGGTGCTAGAACTCTTCTAATGTTAGGTGATTCTGTAACTACAGACCATATTTCACCTGCTGGTGCTATTCCAGAAGAGTATCCTGCTGGACAATACCTAAAATCGCGTGGTGTTGAGAAGAAAGATTTTAACTCTTATGGTTCTCGTCGTGGAAACCATGAAGTTATGATGAGAGGTACTTTTGCTAATATCCGTATCCGTAACTTACTTTTAGATAATGTTGAGGGTGGTTTTACTAAGTATCATCTTGATGGTTCTCAACAGTATGTATTTGATGCAGCTATGAAATACAAAGAAAAAGATATTCCATTAGTTATATTAGCTGGTAAAGAGTATGGTACTGGTTCTTCACGTGATTGGGCTGCAAAAGGTACATTCCTATTAGGTGTTAAAGCAGTTATCGCTGAGAGCTATGAAAGAATCCATAGATCTAACTTAGTTGGTATGGGTGTATTACCTCTTGAGTATGTTGATGGACAGAATGCTAAGACTTTAGGTTTAGATGGTTCGGAAATGTTCAATATTAAGAACCTAAATAACATTAAACCACGTCAAAGAGTAGTAGTTGAAGCAGTTCATCCTGGTACTGCTCACACAACAACATTTAAGGCTTTAGCTCGTCTAGATGCCGATGTTGATGTTGACTACTTAAAGAATGGAGGCATCTTACAAACTGTTCTTAAAGATATTATGGGTAGTAAAAAAGAGTATAAGACTGCTGAATCGACAACTACTGGTTGTGGCAGTATAGATGCTTCCTCTGAGATATCTTGCCCATTTGCAAAGATCGCTAATTTTTTCAAGAAACTATTTAAATAATCAATCTAAAAAATTCCTTAATTGCCTATTTTTTATCCTTTAATAGTGGTAAAGTTCTAATACCATTATTAGATTTAAGTTCTATTATTGATATGATAAGAAAATTATTAACTCTTTGTGTGCAAAAAAATCCTCTGATTTGCATTTATCCTCTTGTTGTAAGGCTAAATATAAAATAGATGGTTATTTAATTGATATTGAATCATCACCTGTACTAAGTGATAAGATGATTTCACAGATGCTTTTAGAAACTATGACTGATGATCAAAAATATGAGCTGATAGAAACCTAAGAATGTGATTTTTCTATAGATGATAGAGATAATGATGCAAGATTTAGGGTAAATGCTTTTTTTCATAACCGTGGTTATGGTGTAGTACTTCGTCGTTTGGAAAATACTATTCTAACTTTAGATCAGTTTGGTGTACTAAGAATTCTCAAAGAAGTCTAAGCTAAAAAGGGTGGCTTGATCCTAGTGACAGGGCCTACAGGTTCGGGTAAGAGTTAATCAAAAAGAGGATTCGCATATTTTGACTATTGAGGATCCAGTAGAATTTGTCCATACAAGTCAAAGATCACTAGTTAACCAGAATGAGGTTAAAAGGGATACAAGAAGCTTTAATGCAGCCCTAAAATCAGCACTAAGGGATGATCCTGATTGTATCCTTGTTGGGTGAGATGGGGCATGATTTAGAAACTATTAAGATTAGTGCTAGAGGCAGCTAAAACAGATAATTTGGTTTTAGGGACATTACATACAATGTCAGCTAGGGTTATAATCTGTATTTCCACCTGCTGAACAGGAGCTTGTGCACAATATATTAGCTTGAGTCATTACAAATTGGTATATCACATCGCTTACTTAAACGTAAGGCGGTGGCCGTGTCGCAGCATATGAGGTTCTTATTTCAAATATTGGTATTAGAAATATGATTAAAGAAAACAAACTTTCGCAGATTTATACTGCACTACAAACTAGTATAGCTAAAGGAATGGCAACAATGGAACATAAGTATTGAGAATCTTCTTAAGGCTGGAACAATTACACCAGAAGAAGCAGCTAAATATATAGTTATTAGATAGAAAGCTTAGTAGCTTAATTTTTCTTTAGTTTTTCCTCTGAAAATATAATACGCATAGCTAGTATAAAGCAATAATAAAGGAATCATTATAACTGCTGGGATTAAAGTAAATAGTAATGTTGTATCACTAGCTTGGGCCTGTGTATATGTTATTTGATAAGGAATAACATATGGGAATATTAGTGTTAACATACTTATATAAGTTAATATGAATATTGCTACTGCTAGCCAGTATGGTAGGGCATGATTTTTTGCTTCGATAACTTTGATAAGGAGTAAGAAGCTAATTATAGTAAGTACAAATAATTCTATTAATATTGCCATTTTGTAGAAGTTATCTATAGGTAGTTTTATATATAAGGGAGTCATCCCACCGATTATTAGCATTAGAATAGCTAGAATAAGACAGCACACCTTAGCAAATTGTTTAGCTTTGTTAAATAACTCTCCTTCAGTCTTTAAAATTAACCGTGGTGCGCCGAGTAGACTATAGCCAAATACTAATGTAATACCTGTGATAGCAGAAAAACCAATATTATAAAAGTGAGTATGAGGAAAGCCAACAATTAATTCACCAACTATATAGCCTTGAAGGAATGTCGCTATAAACGATGATACAAAGAATAACTTATCCCAATTTTTTATACCTTTTTGTGAAGATTTTAATCTAAATTCAAAGCATATTCCTCTTAATAATATCATTACTACTAATAGTATTGCCGAGAGATAAATCTTTGGGAAAATGTATGCAAAAGCTATCGGAAACATTCCATAGAAACATGCTAGCGTAAAAACTAGCCATGTTTGATTACCATCCCATGTTGGTAATAAGATACTTGTTATTATATCTTTTTGGTGGTCATCTAAGAATGGAAATAATACTCCCATTCCTAATGCAAAACCATCCAAGATTACATATAGTAATAGAGCAAAAGCAATAATTGCTAGCCAAATTAATCCTAGATCCATAATCTACCCCTCTTTGTCTGTATTTTTTTCGACTGATTGGAAATATGAGTAAGGCATTCTTTCTTCTCCATCAGTGCTTAGCCCACCATTAATAATTTTAAGTAAATACTTGAAGTAAAAGTATCCAAATATGATAAAGTAAACGATAATTATTGAAGTGAGAGAGCCAAAAACTTGCCAAAAACTAAGGTCACTAACTGAATATTGGGTTCTAAGAATATTGTATACAACCCAAGGTTGTCTACCAAATTCAGCGGTAAACCAGCCGGTAATAATTGCGACAAATCCTAAAGGTATAGTTAATATACAAAGTTTTAGGAACCATTTTGATGATTCTAGTTTTTTTCTAGATAACAATAAAGTTCCGACTAAGCCTATTAGTATCATTAATGTGCCTATACTAACCATTATTCTAAAGCTGTAAAAAACTACAGTGACTACAGGTCTATCTTTCTCAGGTATAGATTTTAAGCCGATAAGCTCACCATTAAGCTTATGGGTGTTAATCAAAGATGCTAATTTAGGGATTTCTATAGCAAACAAGTTCTTCTCTTGTACTTCACTCGGGTAAGCAAAGATTACAAAAGGAGCACCTTTTTGAGTATCCCAAACACCTTCTATTGCGGCTGTTTTTAGTGGTTGATGTTTATGAACTTCTCTACCAACATCATCACCAATTATAAGTTGACTTATACTTAGTATCAAAATCGAGATTACCGAAAACTTAATACAAGTTTTAGCAAAAGCATGATATTTGTCTTTGACGAGATAGTATGCGCTAACTCCCAAGATTACCATTAGAGTACTTAAATATGCTGCCATAAGCATATGAATATATCTAGGTATCACTGAAGGGTTAAATATAACATGATACCAACTATAAACTTCAAATTTGCCATTTATATAATTCATACCATCTGGAGTTTGCATCCAAGAGTTTGCTGATAATATCCAGAAAGCTGAGAGTGTGACACCAGCAAATATAATAAAGTTAGCTGAGAAGTGGATATACTTGTTAATTCTTCCCCAACCAAAAATCATTATCCCTAAAGCACCTGCTTCGATGAAGAATGCTGTTAATACCTCATAAGTAAACAATGAACCAAGTACAGGACCTACTTTTTCGGCAAATTCTGCCCAGTTGGCGCCAAACTGGAATTCTATCACAATCCCAGAGACAACTCCCATACCAAATGTCAAAGCAAATACTTTTGTCCAAAATTTAACAATAGCTAAATATCTATCATTTTTTGTAATTAGCCAAAGAGCTTCAAAAATCATCAAGAATGTTGATAATCCGATACTAAAGGCTGGAAACAAAATATGAAAGCTTACAGTGAACGCAAATTGTATTCTTTATAGAATCTCGACCCAATACATATGAGAACCTCATTTATTCTTGAATAACCTTTTTGTGTAAAGATTGTCATATCTTAGAGTTATTCTCAATATTACTACGGTAAGATTAATAAAATGTAATGTTATTTTGGCTATTTTTACCAATATAAATATAATTTATAAGGATTAGACAAAAATTTTTGGAGAAGTGTTATGAGAATATTGGTAGCAGGAGGCTCAGGCTTTGTTGGTAGAGAGCTGTCTAAATACCTAAGTAGTAGACATGAGTTAACTCTCTTGAGTAGGACAGCAAAACAAAGTTTAGGTGCCTACAAAAATCTCATAACATGGCAGCAGTTGACACAAGAGAATATTGCTAATTATGATATTGCCATAAACTTATGTGGTTACAACATCAGTCAAAAACGCTGGAGTAGAGCAGTTAAAAATAAGATATTATCAAGCCGTATTGAACCCACAAATAAGCTTATACAACTGATAGGTAATAAGGATATTTGGTTAGTAAATGCTAGTGCAATTGGTTACTATAACTTTTCTAAACTAGCGCAAGATGAAGATAATCATGATAGAAGTCATGATAGGCTTAATTTTGGTCAAGAAGTTGTTGATCAGTGGGAAAAATGCTTAGTTGATTCTCACTTACAGCATTATACTATTTTACGCTTTGGGGTTGTTATAGGTAATGGTGGAGTGCTTGAAAAAATAACACTACCAGCTAAGTTTGGTTTTTTAACTATGTTTGGCGATGGTCATAACTATATAAGTTGGGTAAGTGCGTATGATTTATCACGAGCTACTGAATTTATCATAGATAATAAACTAGATAGTAAAGAAGTATTTAACTTAACTGCACCAAATGCCGCTCAGCATAAGTTCTTAATCGAGCTTCTAAGAAAATACCTAGCTAAAAAACGTATTATCAAAATACCTGATGTTGTAGTAAAGCTTATGTTTGGGCAAATGGGTGAGGAATTGCTTCTTTCAAGTCAAAATATCAAGCCAACAAAATTACAATCATTGGGATTTGTTTTCGAAGATTCAAAAATACAGCAAGCTTTAGAAAGATATATTTAATCTTCATGTCGATGATCGATAGGAATTTTAACAGTAACAGTTAAGCCTTTTTGGTCAGTATTGTTTTGAGCAAAAATTTTACCGTTATGGAGTCTAACGATTTCTGCAACAATTGCTAAACCTAGGCCACTGCCTTCTTCATCAGTGCCTGTTTCACGATAGAACCTATCAAAAATACGCTCAATATTTTCTTGAAGTACACCAATTCCATTATCTTTTATTTCAACGACTATATTATTTTCTTCTTGATATGAGCTAATCTCAACAAGGCCATCATGTGGAGTATACTTGATAGCATTTGAGATTAGATTTTTAAATAGTATCCCAAGTAGGTAGTCATTACTATAGCAATATAAATGCTGTTGTGATGGATAAAAGACTATCTCAATATCCTTCTCTATAGCTTTGATAGCATTTTCGGCAATAAAAGTCTCAAGAACCTTATTTATCATAAGTTTTTTGCTGAATGTAATCTGTTCATTGGGTTGAATTCTACTTAATGTCAATAATTGGTCAATAATATGAGAATATCTATTTATTGAGTTTTTGATCCGTTCAAGCTTTTGTTTGATTTCATCTATATCATTAGATGCTAGAGCTATTTCAACAAGCGTTTTGACTCCAGCTATTGGTGTTTTAAGCTCATGAGCTGCATCACCTGAAAAGCGCTTTTCTCTTTCAAGAGTTTCATGAAACTTTTCTATTAAAGAATTAATTTGATCAACGATAGATCTTATTTCATATGGTATAATATCTTCATTAAGTTTTTCATTTTTACGCGGATTTATTTTAGCAACAAGTTTATTTATACGTTCTAGTGGATGAAGTGAGGTCTTTAATATATAGTAGATAAATCCAATAAGTACGATATAAGTTGATGCTAAAAGTAGAGCAAATTTAAAGATTATTTGGCGTGATATTTTGTCTTTAATAGTGTTGTTAGCAAAAACTGTGATAAGGTTACCATTATCAGTTTTTAGAGTATAAGTATACCAATTTTTCTGTCCATCATCCTCGTCAGTGTATACCCATTCAAATCCTGTTGTAGAAGTTATTCCATCATAGTTTTTATGAAAGTTAGGTAAATTAGAAGTCTTTAGTAAGAGCTTTTTGTATTTGCGATCGTATATGATGAAACCAATACTTTTGTTGTAGTTTTTTATATTTAAGAAAGAATTTGAGATTCTATTCATTATCATGTGGGTAGTATTTTTATCATCTTCTAAAGGATATATTTTTAGTACAGTCTCGATAACTTCAGCAGCAGTTTTTAGCTGGTAGTCAAAGAGTGGATCATTTTGGTGCTTAACTTGATAGAAACTAAAAATTGAGATAACGAGCATAAACACTGCAAAAAAGCTTGCGAACGAAACGACAAGAAAACTTAGTATAGAGCTTTCTTTTTTGTTTTTGAAAAACATGTTTTAACTAAAATATATTTATACTTAGCACAATTATAATCAATTTTGAATTTTATTTATTAGTTTTATAATTGTTTATAATTAAACGTAATTATTTATAAATTTATATAAGAAGTATAATTTTTGTTAAATCTTGTGAATAAAATAACCAACTTTTTTATACAAAATACTATGAGTGTGCAGCTTTGTATTTCTATACTTAAGAAAATCTAAGGTTTGATGTGGTTATCACATGCCCTCATGCCGAGCTTGGTAAGAGTTTTGTTTAGTTTGATTTTCCTGCTATTGGTCAGCTTGTTAAACTTAATAAGAATAATTTTAATAATTTCTTAGAGTAGAGTACGATTTTGGTACTCACTCACTTAGTCATGCAATAGCCCAAACTATATGCAGAATATGGCTTATATACCTTAATTGTTGAGCCGTCTTTTCCCCGTTTATATATTAGAAGCTGGAAGATTATATCCTAATTGTTTAAGAAATATTATCTATTATGATTAGCATCCAGAATTTAAACAAGTACTTATCAAGCTATATAATGAATATATGCAAAAACTATTTCATATCGTAGCTGTAGCGAAAAGCTATAATGCTATTTCAATAGATTTGCATACAATGTCTAGCTATTCTCCAAATGTAGTACAAGAGAGATATTCTGAAGCAGTGATAGAAACGTCATATTCATTAAATGAGTATATCCAGTTATATAAGAATACTAATAAAGATGGTGAAAAAAGAATCACGGAGCTTTTTACTGGAGATGCACGCAATGGTATATTTGCATCTAAAGTATTACTGGAATCTTTATATTATGAACTTCAAAAAAATTGGTGTTGAAGTGGAGTATGATAAACCTTATATTCTTACCGAGCATTTAGTAGCACATTATCTTGTTTGTGAATTAGAGACCGAGTGTATCTATATACCTAAGGATCTTTTATCTAAAACAACAACAGATGATGGAAACTATGATATACCTTACTTAAACGAGCAGAGTTACTTAATCCATACCCTGAAAGTTTGAATTATATAGAGGATTAAAATATTTATTAGTGACTAAGATCAGCTTGTATTTGCTTAGGTATAAGCATAGCAATTGGTAGGCATACTAATAAGAATATTATTACCATATCAAGAGCATTTTGATAACTTGTTATGGTATATATAGTCGTTGAGTTTGCTATAAATGTGCCAAAGTGTGTAAGAATGTAACCAACAAGTGGTAGTAAAATAATTGGTACAAAGTTGTTTATCGTATTTACACCTGCTGTTGTCGAGCCCGTAGTTCCTTTTGGAGAGATTATTTTAGCTATTCCGAATGTTACAGCTTGAGGGCCAGCTGCAGCTCCAAGTAAGAAATACAACAAAGTAAAAACCGATAAATTCATTGGTACATAAAGTATAATAGCTAAAATGATAGCAAGCGAGACTATACTTAAAACTAGCATTAGGCGATATCTATTTGTCAGTGAAGCAATAATCGCAGCAATTGTAAAGCCTACAGCAGCTCCTATAAATAGCACGCCATTAAAATGTGATGCAAGTTCTTGGCTTAGACTAAATTTAGCTTGAATTAGTCCTACACCCCACAGAGAGCCTAAAACATTAATTGGAATAAACAGTACTGCGCCAATAATACTTGCTGCCCAGAATTTTAGATTACAGAAGATTTTTATTACTTTAACTATAGTTTCTTTAAAATTAGCTTCACTTAAATGCGCAAATTTCACAACATGTTTAGGATTATCGCGAATAAATATAATGATAAGTAATAATATACCAACACCAATATATGTAAATACAGCATTACCCTCTCTCCAGCCAAGCTCAGAAACTAAGCTAGAAAGTATTATATTCGTGACTAAACCTCCCAGAATACCAACGACTGTTGCAAAACCTATAAACGTGGAAAAAAAATTCTCCGGAAGCCACATCCCAGCCATTTTTGCAGCTCCTATAAAGCCAAATGCAGAACCTATTCCCATCAGTATTCTACCTGTGAATGCTATTTCATAGTAGTTAGTAGCTGAAAATAAGTAATTTCCTAACACACAAAAAGTAGTAGCAAAACTAATCACGAATGTACGATTATATTTATCCAATATTACTCCTGCTGGGATTTGCATGATTGTATAAGATACAAAGTATGCCGACGATAGCATACCTAATTCTGTATGGCTGATCCCAAAATCACTAATTAAATCATTGCCCATAACGCTTGGAGCAGCACGAATAAAAAAGTCATAGCTATAATTAAGTGTTGCAATTAGGCATATTATCCAAGCCAAAGTGACCAAGGTTTTTGTATTTGGTAGATGTGATTTATTCATAATTTGCTTTAGATTGATGTATTAATACTATTAGAATACCAAAGAATTATTAATTATCCAAGTAGTAAGATTAGTTGTACTTTGATTTTTTATCTAATATTTTATAGTTAAGAAATAGTTAATTAGAGTAGTAGTTTAATTTATTTGATCAATTATTTTTTGTTGTTCAGCATCAGTTTTGACTGATTTAGATTTATCACTATCTATATACATATATACCACAGGTAGTACGAAATAATGAGAATATAGCACCAATAACTAGACCACTTGATAACTACACCAATACAGTTTCTACTGATAGTACCACTCCAGATGAGGTTACAAGAGGTATTATACCAACTACCATTGCTGATACAGTCATTAATATTGGTCTTAGATGTTGAGAAGATGATGTAACAATTGCATCATATTTGTTCATCCCTTCATGTTTTTGTAGGTTGTTGGCAAACTCAACGACCATGATACCTTGCTTTGATATTAACCTTATTAAAGTAACCAGCCCTAGCTGAAGTATATATATTTAAAAATGGCCAATCAGCTCCTAAATATTGTCCAACATAAAATGAAATCAACGCCACAGAAATTGCCATTGGAATAGTAACTAGGATTACCAATGAGTCTTTAAAGTTTTCAAACTGTGCTGATAATGCGAAGAATATCAGTACAATCGCAAAAGCAAATGTGACCATCATCGTATTGCCATTTTCGATATATTGACGCGCTGAGCCTGAGAAGTTATATGAGAAACCTTCTGGTAGCATGCTTCTAACGACACTTTGTACATACTCGATAGCTTGTCCTTGTGTTATGCCAGGAGCCATAACAGCTGAAATTGTCGATGCGTTTAACTGTTGGAAAGTATTTAAGAGTAAGAGGCTGTTCTTCTGTTTTGAAAGTTACTAAAGCTGATAATGGCACCTCAGAATCAAATAAATTACTAACCTCATCGGAACGAATATAGATATTACCAAGTTGTTCTTGAGTAAGCATTTCATTCCTAGCTAATTGTGGAATAACTTGGAAACTATAACCTTTTAAGAAGAAGTAGTTAATATAACCTCCAGCATACGAGTAACCTAGAGTTTTAGCAATATCAGACATTGTAATGCCTAAAATTCCGGCTTTATCACGATCGATATTAATATAAACAACAGGATTATCAAACTTAAGGTCACTTTGAGCAAATACAAACAAGTCACTTTTCATCATTTTGTCAATGATCTTATTAGTAATCTCATCAATAGCTTCATAATCGTTAACGCTTTGCATAACTAAAAATAGTGGAGCCCCCACGTGGGATATCCGGTAAAGCAGGCATTTGGTATGTATATGTTTGAATACCAGGTAATTCGATAACTTTTGCTTGAGCAATATTTGCAGCTTGTTGTTGTGATACTTTTTGTTCATCCCAAGGCTTCATAAATAAAGCATCCAAAAATTATATTAGAACCCATCACACCATTAAGAATGAAATTATTTTGTCTGCCTGGAACATCATCAAGTGTACTTGCTAATTTTTTACCAAAAGTTTCTAAATAGTTGATGTTTGCTGATAAAGGTGCTTGTTCCATAATTCCCAAAAAGCCCATATCCTCATTTGGAGCTAATTCAGATTTAATGCCTTTACCCATTATAAAACAACTAGCTAAAACTATAATTCCAACGATTGCTATAGCTGGTTTAATATCTAAGACAAACATCAGTAAAGCTTTGTACTTTACTGCTAGTTTACTAAAAATACTATCAATAAATTTGACTAGCTTTGAACTCATCATTTCTGGATTAAGAACCTTTGAGCACATCATTGGTGAGAGTTTATAAGCAATCATTCCAGATATAAGTACAGCACCTGTAAGTGAATAAGCAAACTCTGTGAAAAGTTGCCCAGTAAAGCCACCCATCATACCAATAGGAGCATATACAACTATTAATGTTAAAGTCATTAGTATAACATGGTTGGCAATTTCTCAAGCACCTTTGATTGCAGAAGCAAAAGGTTCCATGTCTTCCTCAATATGACGATAAATATTCTCTAGGACAACAATTGCATCATCAACAACTAGCCCTATAGCCAAAATCATTGCTAATATAGGTAAGTAGATTAATTGAGAATCCCATAATACTCATAAGGAAAATGACCCTATGATGGAGAGGAATAGCAATTACTGGTGCAATGATAGCTCTTAATGAGCCTAAGAATAAGGAACATCACCACAGATATGATGATTACAGCTTCAAAAAGTGTATGTCTTCCTCAATTGAACTCTATATAGGGTGCTATTATAAGCAACATCAACATTTAAGACTTTGGGTAGAGAAGCTTTGATATCTGGAAGCTCTTTGACTAATCGATCGACAACGTTGAGAGGATTTTTTTCAGGCGATATAACGGCACTGGCAAGTATGGCATTTTTACCATCAAAGTATACCGAAGAGTTATAGTTTTGTGCGCCTAGTTCTACTTTGGCTACATCAATAAGGCGAACTATTTGATTATGGCTTTCTTGATAATTAGGTTTCTATACTCTTGAGTTGTAACGCTGGTCTCAGGGTTTAGCGTATAGTTTAAGTATAGTCCTTGAATTTGTCCACCTGCTGAAACTAAACTATTTGAGCCAATAGCTGTGGCTAATTCCGCTGGTGTTAACTGTACTCAGCCCATACGAGTCTTATTTGGATAAATACGCATTGCATATAGCATATTACCCCATAACATTAATTTCTGATAAACCACCTTGTGCAAGTAGTTTTGGAGTCATCTCAGAGTTTATATATGCAGATATCTCTGAGGTATTCATGGTTTTGCTAGTAAAAGCCAAAATCAAAGAACGAAAGTTATCTGCAGGATTAAGTTTAATAGCAGGGGAGTATGCATCTTGAGGTAGCTGATTGAGTATAGAGTTAACATTTTGTACTACTTCTGAGAGTACATCATTTATATTGTATCCAAGTTTTACATATACAGTAATCGTACTAGTTCCCTAGTGCAGACTCAGAAGTCATATAGTCAATACCCTTTGATGAGCCCACCGTAGCTTCTAAAGGTTTAGTGACAAACGCTTGAATAGTTGCTGGATTTGCTCCAGGAGTATGATGTTGTAACTGTAATTGTTGTACTATCTATGTAAGGATACTATCTAACCTGAAGTTTTAAAAATGAACCAACCCAACAACAATAATCATAAAACTTATTGAAAGGGATAATACAGGTCTTCTGTAAAAAGATCAATCGGACGCATTACTGAATTACTTGCTGATATATGTTGTTGTCAATTTCTACACTATTGTTTATGATAGCACTCATACCTTTACGCACTTTATTTTGTCCAGAGGTAACAATTGTTGTGCCTGGTTCTAGACCTTCAACTAAAGCTAGGTTATTTCTTGTCTCAAGTACTTCAATATTTGCTTGTAATACTTTGTATAGTATTTTATCGGTATTGACTGTTTTCATACCGCCATCCAGTAGATGTATAAGATGCTTCTACAGGTTGGCCATATTTAATTTCAGGTTCTAAAGTAAACGCTGATTGGCTGAAAAGACTATATGAAATAGCATTGCGAGGTATCACGATTGAATCTTTTCTAACTGGTAAGCTAGCATGAACTGTTAAAAACATTCCTACGACAATCTTATGGTGAGGATTTGCATAAGTCGTTTGAACAGTGATTGACTTATTAGAGTCATTAATAAAAGAGTTGATTGCTGTTATCTTGCCTGGAAAAGTTTCACCAGGATATGAGTCAGAGTAGAAATTTATCTCCTGGTCAATATTTATCATACTTAATTTATTTTAAGGTACCTTGGAATATAATAAAAATAGGGTCAATTGTAGTAAGTGTGGCAGCATTGTTACCATTATTGAAATATTGTCCTAAACTAATATTTCTAATGCCAATCTTACCATCAAAAGGTGCTCTAACTTCTTTGAAGCCTATTTGGGACTCTATGTTTTCAGCTTGAGCTAGTTGCAGATAGATAATCAGCATTAGCTTTATCAGCAGATTTTTTTGAAGTCGCTCTTTGCTTAACAAGCTTATTATAAAGATCTTTTTTTATTTTAGCTAGTTTGAGTTTTGATAAAACTTCTTCAAGGTTAGCTTTAAGTTGGCTGGTATCTAGTTTTAAAAATAAGTCGCCTTTTTAACTTCTTGACCACTCTTGAAATAAATTTCGCTAACAATAACCAGACTATGAAGATATTTCTGTAGATTGAATTACTTGATCTTCACCAATAGTTTTAATGACTTGTTTCCAATCAGTTTTTTCAACTACTGATGATGTTACCGCAACAGGCTGTGGTACATATACTGCCATGCCTTTTTTGATGATGCTTTGAATAAACTCAGCAAAACCAAAAATACCACCAAAATTTGAATTTGTGTAGTTTATTCTTAATATAGTTAATTTGGAATATGAAATACACGATTGCTAATGATATTCCAAGTTTTCCAAGCACAAGCTAAGCTATTACTACTAATTGTGATAACAAAAATAGAATAGTTCTTTTTGCTTGATTTTAATGTCTAAAAAGTTTTCTTAAAATCCACTGTTTTATCTGACTATTTTCTTAATATTCTAACTAAAAAGTTTATACAATTTATGACCAATAATGATATAAAATATAAAACTATATACAGCTAAACTAACGCTAGATATTTGTTCAGAAATACCAGTACAGCTATTGATTGTTCCTGTTATTGATTTAGTAGCATCAAGTAAAAACTTATTGTTAACAGCCATACAAGCGATATTATTGCTGCTAATATATGTCAAGAAATACTGCATATAAGCTTGATCGGCGGCAATATATGCGCCTAATACTATTACGGTTACTAGTTAGTATTATTGTGGAAAAACTCTTGAAATTTTTACTGCTAATGTTAATAAACTAAGTACCATAATACAAAATACACATAATTGCTGAATTAGACATAAAGGACATGGTTTCCAATCTAAAATACTAACCGTGTAAATGACTATACCTAAAGCTATAAAGCAAACTAAAGTATTAAATATAAGTATGTAGATACCTAATTTTTTCATTACAATATTCATAGAAATAAAAATAATTTTCGTAATTATATCATAGTTTTAATTGCTTTTTTATAATATCTGTATATAGCTGAGCTAGAGTGGTTCTGAGTTTATCTTTAGGTGTTTTTGTTATTAACTCATGAACTTTTATACTATTAATCATATTGATAGTGGCTTGTAATAGCTGATAATTCCTAGGTGGAATTTTAAAACTGCGTATGCTTAGGTATTTTTTGTAGACATTTAAACTAATCTCAAATAAATTTTTGTCACGTATAATATTTGCATTTTTGATTAATTGAAATGTATCTTTAGCAGTTATGGTTTTATCTTCGAGTATTTTGTTAATAGTGCTGGTTGTTTTTAAAAGCTTGTACTGCTTATTTGTCAATAAAAGTTCCTTTCTAACATCATCTAATTGTCGTTGGGGAATCTTAAGTAGGCAAAGAGTTATTTTTTCATCGACATTAGAACCTTGATAGCTGTTATTTTCAAAAAAACATCTACTAGGTATCGATGATAAAATTTTACTAATGTTTGGGAATATTATTTCCAAGACCTCTAATTGGTCTAAGGTGGCAAAGAAGATGTTAGGGTTGTTAAGAGCTTTGATAAGCTCTATGTGTAATTTTTCGCGCGTTAAATGATTTAATTCGCCTGATCTAAGCAATTTTTTTGTAAGTTTAATCGTTTCTTGGGCTATTGAGAAGTTGAAATTGCTAAGTTGGGTCTTAAAACGCGCAAGCCTGACTACGCGGAGTGGGTCTTCAATAAAAGCTTCTGATGTATGGCGTAAAATCCTACTTTGGAGATCAATCTGACCATCAAAAGGATCGATTATGTTATTGTTTTTATCAATTGCTATCGAGTTGATTGTAAGATCTCTGCGTTTAAGATCATCCTCGAGAGTTATATCTTTTGAGAAATTGACTTCAAAGCCTGTGGTAGTTTTCTTTTCTGACCTTGCTAAAGCGTATTCTTGTTTGCTTTGTGGGTGTATAAAAACTGGAAAGTTAGCAGTTATTTTTATAAAACCATTTGCTAACATTTCTCTTTCTGTTGCACCAACAACTACCCAATCTTTATCTTTAGGTGTTATGCCTAATAGCATATCTCTAACAGCGCCGCCGACTAAATAAAATTTCATTGCTTAAATAAGCTAAGCATCTCTCTGATTACTTTATGTTAGCAGAAAAAAGTGTACAATTATTTGTTATTCGTGTCGCTTTTTTAATAAATTTATAAATTTTTATGGCTAATATGATTGATAAAATAGATCTTAAGTCTCAAGGATTTAGTAATCTGAGTGGAGAAATGTCCAACAAGCAGAAAGTAGGCACTCTTTATAAAAGGTTATTATTACAAGTTAAACATTTATGGCATTTTCTGGTTTTGGCTGCTATTGGGAGTATATTTTTCTCAGCTGCTGATGCCTCAATGATATATCTGATTAATCCGATCTTAAATTATGGTTTCAGTCCTGGTGGTGGTATTACTAAACAAAGTGCTTCGATACTGATGCTTATGGGTGTTGGTATGGTTGGTTTATTAGCACTCAGATCAATTGGTTCATTTGTATCACAGTACTTTATAGGTTCTTTGGGGCAGAAAGTTGTTTATAAATTTAGAAAAGATATCTACAAAAGATTTATAGATCTACCAGCTAGCTTCTTTGATAAGCACTCAACAGGACAGATTATCTCAAGATTACTATACAATGTTGACCAGGTTACAGAGGCTACCTCAACTGCAATTATAACAGTTGTCCAAGATGGAACTTTTGTTATTGGTCTAATTATTGTAATGTTTGTCTCAAGTTGGCAATTATCATTATTTTTAATAGCTATAGGGCCATTTTTGGGCTTGTTTATATCTATTATTAACAAAAAGTTTAGATCTTTAAGTAGAAATACTCAATCATCGATGGGTAATGTTACCCATACAGCTGAAGAGACGATTAGAAATTATAAAGAAATAAGAATTTTTGGTGCCCAGCAAAAACAACAAAATAAATTCTTTAAAAATCTTGATTATACATATTCACAACAAATTAAAACGATAGCTTTAGATGCGCTAACATCACCAGTAATACAGATTATTGCTTCTTTAGTTTTGGCTTTCTCGTTATTTACAATAGCTATATTTGGGACTAATGAGGGTGGTGGTTCATCTTGGTTGACAGCAGGCTCTTTTGCTTCATTTTTTGCAGCTGCAGCTGCTATCTTAAAACCGATTAAGAACCTTACTAAGGTAAATGTTGTTATCCAAAAAGCTGTAGCAGCAACTGAAGATATATTTTATATTCTTGATTACCCTGCAGAGAAAGAGACTGGTAACAAACAACTAGGTAAAGTTGATGGTAATGTAATTATCAAAGACGTAAGTTTTGCATTTGGTGATCATAAAGTACTTAGTGGCGTCAGTGTTGATATCAAAGCAGGTCAGACTGTAGCGTTTGTTGGTAAGTCAGGAAGTGGTAAAACTACTTTGACTAGTATTATATCAAGATTTTACACTCAGCAGAAAGGTGAGATTCTTCTTGATGGATTTGATATAAGAAAATTAACCTTAGAGAACCTAAGGTTGCACTTGTCAATGGTTTCACAGAATGTTCATTTATTTGATGATACAGTTTATAATAATATAGCTTTTGGCCTTTCAAGAGAAGTCTCTGAACAAGAAGTAATTGATGCGCTAAAAAGAGCTAATGCATATGAGTTTGTCCAAGAATTACCTGATGGTATTCGTACTAGTATAGGTAATAATGGTTCAAAACTATCAGGAGGCCAGCGTCAAAGAATATCAATCGCGCGAGCTTTATTAAAAAATGCTCCAGTGTTGATATTTGATGAAGCAACTAGTGCTCTTGATAATGAGTCTGAGAGAGTAGTACAACAAGCCCTCGAAAGTTTGACTAAATCATGCACTACTATAGTTATAGCACATAGACTTAGTACGGTTGAAAATGCTGATAAGATTGTCGTGATGGATGGTGGTAAGGTTGTTGAAAGTGGTAAACATAAAGAATTGCTAGAGCAAGGCGGACTTTACAAGAGGCTATATCAATCAGGACTTCAATAGTACTTATGATAGATAAAATTTGGTACAGATCAAAACCAAGTTTGCTTAGTTATTTGCTAGGACCAATATCTTTGGTTTTTACAAAATTTGCAAATAAACGTAAAATAAAACAGCAATTCAATCAATATAAATCAAAAATTCCTATAATAGTAGTTGGTAATATCTCTGTTGGTGGTACTGGTAAAACTCCAGTGGTTAGAATGTTAGCTCAGCAGTATTTAGCACAAGGTAGAAAACCGGCTATAATCAGTCGTGGTTATGGTGCAAAGGCGGATAATTATCCTTTTGATGTAACAAGTAGTACTTTGGCAAATCAATGTGGCGATGAGCCTGCGATGTTGTTTGATGCTTTACAAGCAAAGGTGCCAATAGTTATTGCACCCCAGAGAGTTGAGGCTGTCAAGTACATTGAAAAGAATTTTCCTGATATCGATATAATTATATCTGATGATGGTTTACAACATTATAAATTAGCTCGAGATAAAGAAATAGTAGTTGTAGATGCTAGTAGGATGTTTGGCAATAAGTTGTGTTTACCTGCTGGACCACTCAGAGAACCAATTGAGAGACTTAAAAAAGTAGATCAGATTATAGTTATAGGTAACTGCTCAGATAAAGATAAGCAGTTACTTGCAAACTATAAAAATATAACTTGTGCAAAAGTAGTAGCTACTGAATTTGTTAATCTATTAACGGCTGAAAAAGTATCTAAGACCAATTTTTGTAATCAAAGTGTAATCGCTATAGCAGCGATTGGTAATCCAACAAAATTTTTTGAAACTTTAGAAAATAACTCAATAACTCTAATGGCGAGGAAAGTTTTTAAAGATCATCATAAATTTACTCAGAGTGATTTTGAGGATGTTGATAATACTAAAACTGTAGTGATGACATACAAAGATGCTATTAAATGTAAAACTTTTGCTAAAGCTAATTGGTGGTATTTGGATATAACCTTAGATGTTGATGTTTAAAAATCCTCTAAATCACAACAGCGTTACAACAAATGAATTTGCTATACTAAGGCATATATATTACTATTAAGGTGATAAAAAATTACAATAAGATCTATGAAAAAAATTGTTTTAGTCGATGGCTCTTCATACCTTTTTAGAGCCTATCACGCTTTACCACATCTTACTAATAGCCAAGGCGAGCCTACGGGAGCAATCATTGGTGTTATCAATATGCTCAAAAAATTGCCAATAATCTATGATACGGAATATGTTGCAGTTGTTTTTGATGCGAAGGGTAAGAATTTTCGTCATCAATTATATCCACAATATAAAGCACACCGTAAAGATATGGATGATGAGCTAAGAGCTCAAATTCGACCATTGCATCAAATTATTGAGAAGATGGGCTTTCCTATTATTGTTGAAGATGGTGTCGAGGCTGATGATGTAATAGGCACTTTAGCGCAAAACCTTGAAAAACAAGGTTATCAAATCATCATCTCTACTGGTGATAAAGATATGGCTCAGCTAGTTACAGATAATATAGTTTTATATGACTCAATGAAAAATGTCACCACAGATGTTGCAGGAGTACTACAAAGATATCAAATTAGTCCGCATCAGATGATAGATTATTTAGCCTTAATGGGTGATTCATCAGATAATATTCCAGGTGTTCCAAAAGTTGGCCCTAAGACTGCAGTTAAATGGTTACAAGACTATCAAAATATTGATGGTATAATCGCAAATCAGCAGCAAATTAAAGGTAAAGTTGGTGAAAACCTACGCAATAATATTGATTTGCTCAAGCTATCTTATCAGTTGGCAACAATTAAATGTGATCTTGAACTTGATTTAACTGTAGAGGATTTAAAATTTAAAGCAGCTGATAAAGCATATCTTATTGAAGCTTATACAAGATATGAGTTTAAATCTTTACTAAAAGATTTAGATAACAGCGATACTAATATAGTATTAAGTCAAGTGCAAGCTGCCGATATCACTATTGAATATATTATTGTTATCACACAACACCAGCTTGAGGATCTAATTGCAGAATTAGACGAATCTAGTAGCTTTGCTTTTGATACTGAGACTGATTCTTTAAATACTTATGAAGCAAACTTGGTGGGTTTATCTTTTTGTGCAAAAGAGGGGCGAGCTTTTTATATTCCATTACAACATAGATACTTAGGTGTGCCACAGCAACTAGAGATAGGTTTCGTTCTAGATAAGCTAAAACCAATATTTGTAGATTCCAAGAAAGCAAAAGTTGCGCATAACTTTAAATTTGATGAAAAAGTTCTAGCAAAATATGCGGTTGAGATAAACGGTCAAGTCGATGATACGATGATTATGGCGTATGTTCTAAAAAGTAGTGGTAAGCATGATATGGATAGCCTTTCTAAAGAACATCTTGGCATAGAGCCAATCGCTTATACTGCAATAGTTGGTACTGGTAAACAACAAACTTTGGATCAGATAGATATCGAGATAGTTGCTAAGTATGCTGCTGAAGATGCTGATATTACTTTTAGGCTTTTTAATCATTTTAAAGCTTTACTAGAGCAAGATGAAGTTCTTTATAAACTTTATTGTGAGACTGAGATGCCTTTGACTATCATTCTTAATCAAATGGAGAAAACAGGTGTAAAGATAGATGCTGCTAAGCTTACACAGCAAAGTACTAGCCTTGCAACATCTATTAAAGAGCTTGAAAACAAATGTTATAATCTTGCTGGGCAAGAATTTAATCTATCTTCATCAGTACAGTTAAGAGCGATTCTTTTTGAGAAGCTAGGACTTCCTCCAGTTAAAAAAACAGTAAAGGGCCAAGTATCGACTTCTGAAGAGGTGCTAGTTCAACTAGCTGAAGACTATGAAATTGCAGCTTTGATAATGAAATATCGTCATTTATCAAAACTTAAAAATACATATACAGATAAGCTACCTAAGATGTTAGATGCAAATGGTCGTGTACATACTTCATATAATCAAACAGGTACGGTAACAGGTAGATTATCTTCTTCGGATCCTAATTTACAAAATATCCCTATAAAAAGTCCTGAAGGGCGTAAAATTAGAAAAGCTTTTATAGCTGAGGATGGTTACTGTATAGTCGCTGCAGATTATTCGCAAATTGAGCTTAGAATCATGGCACATCTATCAAAAGATAAAAATCTCCTCAAAGCTTTTAATCAAGGCTTAGATATCCATAGTGCAACGGCTGCTGAGGTTTTAGGTATTGGTCTAGATGAGGTTAGCAGTGAGCAAAGAAGAAGAGCTAAAGCAATAAACTTTGGTCTTATCTATGGTATGAGTGCCTTTGGTCTAGCTAAACAGTTAGAAATATCTCGAGCTGAGGCACAAGAATATATTGATATTTACTTTAATCGCTATCCAAGTGTCAAAGAGTATATAGCTAAAGCAAAAGAACTTGCTAAGAAAAATGGTTATGTTGAAACCATACTAGGAAGAAGATTATACTTACCAGAAATTAACTCAAAAAATATAATTCAGCGTAATGCAACAGAGCGAGCAGCAATTAATGCACCAATGCAGGGCACTGCTGCAGATATTATCAAAAAAGCAATGATAGATGTTAACACGATGATTTTACAGGAGTATAATAGCGAAGTTAAGATGGTGATACAGGTTCATGATGAGCTTGTTTTTGAAGTTAAAAAAACTAAGCTTGAAGAGATCGCTGAGAAGATAAAAGTTATAATGGAAGCAGTTGTAAAGCTTAACGTGCCTTTAGAAGTAAATGTTGATGTTGGTGAGAGCTGGGACCAAGCTCATTAAGTATAGGATATTTTATGTTATTAGTAATGGATGTGGGTAATTCTCATATACATATTGGTGTATTTGAGGGTGAGAAAATAGTTTCTCAGATTAGATATGCAACTTCATCTGTAGACTCAACCTCTGATCAGATGGGTGTATTTCTTCGACAAACACTAAGGGAAAATTCGGTAAATTTAAGTAAAATTGATGGCTGCGCAATATCTTTGGTAGTAACACACTTAAATTATTCTCTTGGCTCCGCTGTTATCAAATATTTTATATATTAAGCCATTTTTTATAAGTATGGATATTAAAGATTTAGATATGTCTGCCGTTGAAGCACATCAAGTTGGCTCTGATAAGATAACTAGTTGTATTGGTGTGATAGCTAATCATCCTAACAAAGATTTGTTGATAATAGATTTAGGTACAGCAACTACCTTTGGTTTAGTAACTAAGGGTAAAAAATATTTGAGTGGCTCAACTATGCCAGGAGTCAAACTCTCTTTAAATGCTTTGTGTCAAGGTGCTTCGCAATTATCATCTGTGACTATTGTTAAGCTAGAGGTTACTATTGGTTATGATACTAAAAACAAATATCCGTTCAGGGTTATATTATGGTCATCTAGACGTATTAAAAGAAGAAGTATTAAAGAGTTCGGTAGTTCTGCTTATACTGTAGCTAAAGGTAGCTTTACTGGATTATTTAAAGAAGAAGGCATATTTGATTAGATTTTTCTCCTGATTTGATATTGCGTGGAATTAGAATTGCATTTTTAGAGAATAATAAAAAAAGGTATTTATATAGTATGTTAAAAAATAAAAAAGCTGTTATTTTACTCTTTGATTCATTTGGTATTGGGCAAGCTCCTGATGCACCTAATTTTGGTGATGAAGGTGCTGATACTTTAGGTCATATTGTTGATTACTTTACTAACAATGGCATGAGTATTAGTCTGCCAAATTTATCAAAAAAAGGTCTTAAAAAAGCGGCAGAATATAATAGATGCAAGGAGTTTAGTCAAGATATTGCAGAATCGGAGCAAGCTGAAAATGCAAAATATGGTTATTGTGCTCAAGTAAGTAAAGGTAAGGATACTCCAAGTGGTCACTGGGAAATTGCTGGAGTGCCAGTTATGTTTGATTGGTATTACTTTACAAAAAAACAACATCAAAGCTGTTTTGACAAAGAATTTATTGATAAGTGGGTCGAGAGAGCTGGTATTACAGATGGCTTTATTGATGCAGGGCATGCTTCTGGTACTGAGGTTCTAAAAGAGCATGGCTGTGAAAGCTGTGTTACCAAAAAACCAATTATTTACACATCTGCTGATAGTGTTTTTCAGGTTGCTGCCCACGAGGATTATTATGGTTTAGATAAACTTTTGAAAATTTGCCAAGTAGCTAGAGAAGTCCTTGATGAAATGGGTATGAAGGTTGGTAGAGTTATAGCTCGGCCATTTATTGGTGAATCAGCTGATGAGTATATGCGTACTGGTAATCGTAGAGATTTTTCAATCTTACCTCCAGCACCAACCTTGTTAGATAAGTTAGTTAGAGCAGGTGGGGAAGTTATCTCAATCGGTAAGATTGCTGATATTTACGCAAATCAAGGTATTACCAAGAAAGTTAAGGCAACAGGACTAGAAGAGTTATTTAATAAGACTATACACGAATATACTTTAGCAAAACAAAATACATTAGTATTTACAAATTTTGTTGATTTAGACTCAAGTTTTGGTCATCGTAGAGATCCAAAAGGATATGGAAAAGCACTGGAATATCTAGATTCAAGAATACCTGATTTAGATGCTAAACTAGATGATGATACTATTGTTGTTTTAGCAGCTGATCATGGTTGTGATCCAACTGCTCCAGGTTCAGATCATACTAGAGAGAGAGTGCCATTTTTACTTTGGGGTAAAAATATCAAGGCTGAATTTATCGGGGCAAGAGATACTTTTGCAGATATTGGACAAACTATAGCTGACTTTATGGGTATTGAATTTCTAGAGTATGGTAAATCAATCTTTGGAGTTAGTTATGATAACTAAGCAAAAAATAGTATCCTTGATAGACTTAACACAACTTGGAGATAATGATACACAAGTAGATATTGTTAATCTTTGTACTAAAGAGAGAAATTCTCTTGGCGAAGTTGCGGTAATCTGTGTTTATAAACAATTTATTCCTGTAGTAAAAAAAACAGCTAGGTGATAATTTTAAAGTTGCGACTGTAGTTAATTTTCCAAATGGAGATAATACCATAGAGGATGTGATTTCAGAAGTCAAACAAGCTTTGTATTTAGGAGCTGATGAGATAGATTTAGTTATAGACTACAAAGAGTATCTTAATCAAGGTTTTTCTGAGAAGTCTTGTCAAATGATAGCTGAAGTTAAAAAACTTTGTAAGGATAAAACTCTTAAAGTAATAATTGAGTCTGGAGAACTTAAGTTTGAAACAATCAATAATAGCGCAAAAAATTGGTTTTAAAGCATCTGGTGGGATAAGAAATTATTCTCAAGCAGTTGCGTATATTGAATTAGCTGCTAATATACTCTCTAATAATTTTGTAAACCCGCAAACCTTTAGGTTTGGTGTAAGTGGTCTTTTAGATAACTTGCTTAACGAGCAACAAGAGCAAATAGATGGTTATTAAATCGCTATATTTTACTAGGCCTTATAATTATTTATTTTTTAGCTTATGTTTGGAGTAATAATCGTAAAAATATTAGATATAAAAACCTTATAATTATACTAATAGTTCAGGTTATCTTAGCTAAATTTATGCTAAGTACTTCAATAGGTATCAATATTATTAATTATGTTAATAAATGCTTTGAGATATTACTTGATAGTACGCGTATTGACGTGTCATTCGTTTTTGGTAATTTAGCTAATACAAAAGAATTTATATTCTTTTTTAATGCTGCTATGCCGATTGTAGTAATGTCGGTAGTTATAGGGATTTTGCAATATTTTAGGGTATTACAGTTTCTTGTGGTTGTTATAGGGAGTATCTTATCCAAAGTAACAGGTATGGGCAAACTAGAATCATTTAATGCTGTAAGCTCATTAAGTGTTGGGCAGTCTGAGAATTTTCTATACTACAAAAAGATAATTAAGTACTTACCTTCGAATGTTTTGTATACAACAGCTATGTCAACTGTTTCGATAGGTACTGCAGTAGCATATATGACAATAATAGATCCAAGCTGTGTCTGTATTGCTATTATGATGAATATGTTTGGTGCATTTTTTGTGCTAAATATAATTAACCCTTATGAAAAAACTAAGGAAGTCACATATGAGTTTTTGACTGATCAAGTTGAGGATTATGAGAGACAAAGCTTTTTTGAAATGTTGTCTGAATATCTTTTAGATGGTTTTAAAATAGCAGTAATAGTTTGTGCAATGCTTATAGGCTTTATTGCGCTATTAAATCTTGTTGATAGTATTTTCCAAGAAATATTAGGTATTACTTTTAGACAAATTCTTGGTTATATTTTTTATCCAATCGCATGGGTTTTAAATATTCATGGTAATGAGATATTTTTATCAAGTCAAATAATGGGAACAAAGATTTTTACTAATGAATTTGTGGCAATGCAAGATTTAGTCTAAAAATCCTCTATGGTGCAGTTTTAGTGAGCTTTTTATCCGCTAACATTGTGGGTTTTATTTTATAGATATTTAGGAAGGTAGATGTGTTTATAAAGAGTTTATATTTTTTATTAGGATTGGTGACAGTCTTTATACTAGCTTTTATTTGGAGTAGCGATAGGAAAAAAATCAAATATAAGCATTTATTTATTATTTTATTTTTTCAGTTATTAGTTTGTTTTTTTATATTACAATCTAGTGAAGGAATAAAGCTTGTCGCTCTTATATCTACTGGATTTGATAAGATATTACAACATGCTCAAGAAGGTACTGCATTTGTTTTTGGTAGCCTCGCTGATACTAGTAAAAATGGTTTTGTTTTCTTTTTCAATGTTGGAATGCCAATAGTAGTTATATCTGGAATAATAGGTATACTCCAATACTTTAGAATACTATCTATTATTATTAGAGGAGTTGGCTTTATTCTAACTAAAATCACAGGAATGGGTAAGCTTGAGTCTTTTAATGCAGTAAGCTCTCTGACTGTTGGACAACAAGAGAATTTCCTTATTTACAAAAAAATAATTGGTCATTTGCCAGCAAATGTATTATATACAATGGCTGCAACGGCAATGTCGACTGTATCATTGGCAATAGCAGGTTCATATATGTCTATAATCGAACCTAAATATGTATGTACAGCTATTGTGTTAAACATGCTAAGTACATTTTTTGTTTTACATATAATAAATCCATATTATAAAGATGCTAGTTTAAACTATGATACTCTGCATGCTGATTATGAAACAGGCAGACAAAGCTTTTTTGAAATGTTGTCTGAATATCTTTTAGATGGTTTTAAAATAGCAGTAATAGTTTGTGCAATGCTTATAGGCTTTATTGCGCTATTAAATCTTGTTGATAGTATTTTCCAAGAAATATTAGGTATTACTTTTAGACAAATTCTTGGTTATATTTTTTATCCAATCGCATGGGTTTTAAATATTCATGGTAATGAGATATTTTTATCAAGTCAAATAATGGGAACAAAGATTTTTACTAATGAATTTGTGGCAATGCAAGATTTAGCTAAAAATTCGCAACAGCTTTCAGAACATACAAAGGCAGTTGTTTCAGTGTTTTTAGTATCGTTTGCCAATTTTAGTTCAATAGGCATTATAGTTGGAGCAGTACAAGCTTTAAACAAAGAGGCATCAATTAAAGTTGCAAGATTTAGTCTAAAAATCCTCTATGGTGCAGTTTTAGTTAGTATACTATCTGCATGTGTTGTAGGATTTATTGTTTAGCAAGCGAAAAAAATGCAAAGTAAATTTATTGTAATAGAAGGCCTTGATGGTGCTGGTAAAAGTACAGCTATTAGCTTTGTTAGGAAATATTTAGAACAAAATAAACTAGTAGTAATTTATACTCGTGAACCAGGTGGAACTAAAATAGCTGAAGAGTTAAGAAACCTGGTTCTACATAATAAGTATGATGAAGAAATTCATTCAGATAGTGAGCTGTTAATGATTTATGCTGGAAGAATACAGCATTATAGAAACCTTATCGCACCAGCTTTAGAAAAGGGTATTAATGTAGTCTCAGATAGATTTTACTGGTCGAGTATGGCTTATCAAGGTGGTGGTCGTGGAGTTGAGTTAAGCAAGATTAGAGCTTTAAATGATAATTTTCTTAATGGTTGTGAGCCAGATTTAGTAATCTATCTTGATATTGATCCGATATTAGGATTACAAAGAGCTCAAAAAGTTGGTAGTCCTGATGGGATCGAAAAAGCTGGACTAGAATTTTTCAATAGAACCCGTAAAGTTTTCAAAGATCTTATCAAAGAGTCAGATAATGCTATTGAAATTAATGCTGCACATCCTATTCAAGAGGTTGAAAAGCAAATATATCTGTCATTAGATAAGTATTTTAATTTTCAAAATTAATCTATTTCTAGTAAACTTCTTTTCATTAAATATCTTCAAATAGCTAGAAAGAATTATTATGAGTAAATATCTACAACAAATTGTTAAGCGTAGGACTTTTGCAATTATTTCCCACCCAGATGCGGGTAAAACAACGATTACAGAGAAAATGTTACTTTTTGGTAATACTATCAAAATAGCAGGTACTGTTAAAGCCAAAAAAAGCGGTATACATGTGACATCTGATTGAATGGAAATGGAGAAACAAAGAGGAATTTCAATCACAACCTCGGTGATGCAATTTCCATATAATGGGTATATTATAAATCTACTTGATACCCCAGGGCATGAGGATTTCTCCGAAGATACTTATAGAACACTTACTGCAGTAGATTCAGCACTAATGGTTGTTGATGCATTTAAGGGTGTCGGAGATAGGACTATTAAGCTGATGAATGTTTGTGGTTTAAGAGGTACTCCAATTGTAACTTTTATGAATAAATTTGATCGAGATACTTATGATCCTCTTGAGGTTTTAGATGAAGTTGAGAATATCCTTAAGATAAAATGTGCACCGATGAATTGGCCAATTAGTATGGGTAAATATTTCAAAGGGGTTTATGATTTGTATAATGATGAAGTTACTCTATTTGAAACAGGTCATGGTCATGAAATATATCCATATAAGAAGATCAAAGGTTTAGCAAATGCTAAGGATGCGATAGGCATAGATCTCTACGAAGATCTTGAGATGGAAATTGATTTAGTGCGTGGTGTAAGTCATGAATTTGATGAGCAGGAATTTTTAGAGGGCAATCTCACGCCAGTATATTTTGGTACTGCACTAAGTAACTTTGGTGTCAAAGAAATGATGGATGGTTTTATAAGATATGCTCCCAGCACCACAACACCGCGAAGCTGATCAAAGAGTTGTCACCGCTGATGAGCAAAAGCTGACTGGTTTTGTATTAAGATACAGGCAAATATGGATGAAAAACATTGTGATAGAATTGCATTTTTTAGAATTTGTTCTGGTAAATATGAAAAGGGTATGAAAATCTTTCATGAAAAAACAGGCAAGTTGATGCAAATCTTAAAAGCGTTAACTTTCATGGCAGGTGAAAGAGAACAAGTTGAAGAGGGTTATGCTGGATTATTGGTTTACATAATCATGGTAGTATCCAGATTGGCGATAGCTTTACTCAGGGAGAAAAACTAAAATTCAAAGGGATACCAAATTTTGCTCCTGAGATTTTTAAAAGAGTTAAATTAAATGATCTATTAAAAGTGAAAGCATTACAAAAAGGTTTAGTGCAGTTATCAGAAGAAGGGGCTACACAAGTTTTCAAACCTTTTATATCGAATTATTTGGTACTTGTGGCTGTTGGTGTTTTGCAGTTTGATGTGGTTGCACAGCGTTTGGCATCAGAGTACAATGTCAAGTGTTCGTATTAGGGAGTTAACGTTACTTTAGCGCGTTGTATTTTTTGTGATGACGAGAAGAAGCTTAATGATTTTAAGAAAAAGTATGAGGTAAATTTAGCTTATGATGGGGCTGGGTACCTTACATATCTTGCGCCAACTGGGGTTAATTTACAGCTAGCACGAGAAAAAAATCCAGATATCATATTTAGTGCAACAAGAGAGCACTAGAATCATATACTTTTTAACTAGAAAAATATGCTATAATTTTTTAGCTTTTGTTTATAATTTATTTAGGGTGCTAAATGTTAAAAGGTATCAGTAAGGTTCTTGTAGCTGGGTTTGAATTAGCGATGGTAAGTCCAGTTTTCTCGATGGAAATATATACTGTTAAGTCAAATGATTATCTATACAAAATTGCAAAAAATCATGCAGTAACAGGTGTAAGTACATCTGAGCTAACAGATGCTATTAAAGGTATTAATAAATCTGAGATACCAAGGATTATTGATAATAGGATAAAAATTGGTGATAAGCTTGATATTCCAACTACAAAGGCTGAGGTTGAGGATGGTTTAACACTGATGAGAAATCAGATAATTCAAAGCTCATATCAACAACCTAGCAGCGATACACCATCGCAACAATCTAGTTCATCTGGTGCTAATATTGGTAATAATACAGCAGTTGCTAATGATGCTGATGATAGTTCAACTCCAAGTGTAGTAAGTCAAGATAAAATTCCGGTACTAATCCCTACTGATGATAATAGTGCTCCAGAGACTTATAAAAGTAACCTAGATACTCAAATAAGCTCAGGTAATATTCAAGAAACAGCTTCTTATGAGCAACACTTAACACAATCTTCGAATGCTTGGGGATCATTATTTAGATTTATTATTTATGTCATAATATTAGCTGTAGTTGTTATTGTTGGTAAAAGATTTTGGGAAACTAGAAGTTCGAGAAAAGAGCAAGAACTTGAGCTCATATCAAAAAAGAAAAGAGATCATCTGATGTCGCGAATATCTCCAGTTGTTTCGGATAATGAGTTCTATAGATCTGATAAGGCTAATAATAGCCCACAAGAAGAATTTGATTTCTTTGGAACTGCAAAAACATCTAGACTACATACAACTGCTATTGATGAAGAAACTCAATCACATCAAGAATTTGAAGATGCTTTTGAGCGGTCTTCTCAGAATGAACAAGATTTATTTGCTGAAAGAGATAAAAATATTATTGTCAAAACTGAGAAAGGTGTGGTTTTTGAGACGAATACAGATGACACACTTATCAACCCTACAGACGGTGATACTAAAGTTGAAGAAATAGATTCACAGCAGCAAGCAGAGCAAGAGCTACAATACATAAATGAACTTATTGAGCAATTCTTAGATAGTGAAAAGTATGTTGAGGCTAGTATCACGATCCAGGATTCATTAGAAAAAGATCCAAATAATATTGATTTACGCTATAAGCTTTTAGAAGTCTATGCTCTTACAGGTGATGAAATAGCTTTTGAAGGCGAGGTTCATTTTATTAAGTCTAAAAATATTGTCAATATGTTTGATCCATTACATCAAAAAATTGCTAAACTTAGAGATAAATATTTTGAGTGATTATTTGCTTAATTAAATTTTTTAGAGAGAAAGATGTTTTTCAAGAAAAAAAAGAATACAGAAATTGACTCATCTATAGAAAGAGTACAAGAACAAGATAATAAAAAAGGATTATTTTCCCGACTTCAAGCTGGTCTATCAAAAACAGCAAATAAGTTTGGTAGGGGCTTAAGTAATATACTCATGGGCCAAAAAATTGTCGATGAAGAGCTTTTAGAAGATATCGAGATGCAACTATTGATAGCAGATGTGGGTGTTGAAGCAACTAATGAGATAGTTGCTTACTTGCGCGATAAGGTTGCTAGAAATGAGTTGCAAACAGCTGATAAGCTTAATCAAATAATCCAAGAAAAACTCACAGAAATAATTTTACCTTGTGAGAAACCACTACAAGTTGATACACAAAAAACACCTTTTGTGATATTAGTTGTAGGGGTTAATGGTGTTGGTAAAACGACAACAATAGGTAAACTCACAAAGAAATTACAATCACAGGGCAAATCAGTAATTTTAGCTGCTGGTGATACTTTTAGAGCTGCTGCAGTCGAGCAGCTTCGCGAGTGGGGTAATAGAAATAGTACTCGAGTTGTCTATCAACATGACGGAGCAGATAGTGCTTCGGTTATCTATGATGCTATAAACTCAGCTAAATCAAAAGGAATAGATGTTGTGATTGCTGATACAGCAGGTAGATTACACAACAAAGATAATCTTATGCAGGAGCTTAAAAAAGTCGTCAAAGTTATCAAAAAAACTGATGAGACAGCACCACATGAAATTATGCTTGTTGTTGATGCAACAACTGGGGGCAATACATTAAGCCAAGCAGAGGCATTTAATCAAATTGTCAACCTGACTGGTATAACAATTACTAAACTTGATGGCACAGCAAAAGGTGGTACTGTATTTTCAATTGCTAAAAAACTTGGTTTACCACTTAGATTTATAGGCGTAGGTGAAAAAATTGATGACCTACAAGTCTTTAATGCTAGGAATTTCACTAGTGCGTTGTTTAATTCTAATAATTAACGCTACAAACTAATTTCTAAAACTTAGCATCTGAATATTTTTTGTTAAAATATTGTTTATCTAAGTTATATAAAATATAAATTTCTACATGTCTAATTATGACTTTATCTTGGGATTAAATCTAGAGCAGCAAAAAGCAACACTACTAGATGATTGTAATGCTTTGATTCTCGCTGGTGCTGGTAGTGGTAAAACAAAGGTTTTGACATCACGCATAGCGTATCTTTGTCGTGATAAAGGCGTATCTATTGAGAATATTCTTGCTGTAACATTTACCAATAAAGCAGCAAAGGAGATCCAACAGCGCATTGAAAAGATGCTTGGGATTTCTACATTTGGTATGTGGATAGGTACTTTTCATGGTATCGCACATAGGTTGTTACGTAAACATGCCTATGAACTTGGCTTGGATAAAAACTTTAGGATACTTGATCAAGATGAGCAAGCACAGTTGATCAAAAAAGTAATTAATAGCCTAGATCTTGATGATAAAAAATATCCGCCTAAATTATTGCAGAATTTTATCAACAAACAAAAAGATAAAGCTATCCGTAGTAATAAGCTTGCTAAGCAATATGATGCTAATTTTAGTCATATTTATACTGCTTATGAAGAGAGACTTCAGCTAGATAATGCTTTGGACTTTGCAGACTTGCTTTTACATCTTTATGAGCTTTTTTCTCTTAATCAGAAGCTTAGAGAATATTATCAAAACAAATTCAAATATATTTTGATCGATGAGTTTCAGGACACTAACCATGTTCAATACATGTGGCTAAAGCTACTTGTAACTGATAATAACTATATGATGGCAGTTGGAGACGATGATCAGTCAATATATGGTTGGCGTGGTGCTGTCGTGGATAATATCCATAACTATGTAAAAGATCTCAAAAATGTTGAGATTATAAAACTAGAGCAAAACTATCGTTCAACAAAAAATATCCTAAAAGTAGCTAATTCAGTAATCAAAAATAATGATAATAGAATGTCAAAGAAGCTGTGGTCAGTAGCTGAGGATGGCGAAAAGGTAGAGCTTTATTGTGCTGTTAATGAGCGTGATGAAGCAAAATATATTATAGATAAAATTCGTCAGCTACATAATGAGGGTGTTGATTATAGTGATATAGCTATTTTATATCGTTCAAATTATTTATCTCGTGTCCTAGAGGAAAGTTGTATTTACTCAAGTATTCCATATAGGATTTATGGAGGTTTTAGATTTTTTGATAGAGCTGAGATTAAGGATGCTTTAGCATACCTAAGGTTAGCTGTTACCAATAGTGATAATTTGGCATTTGAGAGAATTATTAACACGCCAACGCGTGGAATTGGTAATAAGACATTAGAGACAATTAGAAATTATGCGCAAATTAATTCATTGTCATATTGCCAAGCTACTTTATATGTTATCCAAAAAGAGCTTGTAACCAAAAAAACAGCAAGTTTGCTTTTAAAGTTTATTGAATTAATTAATGATATTTCTGCACAAATAAGTCAATACAGGTTAGATAAACTCTTAGAATTAGTAATAAATCAAAGTGGGCTTTTAGCATCTTATCAAGAAAAAAATAGTGAAAAGGATCGCCAAAAGATTGATAACTTAAAAGAGTTAATAAGTGCTGCTAAAGATTTTGAGCCGCAAATAGAATTACTTGATGATAATACTGATATACTACAAGATTTTTTATCATTTACTGTTTTAGAAGCCGGTGAAATGCAAGCGGATGAGACTACAGATAGTGTTCAGTTAATGACTATTCATGCATCAAAAGGTTTAGAGTTTCGTTATGTGTTTTTAGTTGCTGCAGAAGAAGGTGTCTTTCCACCAAGTTCAATTGTTAACTCTGAAGAAGTATTTGATAATACAAACTCTAAAAAAATGCAGGATAAGCTCGCTGAAGAGCGCCGTCTTTTTTATGTGGCAATAACAAGAGCTATGAAAGCCTTAACTATAAGTCATGTACAAGTACGCAATATATTTGGTCGTAGTAGTTTTCAGGTTAAGTCGCGCTTTGTTGCAGAGATAGACTCTCAGCATCTTAATCAAGGTAAACTAGAATTTACAGCAGCTAAGCCTAAAACTAAACAAAAAGCAAATTTTGGAATGTTGCCTTTTGATTTTCTTAAATCAAATAACACTACTAATAGCTTTAAACCAGGTGATAAAGTATTTCATAAGGTTTTTGGCAAAGGAGTATTTATAAAAGCGCAGGCACGAGGGACAAAAGAGTTTTATACTGTAGATTTTGGCGTAGATGTTGGTCAGAAAATACTGTTAGCAGATATCGCAAACTTAGTTAAGATTTAATATTTTTGACCATATTTTTCATAACGTAAACACTAAAGTTAAAACAACAACAAATGCTGAAGTTATACTTGTATTTGCTTGGATATTAAAATGATCGCCGCTATCAATAGCTGAACCAGCACCAAGTTGACCAATCTCTATAACTAAAGTTATTAGCATATTTGTAATAGCAATACCTACAGCAGCAAAGCTTGGCGGACATATTAATACCAAACTAAAACTTGTTAGACAGAAAATGTGCTAAATTAAAAAGCTATGATTATTGCATTATTTTTTTAATATTTGTGCATTTATTCAATATTTATACTAACAAAATACCAATTTTTGAAATAGCAATAATTTTTTATCGTTGAACTTATTACAAAGGTAAGTCATAATTGGTGAAAAAATAATCCACCCAACAAAAATAGCAGTTATTATGGTTGTTGAATAGATACTATCAAAACCATAAGATTGTTTAAAATATAGTACACCGTGTTGTGATGTTAATATAGCTGTTGGCGTGTAGATTAATCCAGCCCACATCACATTTTTCCAGATTAAACTATTTTTGATTAGTTGTTTGTTTTTACTGAGAATTTCACTAAATTTTGGCATTAATGTTGCAGAGTATTTTTCCTGTGGGATGATAATCTGAAATAGTATCAAGGTATAGATATAACTCCAAAGTAGATAAAAATATTTATCCAAGAAGTATCATAATGAGAAATTATAACGCTAATGTTTTGTGAGAATGCTGCTGGGTGCCCAAAGATATTACCAAGCTTGTGATAATCGGAAAATACTTTGACTCAAAGTTTTCTAAAGTTAGTTTTAGTACACCAATAAAAGCAAATGATGAACCTAGTCCTACTAAGAGTCTACCAAATAGATCTAACTCATAACCACCTGAGACAAAAATTACATTACCAATACCACACAATAAAGTAGTGCTAATAAGTACTTTTTTACTACCAAATCTATCAAGTAGTACTCCAGCGGAGCTTTGCATTAAAAGATAAATAATGTTATAGCTTGATACTAAGAAAAAAATCCTATATGTGTTGATAGATGAAAATGCTAAACTATCTTTCTTGATATGCACCTGTTAGGATCCTTAGAAAGAATTCGTAGCAGTAAAAGCTAATACCAACAACTAGAATCAACGAAAGTTTAATTTTTTGCATCTTAAGTATAAGTGAATAATTTCTATAACTTAATTTATCGTTTTAGAAAAAGATTGTCTAATTAACTTTTTAATAGTATAAATACTTATGAATTGAGTATAATATTTTCTATGACTCTAAAAAATTATTTATTATGAAAAAAGCACCTTTAATCTTATGCTTTTTATTACCTTATATATTCTAATTTTGTTACTGTTAAAGATACATATGAACAAGCAGAGTGCCAAAAGGAGATTAGACAGCAAAGCTTTCAAGAAGCTTTTCAGAAAAGTTCATCTTTAGCGTGTCAGGGGATTCTGTTGGAAAATTTCTTACAGCACTTCTATATATTAATGGTCAAGGCGTTCAAAAATCTAAAAAAGAAGTATTTGAGTATTTTCAAAAATCTACAAGTAAAGGAAATGCAGATGCTATTAGACAGCTAGGCATGATGTATGTTAATGGTGAGTATGTGAAAAAAGATGAATTTAAAAGGATACAACTTATCAGGTATAGATAATATGGAAAAAATCCTATAAATGCTAGGATACTTAATGCTTATGAAAAATATTCAACAATTTAAAAAGAAAAAGCAGTTGGTAAAGTTATAGTATATAACTATTTCAGAGAAAACATGTTCGGAAATTGGAGGAAAATATCAGCGAGGTTATACTTTCCCTGGAGAAAAATGGCCTAACATATGTAGTAGTGAAGAGGGCAATATTTTATCAACAATTGATCAGGCATTACATTATAAGGAGAATAGTAACTTTGTTAATAAAACTCTAAATATGGATATTTACTATATCCCGAAGGCTCTTTTAAAAAAAAATTAGTTAATAATATTTATTAAGACGCATAGTAAATTGAATTCATGCAGTAAAAAGCATAATTTTTTATATAACTAAGGCTTTCTTCAAAGCCATACTTGATATTTATTATGATATACTTAAATAGTAACTTCAGAGAGGTGTGTATGAAATTTGTTTGGGGTTGTATTTTTTTAGTTGGTTTCTCGAGTGTTTATGCAGATAATAACTTTAACCCTCGAACTGGTATATATTATATCACTGCTAATAATTTCTTTTATCGTCCAAGTAACGAAAGAGGTAATGAAGTTATTGATAGGGAAAATGCCTCAGAATTCTCAGATAGAATATCAGGTAGTGCTATTAATATCACTGATTCGCTTGTTTTTGATGCATATACAAGCTCAACTAGTCTGATAACGCAAGGATCAATGGGCGATCTCAAAGATACAAAGTTTTATACCCAAGAAACAAAATTAGTTAAAAAGTTATGGAATGATAAACTTGAGCTTTATGGTGGAACAGTTTTAGGAGCAAATCCATATCAGTTAAATAATATAAATTCGGCTTATGATCATGGTTCTAGAATAGCTGCTTTTGCAAGTGGACGTACAGGTGCTAAATATAATGTTTCAAGTAACTTTGGTTTATTGGTTGAAGGACAGTATAATCTCACAGGTGAAATGGCTGACAATACTGATATGTTTACTGGCTTTAATGGTGCACAATATCATAATTCGACATTAGTAAAGACTGGCTTTGAGTGGAATTTCTAGTATAGATAAATAAACTTTTAGGATTGTATACTTTTGCTGATTAAGGTATTTACTAACTAATTGATTAGTTGATAGCTAAGAAATTGTTTATATTTACATATAAGGGCTTTTGGAGCATAATTTTGAAATATTAAAACACATTTTCAGTTACTCTATGCAAAAAGTTACTAAAGCTGGTTTTATTATATGGTTTATATGTGCATTCTTTTATGCTTTAGAATTTATCATTAGAGCATTAGGAAACTCTTTATATAACGATTTCTCGATTGCACCATATAACCTTAGTCCCGAGCAAATCAGTGTATTAAGTTCAGTATTTTATTGGGCTTATGTAGCGTCTCAACTTCCAGCAGGAATCTTGATTGACAAATTTGGTGTAAAAAAGATTATGCTAGTAAGTACTTTGCTGTTTTCTATTGGTGTTTTTATTGCTACAAGAGCGACATCGCAAGAGTATCTAATTGTATATAGAGTTTTAGCCGGTGTTGGTGGTGGTTTTGCATTTTTATCGGCATTGAAATCTATTGCAATATGGTTGCCAAAAAGAACATTTCCATTATTTACCGGTGCTACGCAAATGCTAATGTATGGTGCGGGTACCTTAACAGGTTTACCATTAGTTATTTTGGCAAATCATTTTAGTATCCAAGTGATTATGTCAGCGATATTAGTCGTTTCAATCTTGCTATTTTTAAGTGTGATATTCTTTATACCAGCAGTTGAACCACATAATCAAAAAGATACTGATGAGTTAGCAGATACACATACAAAGATAGAAGATATTCCGATTGTATTTAAAATCAAACAGATTCTGTTAAATTGTTTCTTCTGTTTTACTATTTATGGGACAACGGCTATTTTTGCTGATTTATGGAGTTATAGATTTTTAAATTTAGATGTATATTCGGTACATTATGCAGGTCTAGCTTCATCGATGATATTTATTGGTATTGCTATATTTAGTCCACTTTGGGGAGTTATCGCGACACTTTTAAATAAGCAAAAATCTTTACTTACTTTAGCTTCAATCCTAGGGTTATGTATAGTTATTGTGATTGTATATATGCATGTTAATCCAATAATAATGTGCATACTATGTATATTATGGGGTGGTATGCAAGCTGTGCATGTGCTTAACTTCACGATTTTGCGTATGCATATAAGCCCATTATATATCGCAACAGGTATCGCAGCTGTAAATCTTTTTATCCCGCTTAGTGGTGCTGTGTTACAGCCGTTTGTTGGTTTTGTTGTATCTCTACTAGAGAGTTATGGCTTTGAGCCGCTTATAGCATTTAAGTATGCTTTATTCATTTTGCCAGTATTAATGTTACTATCAATAATTTTTTCTCTTTTTATTAAAGGGAAAAAAAACTAAAATATTCTTTAACGACATACGATTTGTATTAATTTTTAAAAAAGGAACATCTATTATGTCAAAAGATTTCATTTTAGCTTTAGATCAAGGTACAACAAGTTCACGAGCAATTATTTTTGATAAAAAGGGTAATATAAAAAAGATTGCTCAAAAAGAATTTACACAAATATATCCTAAAAGTGGTTGGGTAGAGCATGATGCGATGGAAATATGGGGAACTCAAAGTGGTGTAATGCGTGAAGCACTGGAATTTGGTCGTATCAAGCCAGATCAAATTGCGACGATAGGTATCACAAATCAGCGTGAAACAGTTGTGGTTTGGGAAAAAGAAACAGGCGACCCTATCTATAATGCTATAGTATGGCAATGTCGTCGTACTTCGAGTATTTGTGATGAAATCAAGCGAGATCCTGAATTTGTCAAATATATCAAAGAAAATACCGCCCTAGTTGTTGATGCATATTTTTAGGGCACTAAAGTAAAATAGATTTTAGATAATGTTGAAGGTGCTAGAGAAAAAGCTAATGCTGGCAAATTGCTAATGGGCACTATAGATAACTTGGTTGATTTGGAATTTAACTCGCGGTAAAGTGCATGCAACAGACTATAGTAATGCCTCGCGCACAATGCTATTTAATATTAACACCTTGAAATGGGATAAAAAAATTCTTGATTACTTAAATATTCCTGAATCAATGTTGCCGCAGGTTAAAAACTCAAGTGAGGTTTTTGGGGTTACAGATAGTCATACTTTAGGTGGTGCTGAGATTCCTATTGCAGGTGTTGCAGGAGATCAGCATGCGGCATTATTTGGTCACTGCTGTTTTGAAAGAGGTATGGAAAAAATACTTATGGTACTGGTTATTTTGCGCTAATGAATGTTGGTGATAAGCCAGTATTTTCTGATGCTGGGCTTTTGACAACTATTGCATGGGCAGAAAATGGTAAGCCAACTTATGGTTTAAAGGGTAAGTGTCTTTATAGCTGGAACTGTTATTCAATGGATTCGTGATGGTTTAGGGCTGATACGTTCTGCTGAGGATAGTGAGTACTACGCTACTAAGATTAATTCCACAAATGGTGTATATTTAGTGCCTGCATTTGTTGGCTTGGGTACACCATATTGGGATATGTATGCTCGTGCCACTATAGTTGGTATTACTCGTGATACAAAGTGTGAGCATATTATTCGTGCAGCACTAGAGGCTATAGCATATCAGGCAAAAGATGTTTTAGAATGTATGAAAAAGGATACAGGACTTAATCTTGCTAGTTTGCGTGTTGATGGTGGTGCGGTACAAAATAACTTCCTAATGCAGTTTCAATCTGATATTTTACAGTCTGAAATCTCAAAACCAAAAATAAATGAAATCACTGGTTTAGGAGCTGTTTTCCTAGCTGGTTTAGTAATAGGTTTTTGGAAAGACAAACAGAGTTGAAATCTATTCTTACAACTGAAAAAGTTTTTGAACCGCAGAAAGACTCTCAAACTGTTGCTCATGACTATAAAGGTTGGAAGAAGGCAGTAGAAAGAAGTAAAGCATGGGTAGAATAAAAATGCACAATAATTACGATATTATAATAATTGGTGGTGGAGCAACTGGCTTTGGTTGTGCTATTGAGGCAGTTTCTCGAGGTTACCAAACTCTACTTCTAGAAGCGAGTGATTTTGGTAAAGGAACATCTTCGAAGTCAACAAAACTGATTCATGGTGGTTTAAGATATTTAGAGAATTTTGACTTTGCTTTAGTTAAAGAAGGTCTTGAAGAGAGATTCTCTTTTTTACATAATGCGCCACATCTGACACATAAACAATCTTATCTTATTCCAACACGTAGCTATTTTGAGACTATTAAATATACTATTGGTGTTAAGCTTTATGAGTTTTTATCAGGTAAATATAAGATTGGCAAAAGTTATAATCTAAATAAACAACAAACGCTTAAAGAGCTCCCTAATATAGATGCCGCAAAACTAAAAAAAAGCTTAGTTTACTATGATGGGCAGTTTGATGATACTCGCCTTTTGATCTCTTTGATGAAAACTTTTGAAGCGAAGGGTGGTACAGCGCTTAATTATCATCAAGTTGAAAAAATATATAGCTCAACTAATTCAAAATTAGATACTGTTAAGGTTATTGATGTTTTAAACGGTGAGTACAAAGAATTCAAAGCTAAACATATAATCAATGCTACAGGTACATTTAGTGATAAAACTATAAGTCTGGCAAATCAGCAAGATGCACATAACTATGTTTCTGTCGCACAGGGAACCCATATTGTTTTTGCTAGGGATAAGTTTCCAACTGAACATGTGATTTTGATACCTGAGACTGAGGATGGTCGCGTATTGTTTATATTGCCATGGCATAATCACCTAATAGTTGGTACTACTGATATTAAAAAAGAAGCACCAAGTCTTGAGCCAAAAGCTGATAAATCAGAGATAGACTTTATATTAGAGACTTTCAACCAATATGCTAAAGACAAAGCAACTATTGCAGATATTAAGTCAGTTTACTGTGGTCAGCGTCCTTTAGTAACTCCAAGAAAAGCTAAAAATTCTGCGAAAATATCGCGTAAGCATGAAATTGTTGAGTCAAAAGATGGCTTAATTACGGTTGTTGGAGGTAAGTGGACTATTTTTAGAAGAATGGGTCAAGATACCCTTGATTATATTGAAACTAAGAAAATTGCGCTAAAAACCTCAAAAACATCAGATCAATTACTTATCGACGCTATTGAACCTAAAGAAAGTTATCCGCTAAAAGTTTATGGCAAAAATGCTAAAGATATCAAAAATATTCAAGATGAGCTTAATAATTTTGAACTTTTAGTTAGAGGTTTGCCATACTATCAAGCAGAAGTTATATATCACGTTAGACATGAAAAAGCTAAAACTGTTGAAGATATCCTTGCGCGTCGAACTAGAGCAGCATTTTTTGATATCAAAGCAAGTATTGATGCCGCGCCAATAGTAGCTAATCTTATGGCAAAAGAGCTTCGTAAAGATCAAGCTTGGCAAAGCCAGGAAATTGAAAGTTTCATAGAGTTTTCTAAAAACTTTAATGTTGAAGAGTTGTATAAGTAAAGGAAGTTTATGTTAACAGCATATATTGCAGAAGTAATATGTACAATGTTACTTATCCTTTTAGGTAACGGTGTTGTTGCTGGTGTAGTTTTGAATAAGACAAAAGCACATAATGGTGGCTGGATAGTTATTATATTTGCTTGGGGTCTTGCTGTTTTTATCGGTGTGTTAGTTGCTGGACCGATTAGTGGTGCGCATATGAATCCTGCTGTGACATTAGCTCTAGCTCTTGCGGGTAAGTTTTCATGGGCTTGGGTGTTACCATTTATCATAAGCCAGATTATAGGAGCTATGCTTGGTCAACTATTAGTTTGGATTATGTATTACCCTCATTATTCAGCTACTGATAATACTGAGCTAAAACTAGCAACTTACTGTACATCACCGGCAATTAAGCATTTTCCAGCAAATTTTGCCAGTGAAGTAATTGGAACACTTGTTCTAGTTTTAGCTATTTTGACTATGCATGGGGTTGTTGTTCAGGTTGGTAATCATAATATAATTACAGCCTATCCAATTGATATGGGAGCTTTAGGAGGTATTCCCGTGGCATTTGTGGTTGTTGTAATTGGGATGTCTTTAGATGGAACTACAGGTTATGCAATTAATCCAGCTAGAGATTTTGGTCCAAGACTATTTCATGCTATTATACCAATAAAAGGAAAAGGTTCTTCACAATGGGGTTATGCTTGGATACCAGTAGTTGGCCCTGTGTGTGGAAGTGTAATTGCTACAGCTTTTTATCTATTGCTAAAGGCAGAGGGGATTTTTTAGAGTCAATGTGTGAAATAACTTTTATACTGCTACTGGCAGATGATGTTCTGAGGTTGTTTATTTCTTTTATTTTATTCTTATGTTGCGTGATTCTAAGTTATATTTTTGCTAAGAAAAAGCCTTGGGATATTGCTTTTTAGATTTGTTTTTCAATATTTTTAATTTAGCTTAGATGGTTATGGTTATGTTATTAATAATATCTATCTGGAAAATACTTTTTCATATGATGGTTTTATTTCTGGAGCTGCTTTTATAACAGTTTGTGGACTGTTATTTTCAAGAAGAAGGTATGTTGATTTTGCTGATACCTTTGTAAGTAAAAATACAGCTATTTTATTTGCAACTTTTCTTGTTTTTGCTTTCATTTATATTTTAACGATAAGATACGTTACAGATAGTTATTTATCCTTTGTTATTTTTGTTTGCTATCTCATTTTTTATATATATTTGCCATATGTTTATCTGCGTTTGCTGTAAGTATGGCTTTATTTATAATAGAAAATATTTTGTTTATAGTTCATGCTATAGTAGCCCAGGATCAATATGATATAGTATTTGAAGAGTTATTATTTGCGATTATATCTACAGTCTTAAGTACCATATCGGTGTATATGCTCACTAGAGCAAAAAGGATATATAAGGAAAACAAAGATGTTTGATAAGGTAATTAATAGTAGTTCATTTTTTGTTAACCTTTTGGTTGCTGTTGTTATTTTAGTTGTCAGTCTCTGGGTATCTAAACATATAAAGTCTTTTGTGTATAGCTTGTTGAAAGAATATGACAAAACAGTATCACAATTTTTAGCTAGTCTAGTTTATACAATATTTTTAGTGCTTGTGATTGTGATTGCTTTGGCGAAGTTGGGTGTGCCGATATCCCCTGTTACAGGTGTTCTAACGGGTATAGTTTTTGGTATCTCAATGTCACTAAAGACGTCTTATAATACTATTGCTTCTGGTATCATGTTGGTATTTAGTAAGCCTTTTGAGGTTGGTGAAAAAGTCGATTTGGGTGGTGTCAAAGGTACTGTTAAATCAATAGGTTTTTTATATACTAAGCTTGATGATAACAATGGTAATGAAATTGTAATTTCAAATAGTATTGTTATGTCTAAAGTAATTACTAGGTTTACTCAAGCAGATCAAGCAGATAAATAATGCAAAAAAGCTTCTTTCTTCATAGAAAACCCTCTATTTACCTAATGGTCAAAAGATAGTTCTCAACTAGCAACAATTAGAAGCGGTAACTCAAATAAATGAATTTCTCAAAAGTGAAGATTGTTTTTTTATTATCAGGTTTTGCTGGTATTGACAAAACTACTGTGGTAAAAAAATTCTCGATGAATATCCTAAAAAAGCTATAGTATCTGCTCCTACACGTAAAGCCAATGCTATTAATATCCCAAGTAATAGCTACACAAGGCTATACTATTCACTCATTGTTAGGTTTGCAACCAGATAAATTTAGAAGATTTTAATCCAAATGATCCAGTTGATAGATCAAAAAAGCGACTATCCGAAACTATAATCTTGTTGTCATAGATTCAGTAAGTATGGTAAATGCAGCGCTCTTTGAGTTTATTGATTTCAGAGATAAACAATTCTTTAGTAACAAAGGTGTTGTTTTTGGGCGATCAAGCACAAATACTACCAGTTAGTGATCAGTTAAGTCCAATCTTTGAGCTTAAAAATAGCTATGATCTAACACAGTTGATGCGTCAGGCAAGTGATAATCCATTAGCACCATTAAGCCAACAACTTCGCCAAATCAATGATGAATTAACAGAATTTTAATTTAAAAGCAAACTCTTTTAAGTGAAGCAGCAGAGGGAATGCTTTTTGTAAATTCAAACCAAGAGCTCGGTGAGCAATTAATCGAAGTATTTAGTTATAGTTACGCAAAAACTGATCCGAATTATGCTAAATTGATAGCTTGGCGTAATAAAACTGTGATGCAATCAAATCGGATCATCAGAGATTTGGTGTTTGGTGAGGATGTAAGACTTGTTGAAAAAAAGATGATATATTAACAAGGTTATCGAGCGATAAAAGCTAATTCAAAAGAAGCCTTTCTGATAAATAACTGTATAGATTATAAAGTGGTGGATGTATCTGAAAAGCAAAAGAACACAAATGGATTATATGGTTATACAGTGAGTATTTTAGAAAAAGCAAAAATATTTAAAGGTTTCAATGAGAAAGATATTTTTGTGATAGATTCTCAAGATGAAGCTAATTTGCATGGCTATGCAGAAATACATGATAGCTTATTAGCAATTGCAAGATCTGATAAATTATGGAATACATATTACGAATTTCATAAAAATAACCTATTGTTGATTGATATTGATAGCTACCGTAATGGTTAGACCTAGATCTAAGAACAATTTATTAAAAAGGATCTTGATTATGGTTTTGCTGTTACAGCGCATAAGGCGCAAGGTTCAACGATAATAAGGTATTTGTACTACAATTAAAGGATATTCAGTTAAATACAAATATCAGTGAAAGAAATCAGATCCTTTATGTTGTAATGATTAGAGCAAAAAAATTATCAATAGTTTTATAAAAAGTTAGCACATTACTTTACATTTATACTTTAGGCATAGTAAGATAAGAATAGTTTTTTATAAAACACTATTGTATATATGCGAAAGTAAACAATAAGTGTAAAAAAAGCTTGATTTTTAGTCAAATAAACTTTATAGTTACCTAAAAGTTTTAGGGGAGGGATTCCCGAGCGGCCAAAGGGATCAGACTGTAAATCTGACGGCTCAGCCTTCGCAGGTTCGAATCCTGCTCCCTCCACCATGCGGGTGTAGTTCAATGGTAGAACTCCGGCCTTCCAAGCCGATAGCGTGGGTTCGATTCCCATCACCCGCTCCACCTTAAACTAGTTTTATAAAATATATAAAGCTCGCATGGCTCAGGTGGTAGAGCACTCCCTTGGTAAGGGAGAGGTCACCAGTTCAAGTCTGGTTGTGAGCACCATATTTGAAGTTTTTTGTTTTTTGTTGAAAAAAAATGGAGTAAAAAATGGCTAAAGAAAAATTTGAGCGTTCGAAGCCGCACGTAAACGTAGGTACAATCGGTCACGTTGACCATGGTAAAACTACTCTTACAGCAGCTATTACAAAAGTTATGGCTGAGAGAAACGGCGGTTCAGCACGTAACTTTGATGAGATCGATAGTGCACCAGAAGAAAAAGCGCGTGGTATTACTATCAATACTTCTCACGTTGAGTATGAGTCTCCTAATAGACACTATGCTCATGTTGACTGTCCAGGTCACGCTGACTACGTCAAGAATATGATTACTGGTGCTGCTCAGATGGATGGTGCTATTCTTGTATGTTCTGCTGCTGATGGTCCTATGCCTCAAACTCGTGAACACATACTACTTTCTCGTCAAGTTGGTGTACCTAAGATCGTTGTTTTCTTAAACAAGTGTGACATGGTAGATGATGAAGAGTTATTAGAATTAGTTGAGATGGAAGTTCGTGAGCTTCTTGATCAGTACGAGTTCCCTGGTGACGATACGCCAGTAGTTATGGGTTCTGCACTTAAAGCTATTGAAGGTGAAGAGCAATATGTTGAGAAGATTGTTGAGCTAGTTCAAGCTATGGATGACTATATACCAGCTCCAAAGCGTGATACTGAGAAGCCATTCATTCTTCCAATTGAAGATGTATTCTCAATATCTGGGCGTGGTACTGTTGTAACAGGTCGTATTGAGCGTGGTGTTATAAACGTTGGTGATGAAGTTGAAGTTGTTGGTATCCGCCCAACTCAAAAAACTACTGTAACTGGTGTTGAAATGTTCCGTAAGCTTCTAGATAGAGGTGAAGCTGGTGATAACGTTGGTATCCTAGTTCGTGGTCTTAAGAGAGATGACGTTGAGCGAGGACAAGTATTATGTAAGCCAGGTTCAATTAAGCCACATACTAAGTTTGAAGCTGAAGTTTATGTATTATCTAAAGAAGAAGGTGGTAGACATACTCCTTTCTTCAAAGGGTATAGACCTCAGTTCTACTTCCGTACTACAGACATTACTGGGGCAGTTGAGCTTCCAGAGGGTGTAGAAATGGTTATGCCTGGTGATAACGTTAAGATGACTATTACTCTAATCAACCCAATCGCAATGGACGAAGGTTTACGTTTCGCAATCCGTGAGGGCGGTAGAACAGTAGGTGCTGGTGTTGTTGCTAGAATTATTGAGTAATTGATAGTTACTAGTATTTAGGTCAGTAGTTCAACTGGTAGAGCAGCGGTCTCCAAAACCGCAAGTTGGGGGTTCGAGTCCCCCCTGGCCTGCCACATAATTAAGGCGGTGTTGTATTTTGCAGCACTGCCTTTATAATTTTCCTGTGTATAAAGTTACTTTTTGAAGGATTGTTTTGTGAAAAAGAATCAAGGTTTTAATAATAACAAAGTATGGATAAGTGGAGCTACAAAGACCACTGAAGTTAAGAAAATCTCTAAATTTAACAATTTAATGTTATGGTTGTCTGTGGTGACAATCATTGTTTTAGGTGTTGCTGTTACAATGTATTCGGATGTTTTAGGTGATAGTTATAGTACTTATAATACATCTTTAGCAGCAATTGTTATACTATTTGCTGTTGTTGTGGCTAGGTTTACAAACCAGGGACGTAGTTTCTGGGCATTTTTCCAAGCTTCAAGACTTGAGTTGGCAAAAGTTGTGTGGCCTACACGTAAGGAGACAATGACTATCTCTGCGATGGTGATAATTGTGGTAATGATTTTTGCACTAATAATATCTTTATTTGGTGTTATATTTGAAAATTTTATTCAGTATTTTTTGGGTTAATAAAGGGATATAAAATATGCTTTGGTATGTTGTGCAGGTGCACCCAGGTTACGAAAAGAGAGTGAAAGCTCAGCTTGAAGAAAATATAGAAATAGCTGGATTGAAAAATAACTTTGGTAGGATTCTTGTTCCTACTGAAAATGTGGTTGAGATGAAAGGTGGTCAAAAGCGTAAGAGTGAAAGAAAATATTTCCCAGGTTATGTTTTGATTGAGGCAGATCTAACTACTGATGCTTGGAACCTTGTTAAATCAGTTGCACATGTTTTAACAGTGGTTGGTTCTAAGGGCAAGCCAATACCTTTGAGTAAACTAGAGGTAGAAAGAATACTTGAATTTGTCGAAGGAAGTAAATCTACTGTAGAACCAAGATTAAGAAAAACTTATCATGTTGGTGAGGTCGTGCGAGTTCTAGAAGGACCATTTAACGACTTTACTGGTGTTATTGAAGAAGTTAACTATGAGAAGTCAAGATTGAGGATTGCAGTGTCTATTTTTGGTAGATCTACGCCTGTTGAGCTTGAATTTTCACAAGTTGAAAAAGAATCTTAGTATTAAACTAAGATATTTGGGGAGCTTATATTGGTTTATAAGTGCTATTAACCTAAATTTGGAGAAAAAATGGCTAAGAAGAAAATAGAAGCTATTATTAAGTTGCAAGTTGCAGCAGGAAAGGCTAACCCAAGTCCACCAATTGGACCAGCGTTGGGTCAGCACGGTGTGAATATTATGGGATTCTGTAAGGAGTTTAATGCTAAGACACAAGGTATGGAGCCAGGTATGCCGATACCGGTAGAAATATCTGTATATAGTGATCGTAGTTTTACATTTGAAATGAAGACATCACCTGCTTCTTACTTAATTAAGAAAGCAATTAATGTAAAATCAGGTTCATCAAAACCTTCTAAAGAGTTTGTTGGTACTATAACTCGTGCGCAATTAGAAGAGATTGCAAAGGTTAAAGATCCTGATCTAACAGCTGCTGATTTAGATGCTGCTGTAAGAATTATTGCTGGTTCTGCTCGTAGTATGGGCGTAAAAGTAGAAGGAGTTTAATGATGGCTAAAGTTTCAAAAAGAATGAAAGAAATCTCAACAAAAATTAATGCTGAGAAAAAGTATCCAGTATCAGAAGCTTTTGATCTTTTAAGAGAAGTTTCTTTTGTTAAGTTTGTTGAGTCTGTAGATGTATCTGTAGCTCTTGGTGTAGATCCACGTAAATCTGATCAGGTTGTAAGAGGAGCTTCAGTTCTTCCTAATGGAACTGGTAAAACTGTTAGAGTAGCAGTTTTTGCAAAAGGTCCTGCAGCTGATGCAGCAAAAGCGGCGGGTGCTAATGTTGTTGGTATGGAAGATTTAGCTGATGAAGTTAAAAAGGGTAATATGGATTTTGATGTTGTAATTGCTTCTCCAGATTCCATGAGAGTGGTTGGACAACTAGGTCAAATTCTTGGTCCTAAAGGCCTTATGCCAAATCCTAAAGTTGGTACTGTAACTATGGATGTTGCTAAGGCTGTAACTGATGCTAAAGCAGGCCAGGTTAGATATAGAGTTGATAAGGCTGGTATAATTCATACTACAATCGGAAAAGTTAACTTTACTAGTGATGCGCTTAAGCAAAACTTAGAGCAGTTATTAACTGATCTGAAAAAAGCTAAGCCAGTAGTATCTAAAGGTGTTTATCTGAAAAAAGTTTCTGTATCTAGTACAATGGGTCCGGGAATAAATGTTGACTTTTTAGATTTGAACATATAAAATGCTGTTTTGCAATTTCTTTGGGTTGTATGTAAATGCAACGATCAAAGACCGTAGGAGCTAAGTTTGCTTGGCTTAATAATTATCCTACGCAGATGATGTTGACAACCTTTTTTGGTCTAAATATCGTGTTAATTAAATAAAATGTGGACAATATATATAAGGAGTCGATATGGCACTTAGAATAGAGGATAAAAAAGCAATTGTTGCTGAAGTTGCTGAACAAGTGTCCTCAGCATTGTCTGCAGCAGTAGCAGACTACCGTGGTTTGACTGTTAATGAAATGACTTCATTAAGAAAGCAAGCTCGTGAGTCTGGAGTTTATTTAAGAGTTGTGCGTAACAACTTAGCACGTTTAGCAATTAAAGGAACTGAATTGGAGTGTCTTGCTGATGCTCTTAAAGGTCCTCTTGTTCTTGCTCTTTCTATGGATGAGCCAGGTGCAGCAGCTAAGCTATTTAAAAACTTCCAAAAAGATCATAATGCTTTTGAAGTTAAGAATTTAGCCATGTCTGGTGAACTGTTTGGTCCTGAAAAGTTAGATGACTTTGCTAAGCTTCCTACTAGGGAAGAGGCACTTGCTACATTACTTAATGTTATGCAAGCACCAGTTACTAAGTTTGTTCGTACTCTTAATGAGATTCCATCTCAGGCGGTACGAGTATTTGCTGCTGTTGGAGATAGTAAGTAATTACACTGGCTTATTAGAAAGCTAAAAAAGTAATTAATTGTTAAATAAAGGAGGTTATAAAATGGCTATAACAAAAGAAGATATCTTAAATGCTGTTGCTGAAATGAGCGTTATAGATGTATGTGAATTAGTTAAAATGATGGAAGATAAGTTTGGTGTTTCTGCTGCAGCTGCTGTTGCTGCAGCTGCTGTTGCTGCTAGTCCAGTTGCTGGTCCAGCTGAAGTTGCTGAAGAAAAAACTGAATTTGACGTTGTTTTAGTTGACGCTGGTTCAAACAAAATTGCTGCTATTAAAGCAGTAAGAGGCGTAACTGGTCTAGGTCTTAAAGAAGCTAAAGATGCTGTAGAAAGTACTCCTTTCACAGTTAAGGAAGCTGCTTCTAAAGAAGAAGCGGAAGCTCTTAAAAAGCAACTTGAAGAAGTTGGCGCTAAAGTTGAGCTTAAATAATAAAATTCTAAACTATAGCTTTTAGAAATTTATGACTAGTGGTCAGTTTTGGCCCCTAGTCTTTCTATTATTGAAAGATACATAGATATTGGTGCAAATATAGTCATATTTGCTTTTTCATTTTGTGTAAACAAAATCTTAGGGATGTTTTTGATGTCTTACTCATACGCTGAGAAAAAAAGAATTCGTAAAGAATTTGGGGTTCTTCCTCATATCTTAGATGTACCATATTTACTTTCTATTCAAACAGAGTCATACAAAAAATTCTTGACTACAGACGCAGTGAAGGGAAGAGTTCACTCTGGACTTGAACTAGTTTTAAAACAGTCTTTCCCTGTTGAGAGTAAAAATGGTCAATATGAACTTCACTATGTTGATTATCAAATTGGTGAGCCTAATTTCGATAAAACTGAATGTCAGGTTCGTGGTGCTACTTATGATGCACAATTAAATGTGAAGTTAAGATTAGTTATATATAGTAAAGATGCTCTTCCAAATGAGAAAATTGTCGAAGATATTAGAGAAGAGTATGTATACATGGGCGATATTCCGCTGATGACAACTAATGGTACTTTTATCATTAATGGAACAGAAAGGGTGGTAGTTTCTCAGTTGCATAGATCACCAGGAATGTTCTTTAGTAAGGATGACTCTGAGGAAGGAGCATTCTCAGCACGTATTATTCCATATAGAGGTTCGTGGCTTGATTTTGAATTTGACTCAAAAGGTATTATATGGGCTAGGATTGACAGAAAAAGAAAATTCTGCGCTACTGTTTTTTTAAAAGCTCTTGGTTATACTCAAGAGCAAATATTAGAGAACTTCTCCGATAGTAAGACAATTACCTTTAACAATAAAGGTTTTGCTCTTAAACTTGATAACCTTTCAAATATGAAGGGTGAGCTACTTAAATTTGACATCGTTGATGCTCAAGACAATGTTATTGTTAAAAAGAATAAGAAATTAACTTCAAGAGATGTTAAGAAAATCAAAGATACTGGTGTTGACTCCGTTGCAATTGATTTTGATCTAGTAAATACACTTAGAGTGGCAAAAGATATCATTAATGAAGCTACCGGTGAAGTTATAGCTTATGCAAATGATGATGTCACAGAAAGTTTATTAGAAACATGCGTAGAGATTGGTATGATTGAACTTGAGGTTATTGATTTTATAACCACAGAAAGAGGCAGATATATATCTGATACTTTAAAATATGATCTTACAAGAAATACTGATGAGGCTCTTGTTGAAATATATAAAGTCTTACGACCAGGTAATCCTCTTGCAGCAGCTTCAGTTAAAGCTTTATTTGAAGGTTTATTCTTTATCGAAAGTAGATATAGCCTTTCTGATATTGGTAGAATGAAATTAAATGCCAGATTAGGTTCAGATAAAGTATCTAAGGATATCTATACTTTAGAAAATAGTGATATTATTGGCGTAATTGAAGAGCTTATAAATATCCGTGATGGTAAAGGTAAAGTTGATGATATCGATCACTTAGGCAATAGACGTGTACGTTCTGTTGGTGAGATGGTTGAGAACCAGTTTAGAATAGGACTTTATCGTGTTGAAAAGGGTATTCGTGAAAGTATGTCTTTAGTGCATAAAGATAAGCTTATGCCAAAAGATATCGTTAACTCTAAGCCAATTACAGCAGCAATTAAAGAATTCTTTACTTCTGGTGCTTTATCGCAATTCATGGATCAAGATAATCCATTATCAGAAGTAACACATAAAAGAAGAATATCTGCATTAGGTCCAGGTGGTTTATCACGTGATAGAGCAGGTTTTGAGGTACGTGACGTTCACGCAACACACTATGGTAGGTTATGTCCAATTGAGACTCCAGAAGGCCCAAATATTGGTTTAATTAACTCGTTAGCAAGTTATGCTCGTGTTAATGATTATGGTTTCTTAGAAGCGCCATATCGAAAAGTTATCAATGGTAAAGTTACAAATGAAATTGAGTACTTATCTGCTATAGATGAAGATAATTATGTAATTGCACAAGCATCTACCAAGCTTGATGAAAATAACCACTTCGTTGAAGACCTTATTCAATGTCGTTCTGGTGGTGAGGCGATATTTACTGAGTCAAGTAGAGTTCAGTATATGGATGTTTCTGCAAAGCAGATGGTTTCAGCGGCTGCAGCGCTTATTCCTTTCCTTGAACATGATGATGCTAACAGGGTATTGATGGGTGCAAACATGCAACGTCAAGCAGTACCAACTCTTAAATCTGAGAAGCCTTTAATTGGTACTGGTATGGAGAAAATTGTTGCTAGAGACTCTGGTAATTGTATTATCGCAAAAAATGCTGGTGAAGTAGCTGAGGTTGATTCTAATAGAATCGTTATTAAGGTAGATACTGAAAAATCACAAACTAGTAGTTTAGTCGACATTTACAGTCTAACTAAATTTAAACGCTCAAATAAAAATACTTGTATTAACCAGCGTCCAATAGTAAATGTTGGTGATAAAGTAGAAGCTGGTGATATTTTAGCTGATGGCTTTGCAACTGATTTTGGTGAGTTGTCTTTAGGACATAACTTGATGGTTGCTTTCATGCCATGGAATGGTTATAACTTTGAGGATTCAATCTTACTATCTGAAAGAATAGTAAAAGATGATAAGTATACTAGTATACATATTGAAGAGTTCACATGTGTGGCTCGCGATACTAAGCTTGGTCCTGAAGAGATAACTGGAGATATTCCAAATGTTAGCGAATCTAGTTTGGCAAAACTTGATGAATCAGGTATTGTCTATATTGGAGCTAATGTCGAAGCTGGTGATATTTTAGTGGCAAAAATTACACCAAAAGCAGAACAGCAATTAACTCCTGAAGAGAGACTACTTAGAGCAATCTTTAATGAAAAAGCATCAAATGTTGCTGATACTTCATTAAGAATGCCAAGTGGTACTTCTGGTACGGTGATTAATGTTCAAGTATTTGAGAATGACAAAGGTGGCAAGAGTAAGCGAGCTCTTAAGATTGAAAAAGAACTAATCGATAAAGCTCGTAAGGACTTTGATGAGGAGTTTACAGTAATTGAATCTGTAGTTAAATCATCAATTGAGCAAGATGTTTTTGGTGCAAGAATCCAAAAAGCAAAAGGTCTTAAAAAAGGCGCTATTCTTACTAAAGAGTTCTTAGAGAAGTTACCATTTGCTAAGTGGTTAGAAATCTCTTTTGAGGATGAGAAGCTTGAAGAGAAAGTTCAAAATGCTAGAGAGTATTATGAAGAAGCTAAAATTGCTATAGATGCTAGATTTGAAGCTAAGAAAAAATCTATTACTCAAAGTAATGAATTATCTCCAGGTGTGCTTAAGACTGTTAAAGTTTTTGTTGCGATTAAAAAGCGTATCCAACCTGGTGATAAGATGGCTGGTCGTCACGGTAACAAAGGCGTGGTTTCGCGTGTACTACCTGTTGAAGATATGCCGTATATGGAAGATGGTACTCCTGTCGATGTTTGTCTAAATCCTTTAGGTATCCCATCGCGTATGAATATTGGACAGATTTTAGAGGCACACTTAGGTTTAGCTTCTTACGGATTGGGTAAAAAGATTGAAAAAGCTCTTGATAAAACTAGAAAAGCAGCTGAGCTAAGAAAGACTTTAGAAGAAGTATATAATAGCGTTGGTGATAAGAAAGTTAATCTTGAGGCTTTAAATGATGAAGAGATATTAACTCTTTGTGAAAACCTAAAAGGTGGTGTACCTATTGCTACGCCAGTATTTGATGGTGCTAAAGAAGAGGATATTAAATCTCTACTGAAAATAGGTGGCTTTGCAACTAATGGCCAGATGAAGCTTTTTGATGGTCGTACTGGTAAGCCTTTTGATAGACATGTAACAGTTGGTTATATGTATATGCTAAAACTAGATCACTTAGTAGATGATAAGATGCATGCTAGGTCGACTGGCTCATATAGTTTAGTTACACAGCAACCATTAGGTGGTAAGGCACAGTTTGGTGGACAAAGATTTGGTGAGATGGAAGTTTGGGCATTACAAGCTTATGGTGCTGCTTATACATTAAGAGAGATGTTAACAGTTAAGTCAGATGACATAGCAGGTAGATCTAAAATGTATAAGAATATAGTTGATGGTAAATTAACTATGAATGTTGATGTTCCAGAATCATTCAATGTTTTAAGGAATGAAGTTAGAGCATTGGGTATAGATATGGATTTTGACTATTCATCTGAGGAAGAATAAGCATCTTAATTGAAGCTACTTATTTTTTGTTATTAAAATAAAAGTATAGGAGAATTACCTGTGAATAACGGTATCCTACATCAAAATTACAATAGTAAAAAGTTTGATATTATTAAAATATCTCTAGCATCTCCTGAGGTTATTCGTTCATGGTCTCATGGTGAAGTTAAAAAACCAGAAACTATAAACTATAGAACATTTAAGCCTGAGAGAGATGGATTATTCTGTGCTAAGATATTTGGACCGATAAAAGACTATGAGTGCTTATGTGGTAAGTACAAAAGACTTAAGCACCGTGGCGTAGTATGTGAGCGCTGTGGTGTTGAAGTGGAGCAAGCTAAAGTAAGAAGGGAAAGAATGGGACATATTGATTTAGTATGTCCTGTTGTACATATTTGGTATCTAAAGTCTTTACCTTCTAGAATAGGTTTATTCTTAGATATGCCATTAAAGAACGTTGAAAAGGTTTTATACTTTGAGTCGTATATAGTTACTGACCCTGGTTTAACTCCATTAGAAAAAAAACAACTTCTTACAGATGAAGAGTATACTGAAGCATTAGAAAACTATGGCTATGAGTTTGAAGCATCGATGGGCGCCGAAGCTATAAGAGATTTATTAGCGGATACTGATATTGAGTCAGAGATTGAGTTACTTCAAGCTGAGTATGAAGAGAGTAAATCTACAGCTAAGAAAGAAAAGGCTATCAAGAGATTAAGACTTCTTGAGACTTTCCAAGCTTCTGGTAATAAACCTGAGTGGATGGTTATGACTGTACTACCTGTATTACCACCAGATTTAAGACCATTGGTGCCGATTGAAGGTGGTAGGTTTGCAACTTCTGATCTTAATGATTTATATCGTCGAGTAATCAATAGAAATAATAGGCTTAAAAAGCTATTGGACCTAAATGCTCCTGATATCATTGTTAGAAATGAAAAGAGAATGTTACAAGAAGCAGTTGATGTTTTATTAGATAATGGTAGACGTGGTAGAGCAGTAACAGGTTCTAACAAGAGACCACTTAAATCATTAGCTGACATGATTAAAGGTAAGCAGGGGCGTTTCCGTCAAAACTTATTAGGTAAGCGTGTTGACTACTCTGGTCGTTCGGTGATTACAGTAGGTCCATCACTTAGGCTACATGAGTGTGGTTTACCTAAGAAGATGGCACTGGAGTTATTTAAGCCATTTGTATACTCTAAGCTAAGATTAGGTGGTCATGCAACTACTATAAAGCAGGCTAAGAGAATGGTTGAGCTAGAAGAGGCATTAGTATGGGATATTCTCGAGATTGTAATTAATGAGCATCCAGTGTTATTAAACCGTGCTCCTACATTACATAGACTAGGTATTCAAGCGTTTGAACCCAAGCTTATTGAAGGTAAGGCTATACAGTTACACCCATTAGTTTGTGCGGCATTTAATGCTGACTTTGATGGTGACCAAATGGCTGTACACGTACCGTTAACGGTTGAGTCACAACTAGAAGCTAGAGTATTAATGATGTCAACAAATAACATCTTATCGCCTGCATCTGGTCAACCGATTATTACTCCTACTCAGGATATTGTATTAGGTCTATACTATATCACTAGAGAGAAAGAAGGTGCGCGTGGTGAGGGTAAATTATTCTCTAGTTATGAGGATGCAAGTAGAGCCTATAACTCAGGTACTATAGATATCCATGCTAAGATAAAGCTAAGAATAGATAGACAAGTATTTGATACTAAAGGTAATACATATAATGAAAAAGGTGTAGTTACTACTACTGTTGGTAGAGCACTTTTACTAAATATACTACCTGAAGGTTTATCTTTCTCTTTACTAAACAAAGTGTTAGTTAAGAAAGAAATTTCTAAAATTATCAACCAAGCATTTAGAGTCTTAGGTGGGAAGGCCACGGTAGTTTTAGCTGATAAATTGATGTATGCAGGTTTTAAATATTCAACATTATCAGGTGTATCTGTTGGTGTTGATGATATGACTATCCCTAATAACAAAGAAGCTAAAATTGAAGAAGCAGAAAAAGAGATTAAGCACATTACTGAACAGTATCAATCTTCATTAATTACTGAAAATGAGAGATATAACAATATTATCAATATTTGGAGTAAAACTTCTGATGAGGTTGGAGCTTTGATGATGGATGCGATATCTAAAGACACTCTTATAGTTAATGGCGAGAAAAAAGAAATTGAGTCATTTAACTCTGTATATATGATGGCTAAATCAGGTGCAAGGGGTTCTTATAATCAGATGAGACAGCTTGCGGGTATGCGTGGTCTAATGGCAAAACCAGACGGTAGGATGATTGAGACTGCAATTACGGCAAACTTTAGAGAAGGTCTGTCAGTATTACAGTACTTTACATCTACGCACGGTGCGCGTAAAGGTCTAGCTGATACAGCTCTTAAGACAGCTAACGCAGGTTATCTAACTCGTAGATTAGTTGATGTTGCTCAAGATTTAGTTGTTATTGAAGAAGATTGTTGTACTGATGATGGTCTAATGTTCTCAGCTATTGTTGAGGATGGTGAAGTTAAAGTTCCTCTAGCAGAGCGAACTTTAGGAAGAACTTTAGCGGCAGATGTTATTACTGAAAAAGGTGTTGTGTTACTAGAAGCAGGTACTCTATTAGATGAAAATCTTGTTGAGTTGCTTGATGATAATGGTATTGATATGATCAAGATCAGATCTCCAATAACTTGTAGAACGCGTAGAGGATTATGTGCTAAGTGTTATGGTCGTGATCTGGCTCGTGAGAGACAAGTTAATGTTGGTGAATCTGCTGGTGTGATTGCAGCACAATCAATTGGTGAACCAGGAACACAGTTAACAATGAGAACATTCCATACAGGTGGTGCTGCTTCTTTAGGTATTACAGTTTCTGACATCAAAGTTAAGACTGCTGGTAAGATTAAGTTTAAGAATATTAGAACTGTAACCAATAAAGAAGATCAAGAAATTGTTATATCACGTGCAGGTGAGATTATCGTTTCTGATACTATGGGTAGAGTAAGGGAACAACATAAGATCCCTATGGGCGCAGCTGTTCCTTTAGCGAGTGGTAAAGCTGTTGAAATTGGTGATGTGATTGCTACATGGGATCCGCATGCTCAGCCATTAATCACTGATGTAGCTGGTAAAGTTGTTCTTGAAGATGTCATAGATGGTATAACATCTAAGCATACTTATGATGATCTAACTGGCCAGCAAACTATCGAAATAACTTCTATATCACAAAGAACAACATCTAAGAACTTAAAACCAGTAGTTAAAGTTGTTGATGAAAAAGGTAATGAGCTTAAATCAATACCTTTAGCAGTTGGTGCGGTGTTAAACGTTGCTGATGACTCTAATCTCGAAGTTGGTGATGTCGTGGCTAAGATCCCTCTAGAAGGTTCTAGGAATAAAGATATTACTGGGGGCCTTCCACGTGTTGCTGAGCTTTTCGAGGCTAGACGTCCTAAGGATGCTGCTATACTTTCTCCATGTGATGGTATAGTTAGGCTTGGAAATAGAGACACTAAAGAGAAACAGAGAATTGAGATTATAGATAAGAATGGCCATATTGTTGAAGAAATATTACTGCCTAAATCTCGTCATCTAGTAGTCTTTGATGGTGAACAAGTTTCTATGGGTGATGTTTTAGCTGATGGACCTACTGACCCACATGATCTTCTTAAGTACAGAGGGCTTGAGGAATTTGCTGATTATATCCTTATTGAAGCACAGTCTGTATATCGTATGCAGGGTGTTGTGATCAATGATAAGCATATTGAGACAATTGTAAGACAAATGTTGAGAAAAGCTGTAATTCTTAATGAGGGTGATAGTAAATTTGTCAAAGAAGAAAATGTTGAACTAGTAAGAATTCTTGAAGAGAATGATAAACTGCGTAAGCAAGGTAAAAAAGTAGTCGAGTATGAGCTTGTACTAATGGGTATTACACGCTCTTCTTTATCTACTGAGTCATTCTTGTCAGCTGCTTCTTTCCAAGAAACAACAAGAGTACTTACTGGGGCTTCGATAAATTCGCAGATTGATAATTTAAGAGGACTTAAAGAAAACGTTCTTATCGGTAGATTAATACCAACAGGTACTGGTCTAGCAGTAAGAAAAGAGTCAGCTAAAATTGAAAAAATGCGTGAAGAGTTAGGAGTTGAGGATAATCTTATGTTTACTGATTTATTATCTTTTAATACTGAAGAAATTTCTTTTGAGAGTACTCAATCTGAAAAAGAAGATAAGGATATTAATGAAGATATTGAAGAGTCATTAAGAAATGCTCTTGAGTCTTTAGACTTCTAATCTTTGATTATTTTTCAATTCAAATAAAATTTTATTATTCAAATATTTTCAATTATAATAGTGGCTATATGATATATTATAAGAATATAGCTAATGTTTAGTGCGGTTAAAAAATTATTTTGGCAGTTATTATTTGGTATAGCAATCGTACTAATTGTATTATTATCTGTATTAAATACGGATACTGTGAGCTTTGATTATATTTTCGGTAATACCACTTTACCATTAATGCTCTTGTTATCAATCTCATTTGTTATTGGCTTGGTTGTTGGCTCACCATTAATGCTCTTGTTATCAATTTCATTTGTTATTGGCTTGGTTGTTGGTTCTTTCATAACTAAGTTTATTCAAATTACTAAAACTAATGGTGGTGCGGGGACTGCTAAGAAATAATGCTAGTACTTGGTATTGAAAGCTCCTGTGATGAAACAGGCTTAGCGATATATGATTATTCGACAAAAAAGTTGATAGTGGATGCTTTATATAGTCAAATCAAGTTACATAAGAAATACGGTGGTGTTGTTCCTGAGCTTGCCTCGCGTGAGCATATTGCTAAGCTTAATACTTTAGCTAAGAAGACGTTCAAAGAAACAAATCTTAGCTTTGAAGATATTGATTGTATAGCATATACTGCGATGCCTGGTTTAGTTGGAGCTTTGATGGTAGGCGCTACATTTGCTAAAACATTAGGTTTAATCCACGGTATTGATACAATTGCGGTACATCATCTAGAGGGTCATCTACTATCACCATTATTAGATCAAAATAGTGATATAGAATATCCTTTTGTAGCTTTAGTAGTTTCTGGAAATCATACACAGCTATTTGAAGTAAAAGATTTTGGTAATTATAGTTTATTGGGTGAATCAATTGATGATTCTGCGGGTGAGGCATTTGATAAAACAGCTAAGCTTTTAGGTATGGGTTACCCCGGTGGAGTTGAGGTGGCAAATTTAGCTGATCAAGCTATTGATAAGGCTAAGTATAGATTACCAAGGCCAATGAAAAATAAGCCTAATCTAGATTTTAGTTTTAGTGGTTTAAAGACTGCAGTTCTAAATACATGGTATGATGAGCAAGATCAGTCATTAGAGAATAAGGCTAACCTATGCTATGCTTTCCAAGATGCTGCTATAGATGTATTAGTCTTTAAATGTGCTAAAGCGCTACAAAAAACCAAAAATACAAGATTGGTTATTTCAGGTGGAGTCAGTGCAAATAAACTATTGCGGCAACGACTAGATCTATTAGCTAGGAATAAAGGCTATCAAATATTTTTTCCGCCAATGAAATATTGTACAGATAATGGTGCAATGATTGCTTTGGTAGGGGCATATAGATATGTAAATGGTTTTAAAGACACTAATTTAGAGATTAATGTCAAAGCAAGATCGTCAATCTAGCCTTTGTATTAAAGTACTATCAAAAAAGTCCTCGTTGTGCTATCATTAAGTTGTAATAAATTTTCCACATCCACACAGAGTGGATCAATTCAAAAAGGGTTACAAAGGTTTCAAATGAATAATAATCAAATAATACACCAAACCATAGAAAAAAAAGGTAGTATAGTCTGGAAAAGTGTTTTCGGGCTATTAATCCTTCCGCTATTTACTTTGATAGCAGTACCTTGGTATGTTATGACTTATGGTTTTATGAGTTCTGACTATGTTTGCTTAGTCGTTTTTTATGCGCTGACAGGTATTGGTATCACAATGGGATATCATAGATTATGGTCACATAAGACTTATAAGGCGAATAAGATTGTCAGGTATATACTTTTAGTTTTTGGTACTGCATCACTACAAAATAGTGTAATTCAGTGGGCTTCAGATCACAGAAAACATCATAAAGATGTTGATGACTTTGACAAAGATCCATATGCTGCTACACGTGGCTTCTGGTTTTCTCATTTTGGTTGGCTACTAAGACATAGTAGCCCTGATGTTCAAGAAATCAGAGGTGTAAATGATCTTCTAAAAGATAAAGCACTAGTATTCCAGTATAATCATTATACTGTTTTAGCGATTTTATTTTGTTTTGGTTTACCTGCACTAGTAGGATTTATATTTGGTTTTTTGAGTGGTCATACGCTTACAGCTGCTTGGCATAGTGCTCTAGGTTTCTTGCTTCTAGGTGGTTTTCTTAGAGTTATATTAGTCCATCATGCGACTTTTTGTATCAACTCTCTAGCACATACTATCGGTAAAAGACCTTATTCTACAAAAAATACAGCTAGAGATAGTTGGATTACAGCTATCGTAACAGGTGGTGAAGGTTACCATAATTACCATCATGCCTTTGCGGGTGATTATAGAAATGGTATTAGATGGTTTGATTTAGATCCATCTAAGTGGTTTATTGCTGGTTTGGCTAAGATAGGCTGGTGTTATGATCTTAAGACAACACCTAAGCATTTAATTGAAATTGCTAAAGCAAAAGTTAAGTTAGAAGAAGCATTAACTAAGAAAAATAAGACTTTTCACCTTGGTATTGAAGAGAAGTATACTAAGCTTGTTACAAATGTTAAAAATATGTATAACGCTAAGCAAGAATATTTGAAAGCTAAGAAAGATAATGTGTTGTCTAAAGCTGATATTAAAGAGATTAAATCAAAATATAAAGATTTAAAAATTGAGTTTATCCAGGCTAAGAAAAAATATAATAAAGCTAGTACTATTGCATAAATATCATTCTCATACTTTTCTCAAACGTATCAAATTAATCACTATAAAAATTACTTTTTATTCTTAGAGATTCTAAGCTAATAAGTTATAAAGGTAATTGCTGAGCTTATCGGATTACTCAATGCTCTTCCAATATTAAATAAATAATCTTGTAAGGGTATGGTTTAATTATGTTTGTTTAATTAATTCAATCAAAAAAGTTGATGGAGTACTTTGAATAGTTCAACCATTCGAATGCTCCTAAATTAATAAGTTTTGCAGTAAATGTGTAGTTGTTAATAGAACAAATAAAATGATGAATTATCTAAAAGTGGCTAAAATAGTTAATAGTGTTAAAGACTTAGAGCACAATGCGACTATATTTTAGCTGCTAATTTAAGAATGTCAGCCTTATCGATTTTTTCCCAACTAAACTCTGGTAATTCGCGCCCAAAGTGGCCATAGTTAGAAGTCTTGCGATAAATTGGTCTTGATAAATCGAGATTTTCGATAATTTTACCAACTCTAAGATCAAAAACCTCAGCCACGAGATTTTCTATTTGATTATCAGTAATTTTACCAGTACCAAAAGTATTAACCATTAGAGAAACTGGTTTTGCTACACCAATCGCATATGCTACTTGTACTTCACACTTGTCAGCTAGATCAGCTGCTACGATGTTTTTAGCCATATATCTACCCATATAAGCGCCTGAACGATCAACTTTAGAAGGATCTTTACCAGAGAAAGCACCACCACCATGATGAGCAGCACTACCATAAGTATCGACAATAATTTTTCTTCCTGTAAGACCGCAATCACCCTGTGGCCCACCAATTAGAAATACGCCAGTTGGATTGATATGATATTTAGTATCTTTAGTAATTAGTTCAGCTGGGATAACTTCCTTAATTATTTCCTCAATCACAGCATCATGTAGTTCTTTTTGAGAGATTGACTCATCATGTTGAGTTGATAATACTATCGTATCGATAAATTTAGGTTTATCATCCTCATATGCTAGAGTTACTTGAACTTTTGCATCAGGGCGTAACCATGCTAATTTAGCGGTTTTTCTAAGTTCCGCTTGTTTTCTCATCAATAAGTGAGAGTAGTAAATGGCTGATGGCATTAATGTCGGTGTTTCATTTGTAGCAAAGCCAAACATCAAACCTTGGTCACCAGCACCAAGATCTTCTAGGGAACCACGATCTATGCCTTGAGCAATATCTCTAGACTGCTTACCAATAGCATTAATTACAGAGCAAGTTCTACCATCTATACCTTTACTGGCATTATCATATCCTGTTTCTATAATAACATTTCTTACTAGTTCTTCAATATCTACCCAAGCAGATGTTGTAATTTCGCCGGCAACTAACGCCATACCAGTTTTTACTAAAGTTTCACATGCTACACGAGCATTTTTATCTTGTTTTAGAATCTCATCTAAAATTGCATCTGATATTTGATCAGCTAGTTTATCTGGATGTCCTTCTGATACAGATTCAGAAGTAAATAAATAATTTTTTGACATTTTGTGCTCCTTTTAGTTTAGCTGAAAGGCTTCTAGAAAATTTTTTAGGCAAAAATTTGGTAAAAACGCTTTAGCTTATTAATTTAATGTCGCAAGCAAGTTGTTTGTTAAATACAGCGACTTGCTCTATTATATAGTTTATGTTTATATCAAGTCAACTATTGACATTTTAGCTAAGAGACTTTAAAGTATTGCTAGTAAATTTTTGCATAATTTTTTACTAAGTTAATGGCTGCTAAGCTTAGCTAATCAAATATTAGTAATTAAAAAATTAAAATACAAAATCGGAGAATAATAAATGGTAGTAATTCGTATGGCTCGTGCTGGAGCTAAAAAGCGTCCTTTCTATAGAATCGTAGTTGCTGATAAAAGAAGTCCAAGAGATGGTAGATTTATCGAGAAATTAGGTTTCTTTAATCCTTTAGCTAAAGGTGGTGAAGAGAAGTTAAAGCTTGATGTTGCTAAAGCTGAAGCTTGGCTAGCAAAAGGCGCGCAACCTTCTGATAGAGTAGCTAGCCTAATCAAAGAAGCTAAAAAAGCTGCTTAATACAATATTACTTCCTAATAAAATTTTATCTCTATGTCACAGAATTTTGTGGAAATAGCCAAAATTGGTGCTACTTATAAGTTTGATGGTGAGCTTAATTTATATCCTTTGGCAAATTCAATAGAAACACTTCTAAGCTATGGTGATTGGTATATTCAATTACCTGCAACTAATGTTTGGCAACATCTCAAATGCGAAAGTGTGCTAAAAAGGGCTAATAAAATTTATATTAAACTTGCCAACATCAATGATGCTGAAACTGCTAAGAGGTATGTAAACTCACTGATTGGTGTGCCACAGCTCGCGTTACCAGAGCTAGCTGAAGATGAAACATATTTTAAAGATCTAATTGGTTGTAGTGTCAAAAATACTAACAATGATTCATTTGGTGTTATAGTAGATATTATCGAAACTGGCGCTAATGAAGTTTTGGTGTGTAAGGAAGATGGTAGTGAATATCTGATTCCTTATGTTAAGCAATATATTGTTAGTGAAGATCTTAATTTAAAGAAGATAGTAGTTGATTGGGAATATGGTTATTAGTTTCAAAATTGCCAAAAATATTTGCGTAGTGACAAGTACGTCATGCTGCATTAGGCCATAAAATATTATATTCTGATAGATCAATTATCTGTTCTCATATAAGAAAAATTCATTTAAAAAAATCTTAACAAATGGGAGTAATGTAGTGGTCGAGCCTTTATTAGAAACAAACATTTGTATTTGTGCTTTCTAAAGACTACAATTAGTTGAGTTAATTTTGTTGAGTTTAATGTAATTAAAATGAAATTCGGAATAATATCAATATTTCCAGAAATGTTTAGGGCAATAAATGATTTTGGGATTATAGCTAGAGCTTTAAAAGACTTTAAAGTATCGATGAGCTGCTTTAATCCGCGTGATTATACTACAGATAGGCATGCAACAGTAGATGATACTAGTTTTGGTGGTGGTGCTGGGATGGTAATGAAGTATGAGCCTTTGTCAGCCGCTATCGAAGATGCAAAAAATACTTTAGGTTGTAGTGCAAAAGTAGTATACTTGTCACCTCAGGGTGGTGTATTTAATCATAAAAAGGCTCTTGAGCTTTTGAAATATGATTCATTAATACTGCTTTGTGGAAGATATGAAGGGGTTGATGAGCGCCTAATACAGGATTATGTTGATGAAGAAATTTCTGTAGGTGATTTTGTATTAAGTGGTGGTGAGCTCCCTGCTATGCTAGTTATGGATGGCCTAATTAGGCTATTGCCAGAAGTGTTGGGCAATAAAGAATCTGTTATAGGAGATTCTTTTTATGATGGTCTTTTGGACTACCCACACTATACAAAGCCAGCTGTTTTGCCAAATGGTAATGCAGTACCTGATGTTTTGTTATCTGGTAATCATAAAGAAATAGCTAAATGGAGGCATAAGCAAAAGTTAATAAAAACTTATGAGCGTCGTAAAGATTTAATAGAGTGCCTATGCCTATCTGCAGAAGATAAGCAAATTATAAATGATTATAAAATAGATAAAGTAAGCACAAAAGGAGAAGAATAATGAAAAATAAATTTGTTGAGTTAGTAGAAAAGTCACAATTAAGAACTGATCTTCCAGAATTTAATCCAGGTGATTCTATCACTGTTAATTTATGGATTAAAGAAGGTGATAAGCAAAGAATTCAGGCTTTCAAAGGTTTCGTTCTTAGAAAAAGAAATAGAGGTCTTCACTCTGCTTTCACAGCAAGAAAGATGTCTTCAGGCATGGGTGTTGAAAGAACTTTCCAAACACATTCACCATTAATAGATAGTATCATCGTAGAGAAGAGAGCAGATGTGCGTAGAGCTAAGCTTTACTACATGAGAGGTCTTACTGGTAAAGCTGCTAGAATTAAAGAAAAAGTATAATTTTAGGGTTGTTAAAAAGTGTTTTCAGCTGTTGATGCTTTTCTTGATAATCTTTGGCTTGAGTATGGCTTAAGCCAAAATACTATCTCATCTTATCGTACTGATCTTAAATTTTTAAAAAATTATTTTGCAAAAACTGATTTAATTAGTTTAGATTTTGAGCAGCTATATGCCTTTATTTCACATCGTTCAAAAAATGGTTATAGTAGTCGTTCTAATGCTCGAATGATATCGACATTGCGTAAATTCTATGCTTGGCTTGTATCAACTGGTCAAACTGGTAAAAACCCTACGGCTAAGTTGACATTACCAAAATTATCTAAGAAATTGCCTAAAGATATGACAGAAACTGATGTTGAGAGATTGCTTCAAGCCCCTGATATGACAGAGGATATTGGTATTCGCGATAAAGCAATGCTTGAGCTGATGTACGCTACTGGTTTGCGTGTAAGCGAATTAGTGGGGTTGAATATAGATGATATAGATATTAATACTGGTGTAATTCAAGTAATGGGTAAGGGATTAAAAGAGCGCATAGTACCAGTAGGTGAGTACGCACTGGAGTATTTGCAAAAATATTTTAATGAAACTCACTTGAATTTATCTAAAAATTTCAAAGAGAAAGCAGTTTTTATCAGTAAACATGCAAAAAGGATAACGCGACAGTCATTTTGGCACCGTATCAAAAATTATGCGTTTATTGCTGATATAAGTACTGATATTTCACCTCATACCCTAAGACACGCATTTGCTACCCATTTGCTAAATCATGGTGCTGATTTGAGATCGGTACAGTTATTGCTTGGTCATAGTAATGTTTCAACAACAACTATTTATACACATATATCTCAAAATCGTCTACAAGAGATTTATCAAAAGCATCACCCAAGAGGCTAATTGCTACAAGTATTTTACTTTTTTAAGCTTCATGCCTATATAAACTAGCAGTGATTTAATAAATCTAGCTAATGCAACAATACGGCATAGTTGCTATAATAAATAGGCGCAAATTTAATTTTATTAAAAATAATGGAGTGGTAATGAATATCCTTAGTGTTGATTATTATGCAGATGATGCAGCTGAATTGTTTACTAGATCTTTAAAAGAAACTGGTTTTACAGTTCTTAGAACTCATCCTATTGATTGGAACCTAATTCAAACAGTTTATAAAGAGTGGCAAGAGTTCTTAAAATCAGGCGTTGCTGATAAGTATATCTTTGATGTTGAGAATCAAGATGGCTATTTTCCTAAAAATGTCTCAGAAGTTGCTAAAGGCGAAACTGTAAAAGACATTAAACATTTTTATCATTTATATTTTCCAAATGGTAGATATCCAACAGAAGTCAGTAGTGCTGCTAGAGAGATGTTTGAGAAAATGATGAAGCTTGGTGAAACGCTGTTACAGTGGATTGATGATCACATGGACCCTGCAGTAGCAAGCAAGTTACCACAAAGACTGAGAGATACAGCATCTTATGAAAATACCTTACTTAGGATATTACACTATCCAGCTATACAAGGAGATGAAGAACCAGGTGCAGTTAGAGCAGCTGCACATGAGGATATTAATCTTATCACACTGTTGCCAATAGCATCTTCACCAGGTTTACAAGTATTATCTCCATTTAACAACCAATGGTATGATGTACCTTGTGATAGTGAGTCTATAATTATTAATATTGGTGATATGCTTCAAGAAATGACAAATGGAGAATACATAGCTACTAAGCATAGAGTTGTTAAACCTGAAGATGAAAAGGAAAATCTTGATAGAATTTCAACACCATGCTTTATACATCCTAAATCAGATGTTTATCTCTCTGATAAATATCCAAGAGCAGAGACTTTTCTTAATGAAAGACTAAAGGAACTAGGTCTAAAATAAACTATATAAATAAAGAGCAAGTTATTTCTTATTATGAGAGTCAAGTTCATGAAGATTAAATAAGAAGTATTCTTGAAAAAGCTAAGCAAATAATAGAGGCGTGTGTTTAATTAAAAGATTGTGCTATAATTCTTGATATAGATGAGACAGCTCTAAATCATTATTATCGATTTAAACAAGCTGGTTTTCCACAAGATGAGAATCATAGTATCTGGCATCAATTAACTTCAAGTACAAAAGTGATGCCGATAAAATCAACACTAGATTTCTATAATATTGTCTTGATAGGAGTCTTAAAGTATTTTTTATGAGTGCTCGTTTTGCTGAATATTTGGAATCTACAAAACAGGCTTTGCGAAATGCTGGCTATGTAGATTTTGAAGATGTGTTTGTATTTACAGAGGATATTGAGGAATACAAATTCTAAAGATTTTAAGAATTTTAAGGCTGAGAGAAGAGCGTATATAGAGTCACTAGGATATAAAATACTTATTTCTATAGGTGATCAGTCATCAGATCTAGTAGGTGGTTATACACTAAATACTCTACAATTACCAAACTATTTATATGGTGAAAATTCACGATTTTAGTATACTGATTTTGATTTAAAGATTAGAAATTACCTAAAAATATTAAAATAGCGCAAATTATCATAATCGTTATATTAATATTTTGATCAAATAGTAAAAATGCAAACAATGGTCCCCAAATAATATATGTAATATTTAGAGACATTGCTAGTGTGACATTTGAATGCTTAAAGTCTTTCATCTATGATAAATCAGCTATATAGCCAATGATACCTATAATTAAAGTTAGAAGTAAAATGAACATATTAACACTACGAATTATCGCCCAAGTAAAAGGTAGGAAAATTATTATTGGTGAGATCTTACATAAAAACAATAAAGTATTTATTGCTACCTTAGCATTGAGCAGTATTTTATATATAACACCTTCAAGCCACCAAAATATAGCAGCTAAAATTGCAAAACTAAGACCGATAAATATCTTCTTTTTAGAAGATACTCTAAAGAGTAATCGCATAACTATCCCAATACTTAGAGATATTAGAAATAGTATTCTTATTGGTATTGGCGCACCCAAAAATACCGCAAAAGCAAATGGTAATGCTAAAAACCCTAATAAGGCTAGTACTACAATGAAAGAAAACTTCCTAAGAAAGTATATAAGTAATAACCATGCTAATATATATGTGAAATTAAGAGGGAAATATTAGCATATTAGCAAAGTAAAGTGCTAGTTGTTTTATAACTTGGAAAAAGCTATCCTATGTCAGCCTCCGTAAACATTAGCTAAATAATGAGATTGACTAATAAATATATAGGTTAATTTGGATATTAAAAAATAGCCGATAAGCGCAGCTAAAGAGACAAATAAAATTTTTATTAAAATATCTGTAATGTCTTTTAAGTTAGGTCTTACATTATTAAGTTGTTCTATAATCAGTAAAAAAATAACTCCCTCAGCAAAAAGTATTATAAATAACTGATATATTCCAATAGATAGAAATCAATAAGTTATAGATACTAGGTAGTTTTTAAGTTTTTCATAGTTATGATTAAGTATAAGTGAGAAGTAATATATAGCTAAGATAGCTAATACAAATCCTATACCGATACCAATTGCTTGATTAACAAAATTAAACTGAAATATATAAATAGGTGAGATAAGGTAAAAACAACAAGAAACCAAAGTTTCGACTATAGAGAATTTTTTCTTAGTGAGAATAACAATCCAAACAATTCCAGATAAAAATAGTAATGATATACTTATTATATGGAATAGCAACTTGCCATAAAACATAAGTTATGATTGCTAAGATAGGCCTGCCTAAAAGAAAGTACTGGATATGTAATGGATATAAATATTCACTATTACCTAATCCATAGGTCGCGAGTTCCGTATCTATACCAATATCCAAGATAAAATGAAGTAGGCATAAATAACAATAAACAGGGAAGATAACACAACGATGCTATAGATACGCTGATTTGGTAAATTTCTTATTAATTCTTTCATTATCGCTAATTTTTGCTAACTAATTATTTAAGCTCATAATAGCCGATCCTCTTAGCAAAATACAACTTTTAGGTATTTTTTTATTATCTTTTATAAATGCAATATAAAACCAAGAGGAATTAGTTTAGAATAAATAACTAGGTAGAAGAAATTTTTCTTTGAATAATGATAGATAAAAGTGGGTATCGAGCAAATATAACGATAGTTTTACTTAATAAGCAAAATAGAGTGTTTTGGGGGCAGAGAAGAAACCGAACATCCTGGCAGTTTCCTCAAGGTGGTGTAGCTGCTGGAGAAACACCTTTACAGGCAATGTATCGTGAGCTACATGAAGAGATTGGATTGCGTCCTCAAGATGTTAAAGTAATCGCCTCAACACGAGATTGGTATAAATATAATATTCCAGACTCATTAGTTAGAACTAGAGAACCTGTATGTATTGGTCAAAAACAAAAATGGTTTCTATTAAGGTTAAAAAGCCCTGAAAGTAACATTGATTTAGATGTTAATGATTCACCTGAATTTGATAATTGGCGTTGGGTAAGTTATTGGTATCCAATCAATCATGTAGTGTATTTCAAACGGGAAGTTTATCGTAAAGCTTTGACTTATTTTAAAGATTACCTAGCGTAGAGAGTGGTAAACTTTATCTACTCTCAACAAATGCCTTAGACCATAAATATGTAAATATTCCTATATATGCAGCAATGATAACATCGGAAATAAAATGATATAAAATAATAATCCTATCCACTACAACTAAACAGCTAATTAGTATAGCTATTAAAGTTATGTATTTTTTCTCAAAAAAGTTAGCTATTGCTAATAATCCAGCAAAAGTTAATGCGGTATGACCAGATGGCATAGAGTTATAAGCCTTTTAAAAGGAAAAAAGTGAAAGCCATAGTGATTATCTTGTTACGATTTTTTTGTTATATATTTGTAGGTACAAATTACTGTGACTATAGCTGTAATAACAGTCCAGATTTTAGGAGAAAAAATCTTAGAAGTCAGCTGCTACTGTACTAATTCCAGTGCCAAAGAAATCACTGGCATGTACTAGTGTTGTAACGTTTATATCCAACAAATATATAGCTTATGATTATAATTATCAGCGTTAAAAATCCATATATAACAGTCTTTTTTGTGAGTTTACAGTCAAAGCAATTCATATTTAAATTTGTTTAAAATCACCACATTAGTTGATAAAATATAATATTATCGTAACTAAATTCCAAAAACTAAAATGTTTAATCAAGGCTGGTATAAAAAAGCTAAATGTATTAAGAGTCAGAACTTTAATCAACGAGCTAATAAAAATGATATTAGCCTAGTTGTGATACATTGCATAAGTCTACCTGAAGGACAATACGATAATTGCAATGTTGAGAAATTATTTACCAATCAATTAGATTGTAGTTTGCACCCAAGTTTTGCAAGCCTTAAAGGTGTTGAGGTTTCTGCTCATTTCTATATAAAACGCGAGGGTGAAATTGTGCAGTTCGTTTCAGTTAATGATAGAGCATGGCATGCAGGGATAAGCGAATTTCAAGGTAGACAAGGATGTAATGACTTTTCCGTAGGAATTGAGCTACAGGGTACTGATAAAACAGTTTATACTGAGCAACAATATCTTAGTTTGAATGGACTGCTAAAAGATCTTAAAAAGGCATATCCAAGATTAGTAAATATTACCGGTCATCAAAATATCGCGCCACAGAGAAAAACTGATCCAGGCAAGTGTTTTGATTGGACTAAGATTATATGGTAGGAATTCTAGTATAAATTGATAATTTTAAAATTAAAAAGAGCTTATTATTCGATTTCGGCTCTATCACCATAGTTCTCAAGCCAATCACGGCGATCTTTCGCTCTTTTTTTAGCCAAAAGCATATCTAACATTTCAGCATCATCGTATACATGAGATATAGTAAGTTGTAAAAGTCTTCTTGATGATACATCCATTGCTGATTCACGCAGTTGTGTAGGGTTCATCTCACCAAGACCTTTAAAACGCATGATATTTATCTTGCCTGTTAGTTTGGAATTTTGAGCTAAAATAGTTTCTTTTTCATTTTCATCAAGAGCATAGAAAGTGGTTTTGCCAATATCAATTCTAAACAAAGGAGGTTGAGCTATATAAATATGGCCATGCTCAATAAGTTTTCTAAAATGTTTTAAGAACATTGCACACAGTAGTGTCGCGATATGTAATCCATCAGAGTCGGCATCTGCGAGGATACATATTTTATTGTATCTCAGACCGGAAATGTTATCACTATCAGGATCAACACCAATTGCTGTAGCGATGTTATGGATTTCTTGAGAGTTCATTATAGTATCAGCATCTAGTTCCCAACTATTAAGAATCTTACCTTTAAGAGGTAATACAGCCTGAAAATTTTTATCACGAGCTTGTTTTGCTGAGCCTCCAGCTGAATCTCCCTCAACAATAAAAAGTTCAGTTGAATTAATATCAGAGCTAATACAGTCGGTAAGCTTACCTGGTAAACGAATAGAAGTGTTCATTATGCGTTTACGCGTAGTTTTTTTGTCTGCGTTAATTCTCTTTTGTGCAACTTTGCTAATATTTTCAACAATTTGACGCGCTTCATCAGGATTCTGGTTTAGCCATATAGTCAGTAAATCTCTAACAGCAGTAGTGACAAAAGTAGTAACATCTTTATTAGAAAGTTTCTCTTTGGTTTGACCAGCAAATTGAGGATTTGTAATTTTTACAGATATTACATAGTTTAGCTGAGCAAAAGAGTCATTGGCAGTAATTTTGATATTTTTTACGCTAAGCGAGTTTTTCTCAGTATATGCCTTAATAGCATCGTAAACACCATTTTTAAGACCAGTAACATGTGTACCATCTTGAGGTGTCGGAATTAGGTTTACATAGCTATTTTTGCTACTTTCAGTAGGATCTTCACACCAGCAAAATACTGCATCTAAATAAGAGTCACCATTTGAAAAGTTATCAATCATAAATGGTTCAGCTGGGAGTGTTTCACCAACTAATTTATGATCAAGATAGCCTTTAAGTCCAGTCTCAAAATGCCATGTAAGCTTCTCTTTTTTTACTTCATTTGAATATTTTATTGTAAGAGCTTTGCAAAGTATCGCTTTTGCTTCAAGCAGATTCTTAAGGGCTTTAAAATTGACTTTGATATTATCAAAATATTTTTTGTTTGGCCAAAATCTAATTTTTGTACCAGTATTTTTCTTACCAACACTATCAATAATTTCTAAATCTTTGGTTTTAAAACCATCCTCAAAGACTATATGATAAACATTACCATCTCTTTTAATCTCTGCTTCAAGTCTAGTTGATAAAGCATTAACAACCGATACTCCAACCCCATGAAGACCACCAGAGTGAGTATAGTTTTTGTTACTAAATTTACCGCCAGAATGAAGCTTAGTCATAATAAGTTCAATACCAGACATTTTATGCTCAGGATGGATATCTACAGGCATACCACGACCATCATCTGCTACTTCGATACTGTTGTCATCATATAAAGTGATATTTATTTTGCTAGCAAATCCAGCAAGAACTTCATCAACGCTATTATCAATAATTTCTTGGATTAGATGATTTGGATTTTCTATGTTAGTATACATTCCTGGTCTTTTTTTGACAGGGTCTAAACCAGTAAGAACTTCAATAGATTTGGCATTATAGTTTTGCATTGACAATTTTTAGATAGGTGAAAATTATTTAATCTAGATTTTATCATATAATCATTTTAATCCTAAGCTTAGCTGAGCGTTAAAGCTTTATTTCTTGAGAAGTAGCAACTATAAGGTAAAAATATAGTTAGACCAATAAGTGGTAAGATCACAAATTCAAAAGATAGCGTAAACTCACTACCTAGGTTGATCTGACTCATAATTGCTGTTGTTATTGAGGCTATGCCTATTTGCATAAAGCCCATTACAGATGAAGCAGTACCTGCTGTGGTAGTGAAGTTTTCTAGTGCAATAGGTGTTAGTGAAGGCACACTAAATGAGATACCTATAAATGTCAGTGATAATATTGCAGTTAGTGCCATCGATAATTCTAAGCCTGTGAGTTTTTTGAATGCGTAGATACATAGTATTCCTGAAATTAAAGTACAAAACATACTGAAATTTACAAGATGTTTGTATGCAATTAGATGGCTTAGTTTTGAGCAAACAAGAGATCCTAGTACAACAGATGTAACCATTATTATTAGTAAGTATAAAAAGTTAGATTTATCAAGTTTGAGAATATTGACAAATACATCTGGAGCTGTGACTAAATATGCATATATCACACTGATATTTATTCCTAAAACAAAAGTGGCAAAGAAAAATTGATGATCTTTGAAAAGTAAAAAGTAGTTTTTTAAAAAGGACTTAAAAGTTAAAGCTTCAAAGTTTTTTTCTCTGATTGTTTCTGGAAAAAATATTGCTACTTTTATGAATAATAGACTAGCTGCAACTAGCAATATCCAAAAAATCGCTTTAGGACTAAGAAATACTCCAAATACTGCACCTTGCTCTTTAACTTTGAAAGCATCTTTGACGGCAACTGTAGCAATAATACCACCAGCTGCAGCACCAAAGCCTTATATCATTCTAGCATATATCAAAGTATTGATATGGTTACTTAATATACATATTACTACTAATTATGAAAAAGCACGATCCTACTAACATTACAGGTTTGCGACCAAACCTATCAGAAAATGGTCCATATAATAGCTGACCAATCGAGTAGCCAAGTAAATATGAAGTGATAGTAAGTTGTACATGAGGATAGTCGGTACCTAAAATTGTTTTTAGCTCAGGTAAGGCTGGAGCATAAATAGTATCGCCAAATGGTCCTAGAGATACCATGAGGATTAAGATAAATATTGATGGTCTGATGCCTTTATACATTAGCTAGGTTTACCTTTACTAAAATCACCAATTATTATAGTAGCATTGATGCCTTTTGGTTTAGTTTCTGCTGTTTGTGTAGTGTTAGCTACTACAGCACTTGTTGCTTTAGTATGTTTGTCTTGCTCAAGCGGATAAATTTGCGCAACACTCTTACCTTTGTCAACCTGGTAATCACTTAGTATACTATCATAGATAACTTTATCACTATAAGCATCAACTAAGTATGTAGTTCCATTATCAGCTTCAATAACAATTCCTTTCTCGGTTGAGACTAACTGTCCGGAAATACCATAATCAAAAATATCACTTTTAGGAGTTAACTTGTATATGCCAAGATACTGACCATTTAATGAGTTAAAAAAGTGTAGATAACCTTGGTAGTCAGTAACAGCTATTAAGCCTTTATAATAAACTGGCGCAGTTATTTTACGCCATTTTAGAATATCTTGAGTCCAGACAGTATCACCAGTTTGTATATCATAAGCTTTTAGCTCACTATTATCTTGAGTAGTAAAAATAACCCCATTGTTAATTGCCATATTATTTATAATAGAGGCTTTTTTAGCCCAAAGCATTTTACCATTATTTTTATCTAAAGCAACTATAGCTCCTTGGTAAGCAGCAAAAATAAGATAGTGATCATACAACATTGGGTTAGCGGTGATGTCTACCATTTTATCAGCAGGTGATGAGCCGTGAGAAATCGCTATCAGTATATTGATGGTTCTATCACCACTTTTTATAGTAAAGCCTAAAACTGCACCAAAAGCATTACCAACCATTACGGTATTATTAAGAACTATAGGTGATGAGTTATTAGGTAATGTAATCTCAGGAATGTTATTTGAAACACTCCATTCTTTAGAACCATTTCTTGCATCAAATGCTGAAACTGAGCCATCATGAGTTTGTAAATAAATTGAATTATCGTAAATTGTTGGCTGGGAAAAAATACTGCTTGGAGCATCTGTACGCCATAGAGTTTGGCCATCTTTACCATCTATAGCAGTCAATGTTCCTTTTATAGAGCCAAAAATAACAGCGTTTGCTATAGTATTTGGCTGTGCTGATAGATTTGTACTAGTATCATTTTTCCAGATTATTTTGCCATTAGTAATTGCTAAACCGTATGCCATACCATTTTGGTTAGGGACAAATATAGTATCATTTGCATAAGCAGGAGCAACATTGTAATTTGCTAACCCACCACTACCATTTCCTGTTTTTCTCTTCCATATAACTTTTACATAAGTTTCTCTAGGAGGTTTCTCAACTAATGGCGTAGGAGGTGGGACATTACTCTTAGAACAACTAGTTGCTAATACAGACAACAGCAAAGGAGCCGTAATAAATAATAGTTTTTTCATAACTAGTTAGTATTGTTTATAAGTTGACTAATAATATGTTTAAATTGACCAGAGCTATTAGGATCTTGTAAAGCTTTTTGCCAAATTTCAATGGCTTTTGTTTTATCTTTTTTCTCGCTATATGCTTGTCCTAATAACATCAAAGAATAGGCATTATCTTTAAAAGATTTGATATTTTGAAGCGTTTTAATAGCTTGATCAGGTTGATTTGCTAAGATGTATAGTCGAGCAAGCTTTACTTTGCTAATATCGCTAAGGCTATCTTTAGGGTTATTTTCTATACTTTGTTGTAGTACTGCGATAGCTTTTGGTAGACTAGTAACATTTATATTGAAGTTTTTTGTATCTAGTTTCGTTGTTGTAGTATATAGGTCAGCTAATTGCCAATTTGCGAATATACCAAAGCTAGTATTTGGATAGTCGTTAATTACTTGCTCAAATTTGGAGATTTTTGTGTCAAGAGGTGATTTTGGATTTTCATTAACTATTAGCGCCTTTTGATACATTGTTGCTGCTTCGAGCATTTTTTTATCATTGCTAGAGTTGTAAAACTGCAGAATTATCGTGCAAATTATTACAACTATGATTATTCCAGCTATCGTATACAGAACTTGAGTTTGTTTCTTGGATAAGTTTTTCATATTAGTGACGTCTACAAATTTATTGAGTTTCTAGTAAACATATAACATCTTAACATAAAAGTTATCAACGTTGTAAGTTTATTAATCAGATTAGAATGTAATGTCTTAGTCTTTTGTGTTAAAATATGTTTTTGTTTTTCTAGGTTAATTTATTTTATTACACTTAATAATTATTTGAATATGGCATTAATATCTTTAGCAATTGATTATAAAAAGTCTCTGATAGAAGTTCGTAGTGAGTTTGCACTCTCTGGTTTAGATGTATCTATGTTGTATAGATCAATACTTGCTATAGATGGTGTTGTACATGCTGTAATCTTATCTACTTGTAATCGCACCGAAGTGTACCTTGAAATATCTGATCTAAGAGTCGTCGATGATGTTTTGGTATGGTGGCAAAGCTATGTTAGAAATCCTAATTACAAAATAAAAGATTATTTTAAGCTAAGACAAGGTACAGAAGTAATCATGCATCTTATGAAATTAGCTTGTGGTTTAGAATCAATGGTTTTAGGTGAACCACAAATATTAGGACAAGTTAAAGACTCTTACACTCTTAGTAAAAAAAATCATGCTATCGGTAAAGAACTAGATAGGGTTTTTCAGAAAGTTTTTGCAACTGCTAAAAGAGTACGCAGTGAAACTAGAATTGGTCATTGTCCGGTTTCAGTTGCATTCTCAGCAATCACTTTGGCTAAGAGACAACTAGATAATATTTCTAGCAAAAATGTCCTTATCATTGGTGCTGGTCAAACAGGAGAGCTTTTGTTTCGTCATGTTACGGCGCTTGCTCCTAAGCAGATAATGTTAGCAAACCGTACTATCGAGAAAGCACACAAGATTACTTCTGCTTTTAGAAATGCTAGTGCTCATTACTTATCAGAACTACCGCAATTGATCAAAAAAGCTGACATTATAATTGCTGCAGTGAATGTTTCGGAATATATTATTACACGCAAAGATGTTGGTGATAAATCTAGAGTTTTTATTGACATATCAATACCACAAGCTTTAGATCCTAAATTAGGCGAGTTAGAGCAAAATGTTTATTATTGTGTTGATGATATTAATGCAGTTATTGAAGATAACAAAGATAAAAGAAAACATGAGAGCTCTAAAGCACAAAAAATTATTGTAAAATTTCTTGAGGAATATCTTGAAAAAGAAAAAGCTATTATCTCAAATAGCGCGATTAAAGAACTTTTTCAAAAAGCTGATGGCTTGGTTGACCTATCACTAGAGAAAAGCTTAGCTAAAATAAGAAATGGTAAAGATGCCGAAGAGATAATTAAAAGATTTGCCTATGAAATTAAAAAGAAAGTTTTACACTACCCTGTTGTAGGAATGAAAGAAGCTTCTAAGCAGGGTAGAAGTGACTGTCTTGTATGTATGAAACGTATGTTTGGTTTAAATGTGGAAAAATAAATGAAAGATTCTATTAAAGCAAAATTGCAAAGTTTGATAGAAAGGCATGAGGAAGTTAGTGCTTTATTAAGTGATGCAGAGATTGCCTCTGATCAAAATAAGTTTAGAGACTTATCAAAAGAGTACTCTCATCTTGAGCAGATTGTAAAGGCTTTTAAAGAGTATTCTCAAGCTTTAGAAGATAAACAAGCCGCTTATGAAATGCTTAATGAAAAAGACGCTGAGCTTGTTGAGATGGCAAAAGAAGAGCTAAAGTTAGCTAATGAGGCTATTGAAAAACTTGAGAGTGAATTACAAATACTTCTTTTACCTCGTGATCCTAATGATGATGCTAACGTTTTCCTAGAGATTAGAGCTGGGACTGGTGGTGATGAGGCTTCGATATTTTCAGGTGATTTGTTTAAAATGTATTCAAGGTACGCTGAGCAAAGAGGTTGGAAGATTGAGGTAATATCAGCTAGTGAAGGTGAACATGGTGGTTACAAGGAAATTATCTCAAGAATATATGGTGATGGTGTGTATTCACAGTTGAAGTTTGAATCTGGCGCTCATAGAGTACAAAGAGTTCCTGCTACAGAGTCACAAGGTAGAATCCATACTTCAGCATGTACTGTTGCAGTTATGCCTGAGGCTGATGAAGTTGAGGGAATTGATATTAACCCAGCAGATCTAAAAATTGATACATTTAGAGCATCTGGTGCTGGTGGGCAGCATGTTAACAAAACTGACTCAGCAATTAGGATTACCTATATCCCAACTGGAGTGGTTGTCGAGTGTCAAGATCAACGCTCTCAACATAAAAATCGTGCAGCAGCAATGTCTATGCTTAAAGCAAAACTTCTACAAGCTGAAATTAATAAACAGCAAAAAAAACAGTCTGATACACGTAAGAGCCTAGTAGGTAGTGGTGATAGATCAGAGAGAATTAGAACTTATAATTACCCTCAAGGTAGAGTTACCGATCATCGTATAAATTTAACTCTTTATAAGCTTGATGAGTTTATGGCTGGTAGTCTAGATAGTATTATACAACCACTAATTCTAGAGCATCAGGCGGATCTTTTAGCAACTATGTCTGATGAGTAATATTACAATATCTCAATTACTAGCAACTAGCCTAGCTAATTTTAATCAATCCGATATAGTAAAGCATGAGTTACAAATGATTATTTGTGATGCTTTAGGTGTTGATAAAACATATCTTTATCTAAATTCAGATAGTCAACTTGACAGTAATATAGTTAAACTAATAGATGCTAAAATATCGCGTCTTCTAGCTGGAGAGCCATTCACTTATATTCTTGGTTATAAGTATTTTTGGAATCAAAAATTTTATGTAACTAAAGATACGCTTATACCACGTGCGGATACTGAAGTATTGGTGTCTACAGTTTTAGATGACATAGTTGATAAAAATGCTGATATTAAAATACTTGATCTTGGCACGGGTACAGGAGCAATAGCGTTAGCTTTAGCAGCTGAGCTAGCAAATAGTCAAGTTGTTGCGGTTGATCTGCATCGGCAGACTCTTGATGTTGCTAAAAACAATGCTCGAGCAAATAATATTACTAATGTCAAATTTATCCAGAGTAGTTGGTATACAAGCCTTGACGATAGTAAATTTGATATTATAGTTTCTAATCCGCCATATATAGATTTGGCTGATACAAACATTGATCAAAGTGTCAAAGACTATGAACCTGCAGAGTCTTTATTTGCCAAAGATAATGGTTTAGCGGATATTAAGATAATTATATCTCAAGCAAACAACTTTCTAAAACAAAATGGTTGTATTTATATAGAGCATGGTTTCACTCAGGCAAATGCTGTTGCAGTGTTATTTTCACAGTATAATTTTACTGATATTAATACAATTAAAGATTTAAATAATAATGATAGATGTACTAAGGCGCGACTTAGCTATTTATGATAGGGATGACCTTCTAGTATTGTATAAGCTCTATAGAGTTGTTCGGCAATAATAATACGCACTAAAGGGTGAGGAAAAGTCATTTTTGATATTGATATTTTCTCTTTTGCAATTTCTTTAACACTTTGGTCAATACCGTCAGGACCACCAATTAGAATCACAACATTTGAATTATTAAATTTCCAATTTTGCATTTTCTCTGCTAACTCTTCTGTTGAGGTGATTTTAGAATTAACATCAAGTATCACCAAGTGATCAGAATGATTGAGTTTGCTAATAATTGTTTTAGCTTCTTGTTCCATCCATAGTTTAGGATTACCAGTTTTGGACCGTTTAGCTATTGGCAGTTCGATTAACTCAAGAGGTATTGATTTATTTAAACGTTTCTTATATTCATCATAGCCATCACTAACCCATTTAGGTGGTTTTTCTCCAAGTGTGATTATTTTTATTTTCATGGTTTACCTTGTAAAGCACAAAAGGTTTTCTTTTGAGAAGTCTGGATTAAATTGGTAACTTGCTACATTGAAGTTTTTGATATCACTAATATCTTCGATTCTATTTTCAAGAATAAATCTAGCCATTAAGCCGCGAGCTTTTTTGGCATGGATTCCAATAGTCTTATATGTGCCTGCTTTATTCTCTTTGAAGTCAATATCTAACCATTTAGCATCTAAAGACTTTTTATCTATGGCTTGAGAGTACTCATTAGAGGCAAGGTTTATCAAAATTTTATTTTGCTGTTGGCTAAAATACTCATTTAATTGAGTTGTGATTTTATCTTGCCAATACTTATACAGAATTTTGCCTTCAATTTTAATGTTTGTGCCCATTTCGAGTCTATAAGCTTGTATTAAATCAAGAGGGCGAATCAATCCATATAGGCCAGATAGCATTAATAAATGACTTTGTGAATACTCTATGGTTTTACTATTTAAAGTATCTGCTTCTAGTCCTTTGTATACATCACCACTAAAAGTAAATATTGCAGCTTTTGCATTTGAGTTACCATATTTATTAGGATCAAAGTTGTTGTGTTTAGTAAATATTTCTTCAGCTAATTTAGGGCTAATTTTCATTAGTTTTTTGATTTCTTCAATTTCATAATGCTTTAGAGTGTTTATAAGTTTTGTTATTTGTTCCTTAAATCTTGGCTGCGTGAGTTGATAGTCTGTTTTTATAGGCTCAAAATTTTGGTTTTTAGCTGGTGATATTACTATAATCATTTTAGTTAATATGTGTATTTTTTACTAACACAATGATACCAATTTATCTTAAATAATGGAATTTGCTTTGATAACTTGTAATTTCTAGCTATATCTAGTATTATAAACATCGCTGACTTGGTTTCCACGCAATGATAGATTGTGAACCCCGCTAGGTCCGGAAGGAAGCAACGGTAACTTTTGATTCATGTGCCGTGTCAAGGCTAAGTCAGCACTTCAGAAATTTTATGGTCATTTCAATTCATTACTTATAAATAATAAAAGCATGTCTAACTTTTAATAATTATCATGTTAAAAATAAATTCAAGTAGAAATTATCTAATGTTGGTTTATCTTATAATATTTGTTTATTTTTTAATTATAAATCTCTGCCAGCCATTAATGATGGATGATTTTTGGGGATCAAATATAAATTCTTTATAAATAATACTGTTTGTTCTCATGTATATAATGATTATTTTTACTGGACAGGCAGAGCTTCTGCTCAGATTCTGGTTTATTTTTTTAATAGAAGTTATCCATGTTTGATATATTTTATAGACTTGATAAATGCTTTTGCCATTACTGTATTGATTGTTTATTTATATAAATTGGTTATTAAAAATTATGAGAACATATTATCAAAAAAATTATTGTATATATATCTTTATTATGTATTTTAGTATGACTGGATTTATAAAAAGTGCTATATGGAAAACTGCCAGCATACAATATTTATGGGGAATAAGTTTATTAGTTTATATGTTTTATACTCTTATATGTAAGAGATAATTTTTCTCCAATAAAAAGTATAATATTAGCTATAATAATTGGCTTGTATAATGAATTTTTTTATGATTATTTTTACTATTATTCTTTTTCTATATTTTATATAAATTCATAAAAAAAGTTAAATTAAATCGAAATACTTTATTATATCTTTGTTCCTTTTATTTTATCTGGTACTATAATGTATTATAGCACCTGGAAACTTTATCAGAGCAGATGGTATGCTTGATGGGCAGTCTGTTTTAATTTATGTTTTCCACAATATATTTACATTAATATATCATTTTTTCAAAACTTGAGGTTTCTTTACCCTTTATTGTTTCACTTATTACCGTGTGGCTATTAAAAAAAATATAATAACTAAGTTAACAATTTCTTCATGTTAATATCTATATCACTGACTACATTTTTTATAAGTATGGTTTAGTAGTAAGAGTTGAAATGATATATATGCTTATTTATTTTTATATTATATGTAAGTATTTTTTTGAAAGTAGGTTAGGATTATTTTTTGTGTGATAAATATTATTTGTTATTTTTAATAATTTCTTTTGCTATTGTTGTAGTGTTACTCTTTATATATCTTATAGTTGTATTTTATAACTATAAAAGGATTAATGAAATAGGATATTATCAAGAACTCAGGAAAAAATATTAGCTTAAAGCCATTGCCTTTGAGGGACTTTGTTAGGGATAGTATATATTATTTTGAGCTTACTTCTAATCCTAATGGATGGTATAACAAAGAATTTGCTAATTACTATGGTTTTGATTCAGTTAAATTGAAGTAATCATAATATTTAAAATGTTTTTTATAATTAATTTAGTACAGATTCGACTTTTTTGTACTTTTGGATAAAAGCTTATTTCTGTAAAATTAAAAAATAGCAAAAGTCTCTTGTTATTTATAAATAAATCTTATTAATATATTAAAATTTATATATTTAAAGTTGAGGAGATAGTCATGCATAATAACGTCATGATTTGATAAATAAAAAAGTAATTTTATCACTTTAAATAATAGTATTTTCAGTAACACTAAGTTCAGCAAATGGGCTATATGGGCTAGGTAATTTTTCTAGTGCTAATTAAATTTAGCATATTAAAATATCAGTGGCACACCCAGAGGGACTCGAACCCCCACATCCACCTCCGGAAGGCGACGCTCTATCCAGTTAAGCTATGGGTGCTTGTATCAAGTTATTTATCTATGGATAAAATTAAAGTATATCTTATTGAAGATATAATTATACACAAAAGCATAACAAGGTAAAAAATAACAAAGCCAATATCTCAACTACAAGAGCTACTATATAAAGCTCATATTTAGTATATAAGCTACCAAAGAGATTGTAACTATAAGTAGTCCCAGGTCAAAAAGCAAAACGTGTAAACCACGAATAATAATTCCTCACTTTGAACGGCACATACCAAATTTTATTTCGATTATATCAAAAATATAGTTATAGATAAAATTCCATAACATTGCTATTAGTGAAATTATAATAGCTAAGCTGGCGATATGAAATACATCTTGATGTAAAATAAACATAGTAAAAGATGTAAATATCACAATGCTAAAAAATTCAAACCCTATTGTGTGGATTATTCGAGCTAAAAAGCTCATACTTTTTACACTCATTTATAGATATTTATTTATAAGCTTAATTTTATTATATAATTTTTAATCTATTTTTTTATTTAAATTTTAAAGTTTCTCTATATATATATTGATTAGACACTAAGGGATCTAAGTTTAAATAATATTAGAGAGAGTTTATTTGACAAAAAAATAAAAAATTTCCTTGAAAAATTTTTTTTTGACTCAATATACAGAGCTGCAAGAACTTAGAACTATGGGATTGTTCTAAGATATACACAAATTAAAACGTTTAAACAAAAAGTTAATAAAGGAGTAAGATTGTTATGAATATTCGTCCATTACAAGATAGAATATTAGTTCGTCGTGCAGAAGAAGAAACAAAATCTGCAGGTGGAATTATATTAACTGGTAGTGCTCAAGAGAAACCTAGTCAAGGTGAAGTTGTCGCTGTCGGCAATGGTAAAAAATTAGATAATGGCTCTACACTACCTATGGATGTAAAAGTTGGTGATAAAGTGTTATTTGGTAAATACTCTGGTAGTGAAGTAAAAGTTGGTGACGAAACTCTCCTGATGATGAGAGAAGAAGATATTATGGGTATCATTGCATAATCAATTACAAAATTTTAAAGGAGAAATTAAAATGGCTGCAAAACAAGTTTTATTTTCAGATGAAGCTCGTACAAAAATGCTAGATGGCGTTAATACATTAGCAAATGCTGTAAAAGTTACTTTAGGTCCAAAAGGTCGTAACGTTGTTTTAGATAAATCATTTGGTGCGCCAGCTATCACAAAAGATGGTGTATCTGTTGCTAAAGAAATCGAACTAGAAGATAAGTTTGAGAATATGGGTGCTCAGATAGTTAAGGAAGTAGCTTCAAAAACTGCTGATGTTGCTGGTGATGGTACTACTACAGCTACTGTACTTGCTCAAGCATTATTAACAGAAGGTCTAAAAGCTGTTGCTGCAGGTATGAATCCTATGGATCTAAAAAGAGGTATCGATAAAGCAACTGCTAAGCTAGTTGAAGAACTAAAAACACTTTCTAAGCCATGCTCAGATCCAAAATCAATTGAGCAGGTTGGTACTATCTCTGCTAACTCTGATGCTACTGTTGGTAAGCTTATCGCTGATGCAATGGCAAAAGTTGGTAAAGAAGGTGTAATTACTGTTGAAGAAGGTAAAGGTTTTGAAGACGAGCTTGATGTTGTGGAAGGTATGCAATTTGATAGGGGTTATCTATCTCCGTATTTTGCAACAAATCAAGAAAATATGACTACTGATTTAGAGAATCCATATATTTTAATAGTTGATAAGAAGATCTCTAATATACGTGATCTATTACCAGTATTAGAAGGCGTTTCTAAGTCTGGTAGAGCGTTACTAATAATTGCTGAAGATGTAGAAAGCGAAGCTTTAGCTACTTTAGTTGTTAATAATATGAGAGGTGTAGTTAAAGTATGTGCTGTTAAAGCTCCTGGCTTTGGTGATAGAAGAAAAGCTATGCTAGAAGATATCGCTATCTTAACTAGTGCTACAGTTGTATCTGAAGATCTAAGCATGAAGTTAGAAGAAACTAACATGGAGCATTTAGGTACAGCTAGTAGAGTACAAGTAACAAAAGATAATACAACAATCATTGATGGTGCTGGTGAAAAAGTAGCTATCGTTAAACGAGTAAATGTAATCAAAGCTAATATTGCTGAAGCTAGTTCTGATTATGATCGTGAGAAGCTACAAGAGAGACTAGCTAAACTTTCTGGTGGTGTTGCTGTTATCAAAGTAGGTGCCGTTACAGAAGCTGAGATGAAAGAGAAAAAGGATCGTGTCGATGATGCTTTACATGCTACTCGTGCAGCTGTAGAAGAAGGTATTGTTGCTGGTGGGGGTATTGCTTTAATTAGAGCACAAAAAGCATTAGATGGATTAACAGGTGAAAATGATGATCAAAACCATGGTATAGCTCTACTTAGAAAGGCGATAGAAGCTCCGCTAAGACAGATCGTGCAAAATGCTGGTGGAGAATCTTCTGTAGTTGTTAATCAAGTTAAAGCTAACCAAGGCAACTATGGTTATAACGCAGCTAATGATACTTATGGCGATATGGTTGAAATGGGTATCTTAGATCCTACTAAAGTTACTCGTTCAGCTTTACAACATGCTGCTTCAATTGCTGGTCTAATGATCACAACAGAGGTGATGGTTAGTGAAATCAAAGAAGCTGCTCCAGCTATGCCTATGGGCGGTGGTATGGGTGGTATGCCGGGCATGATGTAAAATCTGGTTATATTTTTTCTAAAACATAAAATACTTTTCTAAATTCTTTATTTTTACCCGTAGTAACCTTTATCAAATTTTAAGATAAAGGTTCACTATATGGATGTAAATTCCAATCAAGATAAAGTTCTAGATTTGAAAGATGTTACAATCATGGCTGTCACAGCTAATTTTGGTATTCGCTGGATACCTTGTAGCAGCTTGCTTGAGAGCTTCAACAATATTCTTTTGGGTACTTGGTGCTGTAATGTTTTTCTTACCTTTGGTCATAATCGCAGTTCAGTTATCCAGAAAACATCCTGATGAGGGAGGTATTTACTCATAGACCGTCAGAGCTTTAGGGCAAAAGGCAGGTTTTATGGTAGTGTGGTTATACTGGGTAAGTACAATATTTTATTATCCAACTGTAATTTTTTTAGCTACTAACTTTGCATATTTCATAGGTCGACCTGACTTGATTGATAATTGCTTATTATATAACGGTAGTTTTTTTAGTGGCTTTTTAGTTAGCTACAGTGATTAGTTTTTGTGGTTTGAAAGCTAATAAATACCTTGTTGATATTGGTGGTGTCTTAGGTTCATTTTTGCCTGCTATAGTAATTGTTGTTCTAGGTTTCATAGCATACTTTTGCTAATTCAGTCAAAGATGCTAAGAAAAATTTATATTATGATCTAATATTTTTTGCATTTATTTTGTTGGGTTTGTATATATTTGTGACAATTGCTTTGAATCTTTGTTGCATCACCTAACACGATAAATAGTGCTTTAGGATTTGATGGCGTTTGAAATAATTGGTCATAGATTTGGCTGGGATTGGTTCCTAAGATTAATGGTTTTTTTACTGACGTTTGCAAAGCTGGCTGCTGTGAGTATTTGGCTCTTAGCCCAAGTAGTAATGTCCTTTAAATGTACACCTAAAGTAATATTGTCAGAGTAGTTACACAAAACTAACAAATATGATTCTCCTAAAAATGCTTTAGTATTTATGGGAGTATTAGTAACAGCTATAGTATTACTAACAAACTTTCTACCATCAGTAAATTTGATGTATCAAGCTTTAATACTTATACTACAGTACTTTATTTTATTTTTTACTATATCTAGTAGTTGCTTACATCAAGCTTATTGATAGTGCTTACAAATATTTATTGGGATTTTTTGTGTTTATATCGACATCACTTGGGATTATATTTAGTTTTCAGCCATCTATTGATTTAACAGGTGGATATGATATTTTTATATATGAATTTGAATTAATTCTCGGACCTACGATCTTTATATTTATTGGTTGGTTATTATATAAATTCAAGTGATAATCAAAAAGTAGCTTCGCTAGTATCTGTTAAGAAAATTATCTAGAATATGTGTTGGTAGTATCTTTTTAAAAGATGCCATAATCCAAGTCGCTTTTGTAATATAGTATCTTGGTCTTGGTTTGTCGGAATTTATTATTTTCTCAACAACTTTTGCAACTAAAATGGCAAGTTCATTAAATGGAACTTTTTTGTGTTGGCGTGCAAGTATTTTTTCATATTGCTGTTTATATACTGAAGAGTTATAATCAACATTAGTAATTGTTTTAATAGAGTTTTCTCTAAACTTGCTAGTAATAGGTCCTGTGTTTAGACTAGTTATAAAAATATTAGAGTCTCTTAGTTCTAGACGCATGGTATCTGTCAGACCTTCAATAGCATATTTGCTTGCGTTGTATGCGCCGCGATACTTCATCGCAACCAGTCCTAGTACTGAACTATGTTGGATGATTTTACCATAACCTTGTTTACGCATTATTTTCAAAGCTTTATATGTTAAGTTATGTAATCCAAATACATTTGTTTCAAATTGTTGTTTGAGAAATTTAGTGTCAATATCTTATAAAGCACCAGCCTGACCATATCCAGCATTATTAAATACTACATCTAGAGTACCACCAGTTTTATTTAAAATATCAATTAAAGCATTATCTATGTGCTCATAGTTAGTTACATCTATAAGATAGTTCTCAAAACCTTCTTGACTAAGTGCTTCGACAGCTTTTTGTTGTCTTGCTGAAGCAAAAACTCTATGACCTAAATTTTTAAGATGGATAGCTGTAGCGTAGCCTATACCACCATGAGAGCAACTAGTTATGAGGATTGTTTTGCTATTGCTTGACATAATATGAAATTAGTGTGTTTTATTTGAATATTGATTAGTTTAGGTTAAAATGCTTACTATGTAAATTTATCTTATTTAAAATTTTCTAAAATATCTAAATAAACTTATTTTGTTGTTGCTGTAACTGGATTTGTCTGATTTGTTGTAGCTTTTCTTGAATCTTTATTTCAGTACGATTGATTTGAGGTTTAAGTTCATCTATTACAGGTTGCTGGATATCTTGATTGCTAGCTTGTTGAGTTTGCTGTAGTTGATCTTTTATATCATCATCTAAATCAAGTTTGCCAGATTTAGGCATTCTCGGTTTGATAGAGAATTTATTTTCTGTTATGACATATATATCATTTTCATTTTTTCTTATGAAACCCTGATCTCTGAGTGCTTTACGATACTTATAGATTAAACTTTTAGATACACTAAAGCTATCTGCTAACTGAACTGGACTATAACCATTTTCAATTGCTTTTAGAATCGTTTTTTTATTGCAAATTCTTTCCCAGCAGGAATTTTCATACCACAAAATAGCACTTATAAATATTTAATTAATTATAGCCTAGCTTTGTCACTTATACAACTTGACCAGCAGCCCAACCAGAAGCCCAAGCCCACTGGAAATTGTAGCCACCGAGCCAACTGGTGACATCGACAACTTCACCAATAAAATAAAGTCCTTTGACTTTATTTGTTTCTAGAGTTTTAGATTAAAACTCGTCACAACTAACTCCACCAAGGGTGATTTCCGCAGTACGATAACCTTCTGTAGTTTGAGGATATACTAGCCATTGATGTATTTTTAGCAATACTATTAATCTTATTGATTGCTAAATCACCGCCTCTTTTTTCGAGAATATCACTATCGAAAAAATTAGCTACAAAATTCTTAGGTAATAATTCTGATAGTGTGTTTTTTAGTGTAGTCTTTGTGCCTTGCTCTTTTTTACTGTTTAGAAAATCAGTAATATTGATATTAGGGGATAAATCAATTTTAATGCTTTCTCCAGAGTTCCAATACGAGGATATTTGCAAAATTGCTGGACCACTTAAACCTTTGTGAGTAAAAAGAATATTTTCATCAAAACTAGCTTGATAATTAGATACACGACAGAAGATTGAAATACCACGTAGTTGCTCAAATTTTTGTTGATCTTTTGAATTAAATATGAAAGGTACAAGTCCGGCGCGTTGTGTATTTACTTTTAGCCCAAATTTCTTAGCAATGTTATAACCAAAACCTGTAGCGCCCATAGTTGGGATAGATAATCCACCTGTGGCTATTACAAGTGATTGACAGCTATATTCATGTGTTTGTGTTTTGATATGAAATAAAGATCCTTTTTTAATAATATTTTCAATAGTAGTATATGGTTGTATCTTAGCATTATACTTATCACATTCTTCTAAGAGCATATTCACGATATCTTTAGCTTTGTTATCACAGAAGAGTTGTCCTAAAGTCTTTTCATGAAATGGGATATTATAATCATTAACTAAGGATATAAAATCCCACTGTGTATACCTTGATAGTGCAGATTTCATGAAATGTGGATTATCAGCTAGATATTCTATCAGCAGCGATATTATAATTAGTAAAATTACAGCGTCCACCAACCTGACACTAGTATTTTTTTGCCAATCTTATTAGCATGGTCTAGCACTAGAGTTTTACGACTTCTTTTTGCAGCTTGTATAGCACACATAAGTCTAGCAGCACCGGCACCTATTATTACATCATAATTTTTTGCTGACATAAAACCCTAAAGATCACTTAATTTATATCAGTATAACAAACAATGATAAACATCAAAACTAGGTAAATAATTATAATATCTGTAATGTTGTGAGCATGGATATAATTTTGCATAATCACAAAGAAGTTAAGCTAGTTATAGAAATATTTACAAAGTACATAATAGCTGCAGCAGTTCCTGATATATGGCGAAACATTGATATGCCTTTTCCCATAGATAGAGGAAAAATTGAACCACACGTAAAATAAACAACCATAGTAGTTATAATAGTCAAAGCGATATCACTAGTTAATAAGCTAATCACAAAAAAGCTTGTTGTTAATAAGGTGAATTAGATGTATAAATATAAAAAGAAAAAAGATCCTCCCAACTGAAAAATGATCTAATAACTTGCGCCCAATTATTGGTGCTGGTAAAAAAGCAAAACCTAGAAATATAGCAAGTTTTCCAAAATAAGCTGCTAAGTAACTCATTATATCTTGAATTAAGAAAGGAACTAGGGTGTTGAAGGTTATGATAAGTGAATAAGCAATTCCCATTGCGATACTTAAGGTCATAAACTCTTTATTGGTTATTACCTCAGTGATATTTTTTCTAACTTTATAGTAATACTCAATTTTGACTTTTTGCTTCTGGGGATATATATTTAAAAACTAATATCGTCAATAAAGCTACAAATTATACTAAAGAAATAAAAACCAGATTTCCAACCAAAAGCATTGAAAAAGCCTCTAATTATTGGTCCTGCAATAGTCCATAATCCCCATAGAAAGCCTATAGTAGATCCTAGTTTTATAAGTTTCTCAGGAAGGAAGTATATCTGAAAAAACCTCTTGTAACAACCCCTATTGATGCCATAAGAAATCCTTGAAAGAATCTTGAACCTAAGAGGTACGTATTCATTTAATATTAATGTAGATAGTAAGCTAGCTACTACAAATAGTACACATGAAACTCTTAGTAGTGCCTTACGTCCTAATACATCTGTAAAGGTACCTACTACTAAATTACCCAGAGCATAGCTTATTATATATGGATATGACCATTTTTGAAATATATGCTGAAGTGTTAAGTGAAGTACTTATTCCTGGTAAGGATGGTGCAAATAGATCTATACTCATACCTATCAGGATAGGAAATTAAAGTAAGATAAATGTTCTTATTTTATGATTATAATCATCATTTATATAACTAGTTTTTTTAGTGTTCAATTTATTTAAGATTATGATTTTAGCAAATTTTACTAGTGAATAAATAGTCGCTAGCATTTTATTTTATAAGATAATATGTTTTATTGATTAGTATCTACCTTGTTGAATCATAGCTTCTGCTACTTTTTCAAAACCAGCTAGGTTTGCACCAGCAACTAAATTATAACCAAGGTTGTATTTATTACTAGCAAATTTACAAGCATGGAAAATGTTAGCCATGATTTGTTGAAGTTTAGATTCAACTTCTTCAGCTGTCCAAGATAGTCTAGCTGAGTTTTGGCTCATTTCTAGACCAGAAACAGCAACACCACCTGCGTTAGCAGCTTTACCTGGAGCTAGAATTATACCTTTCTTCATTAAGAACTCAATCGCCTCATTAGTTGTTGGCATGTTAGATGCTTCAACAACATACTTAACACCAGCATCAATAAGTTTTTGAGCATCTTCAACATCTATTTCATTTTGAATAGCTGCAGGAATTGCGATATCTGCTTTTATACCCCAAGGTTTTTCACCTGTGTGCCAGCTTGCATTGAATTCTTTAGCATAGTCTTGCATTGTTTTTTCACCATTACGGATTTTTAGCAAGAATTCAATTTTCTCATCAGTTGTAATACCTTCAGGATCATGTACAAAACCTTTTGAACCAGAGATTGTAACAACTTTACCACCTAATTGAGCAACTTTTTTACATACGCCCCAAGCAACGTTACCGTAACCAGATATTACTACAGTTTTACCTTGTAGAGTTTCACCATCATGCTTAAGCATCTCATCTAAGAAGAATACTACACCATAACCAGTAGCTTCAGGACGGATTAAGCTACCGCCTGACTCTAGTGACTTACCAGTTAATACACCGTTCTCAAAACAAGCACGAATTCTTCTGTATTGACCATACATATAACCGATTTCTTTACCGCCAACACCAATATCGCCAGCTGGTACATCAATATCTGGACCAATATGACGTTGTAATTCCATCATAAAGCTTTGGCAGAAGTTCATGATCTCAGCGTCAGTTTTACCTTTAGGATCAAAGTCGGCACCACCTTTACCGCCACCCATAGGTAGAGTAGTTAAGCTGTTTTTGAAAACTTGCTCGAAGCCTAGGAATTTGATAATACCTGAGTATACACTTGGGTGGAATCTAATCCCTCCTTTGAAAGGACCGATAGCACCATTAAACTGATATCTGTAACCACGGTTTACTTGGATATTACCATTTCTATCAACCCATGGCACTCTGAAAGAAATACCTCTTTCAGGCTCAACCATACGTGCTAGAATATTTTCTTCGATATATTTAGGATTTTTTTCTAGAGTTGGTTTAAGCGTAGAAAATAATTCTTTTACAGCTTGGATGAATTCTTTTTCATGACCATCTCTTTTTTCTACTTGGGCAATTACGCTATTAATATAATTCTGAGCATTCATTTATGCATCTCCTTTATAATTTGAAATTTATTAGAATATTTTTTCATATGTTTTAAACAAGTTCCCTTATGCAGTTATTATAAAGAAACTTATGAATAAATATCCTCTGCTTGTACAATTTTGTATTTAATCAAGCTAGTTTACAACTAACTTAGTTTAATTAATACGATTTTATAATAGTTTTTTATGATTAAAAACCAAATAATTTAATTTCGTACATAAAATATTTTACAAAGTGGTTATTATTATAGTCTTTAGATAATTAAGTATTTTTTCTGGTAAATAAGAGAATACAAACATTAATATGTCTTTTGGTTTTAGTTTTATGAGTGTTGTTTGGAATCTATAAAAAAGGAGTTGTGTCGATGTGTATGCTAATTAATTATTTTGATCAATTCTATTCACCACTAGATATAAATTGCCTAAAGTAATATACACAAATGAGACTTCTTTGAATTATCTTTTAAGTAATAACAATAGCTAGAGTTTGGCCTTTATTAATCCTCAACAACAAGCTTTAGACAAAATAGTTCAAGCTCAACAACTGATTGTTGTAGTGACAGATAGCTGGCAAGTGATGGCAGCGAGATTATCATATTTTACCAGAAATGGTGCAAACCACTTGGAGAGTTATTAAACCAGCCACAGCTGTTGTGATTGGTAAAAGTGGTCTAGCATGGGCAGATAGCTCTTACCAAAATTTAGCAAAGGCGCCGCTAAAGCAAGAAGGCGATAGCAGATCTCCAGCAGGAGTTTTTAGCTTAGGTAAAATTTTTGGTTTTGCTAATAGGATATCAGCTGACTATATTCAAGTTAAAAAACAAGCATAAAATATATCGATGACAGTAATTCAAAATATTACAATCACATAGTTTAATAGCAAGCAAATTAGTGATAAAGATTGGCGCTCAGCAGAAAATATGTCAGAGATTTCATTCTATGAATACGGCATAGAAGTTTTGTACAATACAAATTCAACAGTACCAAGAAAAGGCTTATGTATCTTTATGCATATCTGGAAGTCTGTAACTATTGGTACAGAAGGATGTACAGCTATAGCTGAAGAGGATATTAGTTATATTCAAGCACCACTACTCAAATAAAAATTTAGTGTTAGTACAACTACCACAACATATCTATGATCAAGTTAAAAATGATTGGCAATTACCTGATTTATTATAAGGACATAAATTAATGAATAAATATATAATTTTTGATAATACAAAATTAGTCAACTATATAAGAGAGAATTCTCTTACAACACCTTGCTATATTTATGCTTTACAGCTTTTAGATGATATTTTTGCTATTGCAAAAAAAGCTTTGGATAAGAATTTCAAAAATGCGGAAATTCATTATGTAATTAAGGCAAATAATTACCCTAAAATAGTATATTACTAAAAAAATATACAATGGGAATTGATTGTGTAAGTGGTGGCGAGGTAAAAAGAGCTTTAGAGCAAAAAGTAGCTCCAGAGCATATTGTTTTTGCTGGCGTTAGTAAAGCAGACTGGGAGATTGAGCTAACAATTGATAATGATAACTGTTTTTGTTGGCATAATAAGCTTATTTAACTGCTTTCCATTAAGAAAAGTAGTAATCCTTAATATTATTAGTGCTGTGTTTGGGATGATAATACCAGGGATATTATTAGTTTCTGGGGCTATATATTTCTTAGTTACTGGACAAAGTAACTTAGAGTATTATGGTTTTAGTGATCTTTTACCAGTATTTTCTATAGGTACTTATGCCATTATTAGTGAAGACATTATCATCATATTCAGGTATTCAGTCAGTAGCTTTTCACATGACGAATATTGAAAACCCAGAGAGAAGTATTCCCAAATCGATATTAATAGCAACTTTGATAATTGTATCGCTGACTATTTTAACTACTGTTGGTTTAACTATTATTTTCCAGTGAAAGATGTTAATATCTTAAATGGTTTGATACAAGGTATTTCACAGTTTACTGTAGTAATGTGGATAATGGTATTTATAGCAGCTATTAGACTTAGATTTACACGACCAGATACTCATAGTTTTTCACGTAGGCAAGAGAAATTCTAATTGGCTACTTATAACTATGTCATTAGTAGCTATATTTATGTGTATGTTAGGTTTATACTTGGTTTATTTCCACCTAGCTTCTCACATGTTAAAAATGTCTTCCAATACACTATGGTACTTGTGGTAATGGATATTATAATTATCGCAATACCGCTTATATGGATTTGGCTACATAGAAAAAGAATTTTGTGATTCACAAAAAGTGGTAGAAAAGATCATTTACATTTTTTTTATTTTGTTATATAATGATAGTTATAATTTTGGTGTTAAGAATTAAATTTGTTATTAATTTAACCATTAAATTCTCCTTAGTTTTGGAGTGCAGTCAATTTTATAGCAAGTAGTTAACCACACGGTAACTTGTTACTAGCCAAGCTCCAACTTGGCTAGTATAAATTCAAAGCTATCCCTTTAATAGCTTTAAAAACAAGACCATACAAGCCTTTAAGACTCAATAAAAATTTATTAATTTTTCAGATTTTAGAATACTAAAAAACAAATATTATACTTGACTTAAATGAATCAATTATGAAGTGCAGACACTGCAATGCTTACAGCCTAGACGTGTTAGAAAATTAATTTGATAAAATTTCAGCAGCTGCTTTGTTAAGATCTTTTACAGCATTTTATAGAATAATTATTCTCTTTTTTTATCAAAAAACCAATAAGTACATATTTATCACGACCATATTTTACTTTAGTAGCACATCTAAGAGTTATCTTGTATTATTAACTAGCTACTTTTAAAACATACCACAGGCATTAGTATCTTATTTAGGCAAAGTATATATTTGCCATAACATTGATTTTATAAAATTATGATTACTATTAGCATTCTAAATATTTGATTCGAGATTCAGCAAAAACTCTTTTTTATCTAATCCACCAGTATAACCACCAAGTTTACCATTTGTATTTATTACTCGGTGGCAAGGGATAATTATTGGCAAAAGATTTTTACCATTTGCATTAGCTACAGCTCTAAAAGCTGTTGGTTTGCCAATTTTTCTAGCTTCTTCAAGATAGCTGATAGTCTCATCATAAGGAATTTTTATTAATTGTTGCCAAACTTGTTTTTGAAAACTAGTACCTGTTAGTTGTAGTGGAATTGAGAAATCTCTTAACTCTCTTTTAAAATATCTGCCTAATTGATTTGCTGTCTGCATTGTTATGCTATTAGCTTTAAAAATTATCTTTGCAGTATAATTTTTTAGCAACTTTTCTATTGAGTAGGTACTTGAATTACTAATAAAAAAACAAGCATATAAATAACTAGTATCAGCAATTGCAATTAAACTACCAATTGTCGTTTGTATTTCTTGAGCATAAAATATAGTTTTATAGGTATTTTTATTTAGCATAGCTAAATAAATTTGATGAGTTTTTTAGCATGAGTATATTATGTACATTATGCCTTTAAAGATAATACACCAAATTATGATTAATAGTAAGTCTTATAAATTTTTACCTATAGCATTTTTAATTATTGGTATTGTGGCATTTTTTAGTTTTGGTGGGCAAAATTATTTATCGCTAAATGTCCTAAAAGAAAATTATCAAAGTATTCTTTTGCTAATAATCACTTCTTGATAAGCATAATAGTTTTCTCATGCGTTTATACAGTAGTGGTGACACTTTCAATCCCAGGAGCTACTTATATCCTTGCTTGGAGGATTATTATTTGGTTTGCTGTTAGGATCTTTTGTTGTTGTGGTTGCTGTTACTGTTGGGGCTAGTATAGTTTTCTTTGTGGTAAGAACAGCTTTAGGGGATTCTCTAAAGACTAAAGCTAAAGGAAGTATAGAGAAAATTCGTCGTGGTTTTGAGAAAAATGTTTTTAATTATCTGCTAGTGCTAGGTTAATTTCGATATTTCCTTTCTTTATTATATATCGCAGCAGGCATGTTGGGGGTCAAGTTTAGAGATTTTTTCTGGTTGTCTATTTATGGGTTGGAACTAGTTTTGCCTATGTAATCTAGCAGGGTGATGAGATTAAACTAGGTATTATATTAGAGCCACAATTTATTGTACCAATAGTTGCTTTGGCAATATTATCAGTTGTCCCTATATTTATCAAAAAAATTAATAAAAAGGTTTACTAGTTATGATTAAGACAGATATTTATATTATTTGCCGGTTTATGCGGACTTTCTGTTGCGGCTGGTGCAGTGCAAATGGGTGCTAAAGTTGTCTTGTATGAAGACAACAAGATGAGTGGTGATTGTCTTAATTATGATTGTGTACCTTCTAAAGCAATTATAGAAGCCTCTAGAGTTATTGCAAAAGTAAATAAAGCACAAAATTTAGGCATAAATATAGATAAGTTTGATGTTGATTATAAAAAAGTACAAGGGCATATTCCAAGACACAATAGCAAAGATAGAACCACATGATTCAGTTGAGCGCTTTGAAGCTTTAGGTGTCGAGATTATCCAAGAATATGCTCAAATAATTGATCAATATACAGTCAAAGCAGGTTACAATATTATTAAAGCTAAGTATATTGTCATAGCAACAGGATCAAGTGTAACTATACCTAAAATTAAAGGTTTGGATGAGGTAGATTACCTAACTAATGAAACAATCTTTGAGCTTAAAGAAAAACCTAAGCATTTGATGATTATTGGTGGTGAGCTTATCGGTGTTGAGCTAGCGCAGGCTTATGCCTTAATTGGTAGCAAGGTTACTATTTTTGAGGTGTCAGATACTATTCTAGGTATACTTGATAGTGAATGTAGAAAGATTATCCTCAAAGAGTTTGATAGATTAGCTATTAATGTAATAACAAACGTAAATATTAGTGAGGTAGTAGCGCATGATGTACAGGAAATAAGTCTTTACTGTGGTGATAAGCTTTATCAAGGTTCTAATTTGTTAATTGCGGCTGGGAAGAGCGCCAAACTTACGTAAGCTTAATTTAGATAAAGTTGGCATTAAATATACCTCAAGAGACATAAGTGTTAATAAACGTCTAAGAACGAATTATAAAAATATTTATGCAATTGGTGATGTTACAGGAGGATATCAGTTTACTCATGTTGTTGGTTATCATGCAGGTGTTATCATACAAAATATTCTTTTTAAACTACCAGCAAAAGTTGATTATAGTGGTTTACCATGGTCTATATATATTAATCCAGAAATAGCTCATGTTAAGCAAAATATCGCACAGGCACAAACTCATGGAGCAAAACTTTTAAAGTTGTCATATCAAGGTAATGACCGTATAGTAGCAAGTTTAGCAACTGATCGACTGATAAAGGTAGCGGTAAGTAAGAAAGGTTATATATTAGGTGCTACAATTATTGGTGAGAATGCTAGTAAGTTAACTGTACAATGGACGATAGCTGTTAAAAATAAGTTAAAAATAAAAAACATGCCAACACACATAGTTGTATATCCAACTCTAAGTGAGTTAAATAATAGTGATAGAGTTAAAAAAATAATCCATTTTTTACTAATGTTTAACCTAAGGACAATAAGAAATTTGAGGAATAGAGAAAAATAAATAAAATTTTAGTTTAGAATAAATACAGAATTTGGAGAAATAAAAATGGAAAAAATAAATATAAAAAACTTATTTAAAAGTATGGTTTTGGGGTTTATTGCTACTATAGTAATTTCGCTATTCATGCTTATAAAAATAAAAGTTGACATTATGCCACAACTCAACCCTATAAAGACTTTAACTATATGTCACATGATATGTTAAGAATGCCTCTTAATCCTCTCATCGGGTGGATAATTCATTTTATAATAGGAACAATTGTTTGAGGTTGTATTTTTTATTTGTATATAATAAATTACCTGGTTCTCCAGTTGTTAAGGGCATATCTTTGGGTGTAATAGCTTGGCTGCTTATGATGTTTATACCTATGCCAATGAGTGGAGAAGGTTTATTTGAATTAAAACTTGGTATGATGGCTCCAATAATAACATTAGTACTTCACATTATATATGGAGCAGTGATAGGTTTCACTTATAAGTTATTATAACCAAAATAGACGTGATAGAACAAAATATTAGGTCCTGTTTTCAGAGGTTATTTGTTAATAAAGCTGCAATTCTGCTGTCTGCTCTAAATATAAGAGCAAATACCTTAACTATACTATCTTTAATAACTGGTTTACTAAGTGCTGTTTTAGTTTTATACTTACCATGGTTAGCTATTTTCCCTTTTATGTATTGGGTTATTTAGATGTGTTAGATAGTAGTTTGGCAAGGCTACAAAAATCTAGTTCATATTTGTACGATGCTTGATATATTATCTGATCGTTTTGTGGAGAGTTTTATTATTGCTATTTTTATTAATCAGCCACAAATAGCATGGGTTGGTTTGTTAATGATGATGTCTATAATTGTTTGTATTAGTAGTTTTTTGTTAGCCGGTGTTTTTAGTCAAAAAGAATCAATAAAGAGTTTTTACTATAGTCCTAGCTTGATTGAGAGAGCTGAAATATTTATATTTTTTATCTTCGTCAGCATGGTATTGAGTTTAATGATCAGCTTAAGTATACGATTATATCGTTTAATGATATGGGGTGGGGTTTATAGGCTATCCTATTTGCACTACCATTATCAAAAAAAATTTTATTAAAAGTTCATATTTATAACTTTAGCAGTTATTTTATTTAATTTTTTAGTTAAAACGCTATTAGCAGGACAAGGTTTTTTTGCTTCAAATGCTGGAGCTGAAGTCTTTATTATGAATATTGTCTTTAACTATATCTGGGCAATATTAGCAGGACTTATATATAAAACTGTTAGCCTTAAATAATCTCGTGACAGATTCATTGATAAGGTTGTTTTTTTGTATAAATCTTTCAGAATTTAGTTATATTACTTGTTTTTTTGCCAATTAACCCTTATATGCAATAGCAGAAATTTTATAACATTAATCAAGTAGTTTATATCTAGTGTAGATATATTATTGTAGTATTATTTAGGAGTTTTAGGTATGGCAGATTATTATTCTTTACTAGGGGTGAGTAGAGATGCATCAGAAGCAGATATAAAAAAAGCATATAGAAGGTTAGCAAAAAAATATCACCCTGATGTTAATAAAGAAAAAGGTGCTGAAGAAAAATTTAAAGAAATTCAAACAGCATATGATGTTTTAGGCGATAAAGAAAAAAGAGCACTTTATGATAGCTACGGAGAAAACTGGGATAAATTCCAGCAAGGAGGCTTTGGCGGAGGTGGTGGTGGCTTTGGTAGTTTCTCTCAAGGTAGATCTCATAGCTTTAATTTTGAGGATCTTGGTGATATCTTTGGCGATCTTTTTGGTGCTGCTGCTGGTGCTAGAGGTTTTACTGGTGGTCAGCGAAGAGCAAGAAAAGGTGAGGATATAAATATATCGTTACGTCTAAATGTTGAAGATGCAATCAAGGGCGGTAAGAGAACAGTTTCATATAGTTATCAAGAAGTAGGTGCTAATGGTATGCCAACAATGCAGCATCAAAGTGTTGATGTTAAAATACCGCCAGCGATGGGTAATGGTAAGAAGCTTCGTGTTAAAGGTAAGGGTAGTGCAGGTATAGGTGTAAATGCTCCAGCAGGTGATCTTTATATCAAAATAGAAGTAGTAAATTATAAAAATTATAAGGTTGATGGTAATGATATTTATGAACATATCAATATAGCACCATGGGAAGCAGCTCTTGGCACATCATTAGAAATAGATACTCCTTATGGTAAGAAAAAAATGAAAGTACCAGAAGGAAGCCAATCAGGGAGTAAAATGCGTATCAAAGGTAAAGGTCTTGGTGATGGTGATTTTTATATTGTTTATGATGTTAAGCTACCTCTTGCAGATACTGATGAGAAAAAAGGGTTCTACATGCAGATGCAAGAAAAAATGAATTTCGATCCTAGGGCTTAGGATTGTCTTTTTCTATTACCAATTTCAATTATAAAGTAACTTGTAAGTATTAATGCACCACCAATTATTGTCGATAGATAAATTTTCTCATCATTAATTAATTTTCCAAAGATTCTTGTAAAAACAGGCTCAAAAGAGAAAATGACAGCAACTTGTGACATACTTTGCTTTTTATAAGTATTTTGTAAGTAGTAGCAAGTAATGGTCGAGATTGGGCAGAATGTGATCGCAACTACTAGTATGTAATTAAAATGTAAGTACATAAAATATGATACATCAGTAATTAGTGGCATAGGTATACCAAAGGCTACCTGTAGTATTATTAGGTAAGAGTAAATCTTTAAAAGCTTCACTACGATGATCTTTTCTAGTTTCATAGCTTAGATACACAACTGATACAGCATACATCAAAGCACATAGATTAACCAAAGGTAGCCAATAGTAAAGTTGTCAAAACTCGACCAGATAAGGCATAGATTCCTAATAATGAGACGCAAGGTGCTATTAGGCCATGTATTTTTAGGCAATCAACCTTAAAAAAACTACTAATAAAAGGAATTATAACTATACTCAAAGCAGTTAAAAAAGCTGACATACTTGAAGAAACTGTATATAGTCACTGAGTTTGGAAATAAAAACTCATACCTTCAAGTGAGCCAAATATGGCACCAACTTTTAGTAAATAGATTTTACTATTAAATTTAGCTTTCAAGACTAACGGCAAAAATAATAGGCACGATAAACTAAGCCTAATAGCCAAAAAAAGCCCAGGCGAAATATACACAAGTGAGATTTTTATTAAAGTAAATGTTGCTCCCCAAAAATATAGTAACTATAAAAAGAGCTAGAAATAGCTTTTCTTTGAATACTCATAATAATTTAAGATCAAAAATATGATATAAGTTTTTAGCTATTTGCTCTTAAAATCAAGTTAGAAATTATAGATGAAGATTGATTTTGTGGTTTTGCTTAAATTTGTATCTAATTACATAATTGGAAGTATTGTCTGATATTAGTCAATCGTTGATGTTTGTTTACATTAAATTATTAAAATTGGTATAATTTAGTGTTTTTTGAAAAAAGTGCTCAAAGGTTAAGCAATGAAACAAGTCTCAAAAGTTAAGCAAATTGGTGCTATAGCTATTATAGCCGGAACAGCTATTGGCGCAGGCATGCTTGGGATTCCTTTTGCGGTAGCAGCAGTCGGGTTTAATTATGCAGCGGCAGCTTTATTTCTTGTTTGGATAATTATGTATGCAACAGCTTTATTAATTGTTGAGGCAAATGTTTCCCAGCCTTTAGGTACAGATATGGACTCGATCACGCACAATATATTAGGTAAGCCTGGTAGAGTATTAAATCTGTTATTTTATCTACTATTATTATATTCGTTACTTACAACTTATATTTTTATGGGCGGGCAACTTTTTCAAACTTATATACTTGGTTGGTTAAACTTAGAAAATGCTAGCTTAGCAAAGCTGCTATTTTGTTTAATCTTTGGTTTTTTTATATATAAAGGTATCAAAGTAGTATTTAGTGTTAATGAACTATTCTTAAGTCTAAAAGTACTAGCTTTTGTTTTATTTATTGCTTTTATTGCTCCACAAATTCGTGGACCTATACTAGAAAATAAAGCTCTAGGGTTAGAGTATGTTTGGTTTGCTATTCCAATACTTGTTACATCATTTGGTTTTCATATTATTATCCCAGCAATTAGAAACTACTTTGAAAATGATGTAGTTTTCAAAAAAACAGTTGCTATAGGAGCATTAGTGCCATTACTTGTTTATTTAGTATGGGTTGTAGCTACACTTGGGACAGTAAGTCTATATGGGGATAATGGTTTTATAGTGTTGAGTAATGCAGGCAAAACTCTAGCAGAAGCGTATCAAGGTTTAGGTCAGAATGGTCCATTAGTTTTTATAAGACTTTTTGAGAACTTTTCGATTATTACATCTTTTTTAGGTGTTGCTTTAGCTTTATTCTCTTTTAATAGTGATCTTTATGGTTTGGATATCAGGAAAAAATTGCTAACTTTAGTGATAACACTATTACCACCACTTATTTTTGCGATATATTTTGTCAACAGTTTTATATCTGCTTTAGGCTATGCTAGTATCTTTGTTTCAGTATTACTGATCGTGCAGCCTGCAATGATGGTTTGGGCTATAAGAACTAAGCAAGGTAAAAATGATATTTTTAGTAAGCTATATTTATCTTTGATATTATTTAGTGGTCTAGGTATTATTGGATTGCAATTATTAGTAGCCTTTGGTAGATTACCTCGTATATAATTTAGTTAACTTTCAAATCTTTGATTATTTTCTATGAAGAAATTTAATTTTGATATTAATAAAAAATCTTTTGCTAATGATGACTTAATAGGTGATGAGTATAGTAAGAGCCGTAGTGTTGAGGAGTTTAGTATAGATAAGCTTAAGCAATTCCCTAGTGATATGATTGAGCTTTTTAAACTGGTTCAAGCAGTTAGATATGATAGAACACGCCTGCAAGAAGAATACAATAACTATCGTTTAAAACTTAATAATGACAGAATGGATCTTGAGTTTGAAGTTATCAAACTAAAAAAACAATATAATGCAAAGATATGTGCTTTGCAGGAAGAATATAATTCGGTAAAATCTAATAATAATATTGAGTTAGCTAAAATTAGAGAAAGCTAATAAATGCAGAGTCAGTCGGACAGTCACGCTTGTAATTGAGTGAGGAAAGTCCGGGCTTTATAGAGCAAGATGCCAGATAACGTCTGGGAGGCGTGAGCCTACGGAAAGTGCAACAGAAAATATACCGCCTTATTTTTTTAGTAAGGTAAGGGTGAAAAGGTGCGGTAAGAGCGCACCGCATTAGTGGTAACACTCAATGGCATTGTAAACCCCATCCTAAAGCAAGACCAAATAATGCCACTATGATGTTGCTCGCATCGTGGCAGGGTAGGTCGCTTGAGCTTACTGGTGACAGTAAGCCTAGATAAATGACTGTCTATTACAGAACCCGGCTTATAGACTGACTTTGTATTTTTTACAAAAAGTGGGTAATTATGCAAGTTATTGACTCTAAACTTCTAGATAGTGATGGTCAAATAAAAGATAATCTTTTGATATTTGAGCTTAAAAGTTTTTATACTAGTGATAAGTTTGAGATTATAGCTGCAGCTTTAGAGCTTCTTAAGAGTAAAAGTGCTGAATCTGTGCGCCATCCTACAGGTATTAGCTCATTTTTATATGCTATTGAGATGGCGTATGTACTTTTCAAAATTAGAGCAGATGAAGAATCTGTTTCTGCAGGTATTCTTTATGAGCTGTATAATTTTGGAGATATATCTGATGAAAATATCGAACAGGCAACTAACCAAACAGTACTTAGGATTTTACAAGGTACGCGTAAAATGTTAGCTATTAGGATGTATCGTTCAGATAACATCTCCTTAGAGCAAATTGATACATTTAGGAAAATGCTGCTGACAATCATTGAGGATGTTAGAATTGTTCTGGTAAAAATTGTCGACGAACTATGTACAATTCGTCATCTAAAATCTTTAAGTAGTGATACCCAGCTAGTTATTGCTAGAGAAACATTAGATATCTATGCGCCCCTAGCAAATAGACTTGGCTTAGGTGCTATCAAATGGGAGCTAGAAGATAGAGCATTTTTCTTTTTACAACAAGATGAATACAAACGAATAGCTAAAAGCCTAGGTGCTACGCGAAAACAGCGTGAAGATTTCTTACTTCAAGTAATACAAGATTTAAAAACAACACTTAGGAAATATAATTTACATGCAGGTATTCAAGGTAGAGTTAAACATATATATAGTATCTACAAGAAATTTAAGAATAAAGGTTATCAAGAACTTGATGATTTGTATGATATTACTGCTGTTAGAGTTATAACAAATAATGTAGATGAATGCTATAAAGTACTTGCTGAGGTTAATAACTTATACTCACCAATACCAGAAGAGTTTAGTGACTATATCGCCCATCCTAAACCAAATGGCTACAAATCAATACATACAGTTGTTAAAGTTGGTGAGCAGAATATTGAGGTTCAAATTAGAACACAGCAAATGCATGAGGAATCTGAGTTAGGTTTTGCGGCACATTGGCGCTATAAAGAAGGTGTTAAATTTGATGCTTCTTATGAGGCTAGAGTTGCTTGGTTAAGATCTCTTCTTGAGTGGGAGAGAGAGATTAATGAAGATGATAGTGAAATCACTAAAGAGCTTAATAAGAAGATTTATGTATTTACGCCAGCAAATGAGCTAATAGATTTAACTGAAGGTTCGACAGTTTTAGATTTTGCTTACTCAGTGCATACGATGGTCGGTCACCGTACTAAAGGTGCTAAACTAAATGGTAAGATAGTACCGTTAACAACTAAGCTAAAAACCGGTGATAAAGTCGAAATTCTAACAAGTAGAGAGCCTAACCCAAGTAAAGATTGGGCGTCAGAAAATTTAGGCTATTTATCTTCTGCGCGTAATAGGTCAAGAGTCACTAAATGGTTTAATGAGCAGAACAAAGAAGATAATATAGCTTTAGGAAAAGATCGGCTTTTAAAAGAGCTAAGAGGCTATGATCTTAAAGAGGTTGACTTCGTTGAAGTTGCTGCTAAGTTTAATGTGAAAACTAGTGATAGTCTTTTTGCAGCGATTGAGGGTGGTAGTTTAAAGGCTAATAGTGTTGTTAACTATATTATTGACACATATTCAGCAGAAGAAAAACTAATCAAGAAAAAAAGTAAACCAATAACTGTAAAAGCAAAAACTCCAAAAGTCTTAGTTTCAGGATTTGATGGTATGAAATATGAAATGGCTAAGTGTTGTCATCCTATTTATCCCGATCAAATTCAAGGATATATGAGTGTTTCAAAAGGGGTGGTTATACATACTATAAGCTGTCCTAATTTAAATCATCTCAAAGAGAAAAGTCCAGAGAAATTCATAGAAGTTAATTGGGATAGTGAAGACTAGCTAGTAATTGTTAGAAATTAGTTAATTGAATGTGAATGGGTGAGTTATAAAATTGGCTCATCAAGGTTCGAAAGACCGTATCAAAAATTCAATTGTTTCAGATTTAGATAAATAGTGTTTATTAATTGCCACGATAGTTGCCAGTATTTTTAGCTTACTGTAACCAGCCATTTTTGATATAAAAAGTTAATTGATTAGTTGATTTTATTTCATCACCTTGAGCAGTGCGCCCAGAGATACTAAGTTTATTCTCGCCAGGAGTAGGTCGAACTATTTTTCACTGTCCATCCTCATAGGTTGCTGGAATAGCTGAACTATTTTATTATTATAAATATTGGACTATCATTGCTAGCTATGTGAGGATTAGTTGATATAGCAATTTTATCTTCCTTAGTAAAAATGTTAGCATCATTAGCAGGTGAGGTAATCTCAACATTTAACTCAGCATTTTGACCTTCTTCAAGAACTTCTTTGTTTTTCTCAGCTAACTCTGATGTTGCTAGTTTTTCTACGTCAGATTGGTTTATTTTTACTGGTTTATCATCAGTAGGATTTTGTTGAGTTTTAGTATCAATAACAGTAGGCTGACCTACTTCAATAATTTTATAATCAACATTATTACTAGGTTTTTCTTCTGAAAATACCACACTACCATTCTCAGCTCGACAAGAATAGACCTTTGGATCAGCTGCTTTAGCAAGAGATAAAAAACTCAATATGCAAACTATAACGCTAAAGACATTTTTATGAAATTTTGACATTATTAAATTCTCAAAGTGCTAATAGTATCAAGTATATATAAAATTAGTTCTAATCAAAAGAGTGCTTAGATTAAATTTATCTACCAGCACTTGCCTTCTATAAAATTCAGAATCATCAGAGTTAATAATTTTATTATCTTTTGTCTACCCTCGAACGGCAATTGTTATTGGACCTGGGTTCGGTCGATTGACTTTCCAGACACCGTTTTCAAAATGAGCAGGGTAAGGTATGCCATTTATGATAATATTGGATGATCATTGGCTGTTAAAGTAGGCTTCTAGTACTATTGCTAATTTCTCATTATGCACAAAGCGGTTTTCACGATTAGCTGGTGAGATAATTTTCACTTTAAGTACTTCTGGTTGATTAGTTGCTTGGGGATTTTCGTTATCTAAATAAAGATTATTGTGTTTTAAAGAAGGAGGTTGTTGTTTGACAGGGTTTCTTTGTTCAATATGATTTTTATGATAAACGCCAATTTTTTGATACTTTTGATCAAAAATAGGGGCTGTTTGTAAGAAAACGACTTGTACCATTTGCTGCATGCCAAGTATAAATATTATCATCTTCATCAGCATAAGCTATATTTGTTAACACGCCTATGAATATTAGTAAATAAAGATATTTTAGATAATTCATAAAATAATGCATGTATGTTAATATTTGCTTTTTTGATTTTTTTAAAACAATAGCTATGTATGGTTATTTGTACTAGCTAGTTTAGTTATAAAGGTATTTATCTATGGCAAGTATGGAATATCAACATCACTGATTTAGTTATCTACACAGATACTAACTGCTATTTTGGCAGCTATTATTTGGCTAAGAAATTCAACTTACATCAAAACATCCAAGCAAAAGAAATTATTATTAGTAGTTATTGCATTAATTATTTTGGCTGTATGGGTTGGACTAATGTATAAATATGTAAACCCTTATATATTAGATTATGAGTTACTGTTTGGTTTTGATTATTTATGCTATATGTTGGTTGTTATAGGTGGAGTATTTCTTATTTTTAGATTAGCTATAGGATTATTTTTTTCTGTAGTATTTATTAGTTATGCTGTTAATTATGCAAACTCTGCAGTGGTTATTCAAAATGCGTCACAGTATTATAGAGATTTTATTCTATACTATTGGCTATCAACACTATTGCTATTTATTGAGGGAATAGTTATTGTTGCTTCGTATACTAACGCTAAAAGAAGTGTTTAATATTTTTATAGACTATAAATATCAAATCTATTAGTCTTGCCTTTAAGCTGAGAGCTTGGATTTTTGTTACTTAGAAATTTGGCATTTATAGGTCTTTTAACTACAGCTTTTTTGGTTATCCGTTCTTGTATAATGTTATCTAATAAATTGGAGTTAGATATCTCATCATTAAATGCAACTTGATGGAGTATTTGCATGCCTTGTTTGACTTTAGCACTTTTTTTTATGAGGTGGAAACATTGGATCGACATAGACACAATCAAATGATTTATCAGTTGTAAATATATAATGATTACTATCTATATTGATTAAGGTTATTTTAGTGACAATCTCTTTCAGATAATCTATTTGTTGAGCTCTTTGCAAAGCATCTCTTAGCAGCAGATAGAGATATGGATCTTTTTCTAGAGTTATTAGCATATGACCTATAGCAGCTAATGTAACAGTATCGCTACCTAATCCTACTTGTAGTATCAAGGATAGTAAGCTTAGCTTTAGAGCGACCTTCAACTGCCTGTACAACACTATATTTCTTAGCTTTAGGGTTTATTCTATTTAAGATTTCACTATCATTAAAATCTATAAATAATTCTTTATTATCATAATGAAGTTTTAGATTATCATTTTTGAGATATAAGTATTTATGTTGCTGGCAAAGCTTATACTCTAGTTTACCTTCTATAAGCTTATCAAGATGATTTTTTACATCTAAGTTAGAAATATTTATCTGCATTATTTTTTCTTTGCTCGAGGATGTGCTTTATCAAAAACACTTGCTAATTGTTGAAAGTTTAAATGAGTATATATCTGTGTGCTAGAAATATCAGCATGACCTAATAAATCTTTTACAGCTAGCAGATCTTTAGATGAGTCAAGTACATGACTAGCAAAAGAATGACGTAGCATATGTGGGTGAATATGACGGCTAGCATATTTTTCGGCAAATATTTCAAGGCGCTTTTGGATTGATCTATTTGTCAAATGTTTACCATCACGAGAAATAAAAAGATAATCGCAGCTTGGTTTAAGGGTATCTCTGATTTTGAGCCATCTATTGAGGTTACTTAGGGTTTTAGGACCAAAGTATGCAATACGCTGTTTGTTGCCTTTGCCTATAACACGGATACTTTTTTGTGAGATACTGATATCTTTTAGCTCAATTGATGATAATTCACTAAGTCTAATGCCACAGCTGTACAACAGATCAAAACAGGCAATATCACGAGCTTCAATATTATTATTTGGATTTATATTTAATAGATATGCTAGTTCATCTGTATTGACTGCTTTAGGTAGTCTTTTACTACTTTTAGGTGCTTTGATACCACTAGCTGGATTTTGTGATATTATTTCGCTATTTATTAGAAAATTAAAAAAGCTTATCACCGAACTAATTTTACGCTGAAGTGTCTTAGGAGAGTTACCTTGAGCATGTAACTTCTTTATCCATATCAATATATCATTATGAGTTAAGCTAGTAATATTTTTATCATTAAGAGATTGATTTAGTTGTAATAAATCTCTTTGGTAGTTATTTATAGTTTCTTGAGAGTAGTTTTTGAGATAAAGTAAATTATCAAGAAAATTACTGATATACTCTAGATTAGTCATACTTAGGTTTTAAGCAACAACACATAATATAACTATTACACCAGAAACTAGTTAAATTAGCCATAGACTTTTATAAGTTGATATCTTGTAATTGAAATTCTCACTGAGGCTATTTATCTTAAATGCCATAAGCGTTGGCATAATCATTAACAAAACAGAGATTGATAAACCAACATAAGTCATTGCATAAATAAAGATGTCTGGATCCATTTGGTTTATTATTAGTGGTATAGCAAAGGTTAGTACTGCTGCTATTGAGTAACCTATAGCTTTTTTAGTTTTATGTAATTTATAAGTATCTAAATTAAAATGAAATAGAGATAAGTTTACGCTTAAGAATGATGTCATAATCACTACATAAGCAAAAATATGTAATACAGCATCTGTTGTTGGAGTTCTTACTTTACTACCTAGTGTTTTTAGGATATCGCCGATATTAGCCTTATCTACTGGGATATGATTGAAAATTCAATCCATAAAGCTTACTTGGCCATGTAGGGGTAATACACCTAAAATATTTACGACCCATACTAAATATAGGATTAATGGAATAATACTACCTATTATAACAATACGCTTCATATCTTTAGCATTTTTACCAAGATAGTCAGACAATGCCGGTACGATAATATGTGAAGTAAAAGATGTTGTAAAAACAGGAATAGCTATTACTATTGATATTCCAAGGTCAACAGGAGCTACAAAAAGGTTAGGGACATCAATATATCTGTTAAAAACTACACACAAAATTACTAAAACTAAGATCTTAAGGATTATAAAAAATCTATTAGCATAATCAACAAACCTAGTCCCTAAGACCATGATACTACCAAAGATAATCACAAAGATTAAAGATGATAGTTTTTTCATCAAGACTTGGTAATGATGTTGATAATGAAGATGCCGCCGCAGAGATATATGCAGTACTTATGAAATACATTAATATCAAAAAAGCAATACTTGCAACAACTCCACCTGGTTTACCAAGATATTTCTCTGCTATGGTTTTGAAGCTACTGCCATAAGGCATCGAGCATGAGATATCTGATATAGCTACCGCAGTGTAGGTCATTATGCTCCAAACTATGAATATGAGGATTGAACCTATTACAAAACCAAGCTTAGCGGTAATTATTGGTAAAGCTAATATGCCGCCGCCAATCATGGTGCCGACAATAATCATTATAGATCCTAAAATTTTAATTAAACTATTTTGTGAATGATGCATAGGCTACTTATCTTACTTAATGTGTGGATTGTTGTAATTGCTGAGTTTTCTTTTGTAGGTATATTGCATCAAAGTTGATTGGAGCAAGATTAAGAGGTAAGAAACCCCCTTTGATTATTGAGGAGTCAATTATTCTTTTGGCATAAGGGAAAAGAGTATTTGCACAATATGTATTTAGTACAGAATCAATTTGTTCTGCTGTCATGCCTGTAATTGTAAATATTCCAGATTGAGTAACTTCAGCTATATAAGCATTAGTATCGTTGTTTTTCGTAGTTACAGTAATAGTTAAATGTAGTTCGAAATTTTCATCATTTATTTTTGTGGTATTTATGTCAATATTAAAATCAGAACCAGGATTCCACTGTTCTTTAAAACAAACAGGCGAGTTAATAGTCTCAAAAGAAACATCTTTTGTATATACTTTCTGGATTAAGAAAGATGGTTAGATTTCATTATTTTGCATGATTTTTCTAAGACTTTTATAAAGTTTTATAGTTTTGGAAATTATAGCAAATTGAAAAAGGTTTATATAACTAAATTAGCGCTTTTTTAGATCAAAGAGAATATTTAGTGCTTCTAAAGGTGTTATTGTGTTGATATCGATTGCATCAAGTTTTTGTTGTAAAAGATTTTTTTGAGTTATTGGTTCTAACTCAAGTTGGGGTTGGATTTGGGTTGGTTCTGTTAGCAGCTGTTTTTTTTCGAGATTATATAAATTCTGCTTTGCTGACTCTAGAACATCTTGAGATATTCCAGCAAGTTTAGCTACTTGGATGCCATAGGATTTTTTAGCCGCTCCTGCAACAGCTTTGTGCATAAAGTAGATATTATCCTTATATTCTTTTGCTTCAAAGTGAATATTGCATACATTTGGATATTGTTTGGCTAATTCTGTGAGCTCAAAATAATGTGTTGCAAACAAAGTAAATGCACCTATTTTGGCAAATTTCTCTGCACATGCCTTAGCTAAAGCTAGCCCATCAAAAGTGCTTGTGCCACGACCTATCTCATCCATTATTACTAGCGATTTAGCACTAGCATTATTGATTATATAGGCTGTTTCAGTCATTTCAACCATAAAAGTTGATCTACCGCTACAGATATCATCAGATGCACCAATCCTTGTGTAGATAGTATCAATGTCACAAATATCTGCGTAACTTGCTGGTACAAATGAGCCGATGTAAGCTAAGAATATTAGTTGTGCAACCTGACGTATATATGTGGACTTACCCCCCATATTTGGACCGGTGATTATTTGTATGGTATTGGTATCTTTGCTTAGTAATGTATCATTAGGGATAAATGGCTCATCAATATTCTGTTCAATAGCTAGGTGACGAACTTGTTTAAGTTCTAATTTTGCTAAGTTATTAAACTTAGGCTGATTAAGTTTAAGTTTAATAGTTCTTTCAGCAAAATTTGCTAAGACATCTATTTCTGCAATACTTGCGGCAGTTTGTTGGATTTGCTTATAATATTCTAGAACTTTCTTTAATAGTGTATCATAGATTAATTTTTCACGGGCTAAGGCTTTCTCTTTTGATGAAAGAACTTTATCTTCAAAGTTTTTTAGCTCTTCAGTGATATAGCGTTCACTAGCTTTTAGAGTTTGGCGTCTGACATACTCAGTTGGGATTTTATCAGCATGCTGTTTTGATAATTCTATATAGTAGCCATGGAAACGGTTGTAACCAACTTTGAGTGTGCCTATACCAGTTTTTTGTTTTTGTAACTCTTCAAATTTAACTAGAAAATCATAAGAGTTATCTTTTATGCTTTTTAATTCGTCTAGTTCTTTATCAAAACCATCTTTAATGACACCACCATCACGAATAGTTGCTGGGGGATTTTCAACGATAGCTTTCTCTAAAAGTGCGACAAGTTCATCAAGCTGGTGGATACGTCTATTGATGTTATCAATCTTTTGAGTATTTTTGTTGCTAAGGAGTTTTTTGAGTGTTGGTAATTGCTCAAGAGAGTCGCGCAGTGCGACAAGATCTTTAGGCTTTACAGTTCCAAGTGCAACTCGTGAGATTATTCTTTCAATATCACTGATATAGTTAAGTACATCTTGAATTTTTGAAAAATACTGATTTTCACTTAAGCTATTTATAACACTATGGCGAGTAGATAAAATATTTAAATTCCTTGTTGGATTCATGAAATACCTTTTTAGTAAACGACTACCAAGACTAGTCTTACATTTGCTAATTATGCTGAGCAAACTACTTTTTGAGTTATTATCTAACTCAAGATTTATACGACTGTTTATATCGATGTTAAGGATATCTTGTTCTTGTTCATAGCTGATATCAGTGATATGCCTAGGAGTATCCTTGAGAATATTTGCAAGATAGCTAAGTATTGAGCCAATAGTTGTTAGCTGTTCACTTTTATAAAGATTGAGAATATTATTAGCAATACTGGTATCAAAAGAGTTGTTAATATATTTTTTTGCCTCAAAATTACTATAGTACCATTCTTCTAAAGCTTTAATTGGTCTCTTAAAAGGATTTTGTTGAGCAAATTCACCAGAGTTGGTAATAATTTCTTTAGGCGATAGTTTCAGAACAGCATTTTTTAGTTCATTTAGACTAATTAGTGTTTTAACTAGATAAATTTTTCCTTGAGTATAGTTAGTGTATGCTAAATTGTATTTATTTTTTTTGACAAAAATACTCACAAGAATACTATCTTGATTACTGTCTAAAAAAGCTTCTTCAGAAACTGTCGCTGGAGTTATAATGCGTGTGACTTGCCTCTCAACTGGGCCTTTTGAAGTATTTGGATCACCAGTTTGCTCACAGATAGCGATCGATAGACCTTTTTTGACAATTTTTGCAATATAAGCTTCAGCGGCATGATATGGTACTCCAGCCATTGGAATTGATTCACCATTTGACTTACCACGAGCAGTCAGAGTGATATCTAAAAGCTCTGCAGCTTTTTTAGCATCATCAAAAAAAAGCTCATAAAAATCACCCATACGGTAAAATAATAATATATCTTGATATTGTGATTTAATTTTTAAATATTGCTGTATCATCGGGGTGTGATTAGAAGTATCTTGCATAATAGCTAAATTGTAGAATCTTATTTGATAGCAATGATTATATATATAAATGTTTAGCATAACAAACTTTCAAAATCAGTCGTTGTTACTTTTTTATTTTGCTAAAATACTTTAAAATACGATGTAGCGATTTTTTATGAATGGATTTGCATTTGAAAGGAGAAAATAAATGAATTATTTAGACTTTGAGTCAAAAATAAAAGAAATCGAAGATAAAATCACATCTTTATCACATGTATTTGAAAATGAAAAAACAGAAGCCGAAATTAAAAAGCTAAGTAAGAAAAGACTTGAGCTGATGGAATCTACTTACTCTAAGCTTACAGATTGGCAAGTAGTACAATTATCACGCCATCCTGATAGACCATATTTTAAAGATTTATTACCGTTAATTTTTACGGATTTCCAAGAATTGCATGGTGATAGAACTTTCGGTGATGACTTAGCTGTTATCGGTGGTTTGGCAAAATTAAACAATAAGCCAGTTATGGTTATTGGTCAGGAAAAAGGTCGTGATACCAAGAGTAAAATAAAACACAATTTTGGTATGATGCATCCAGAAGGGTACCGTAAGGCTTTAAGACTTATGAAACTAGCAGAGAAGTTTAATATGCCAGTTGTGACTTTTATTGATACTCCAGGTGCTTACCCTGGCATCAAAGCAGAAGAGCGTGGCCAAAGTGAAGCTATTGCAAGAAACCTATTAGAGATGAGTGCTCTAAAAGTTCCTGTTGTATGTATCGTAATTGGTGAAGGCTGTTCTGGTGGCGCTTTAGGTATAGGTGTTGGTGATAGACTACTTATGCTGCAGTATAGCTATTTTGCAACTATTTCACCTGAAGGATGTGCTTCAATTCTGCATAAAACAGCTGAGAAAGCATCTGAGGTTACACAAATGATGAATATCACCTCAGGGCGTCTTAAAGAATTAAAAATAGTTGATGAAGTAATTCCTGAGCCACTGGGTGGAGCTCACCGTGATTATGAAACTACTGCTACTAATATTAGAAAAGCTATAACTGCAGAGATAAAAATACTTTCTGACATGACAGTAGAACAAAGAAATTCTAAAAGATATGATAAATTAATGTCTTTTGGAAGGTTCAAGGAAGCATAGTTTATAAATACTAAATCAAAAATGTTTCAATGCTTTTACAAAAGATAAAATCACAGGTAGGCTTTGGTATAGTAGAGTCAATGCTTGCCGCTTTGATTTTATTGTTTGTGTTATCCTCAGATTTTCTGCTGCTAAATAGTGTCTTAGTCAACATAACTCTTGAGAACAAAAAAGATGAGATAGCAACTCTTCTTGATGAGAGAGTAAGTGTTTATCGTCTAACTGGAGTTTTTGATGATACTAAAACCAAAGATGGTATAGAATTTATCAAAACAGTTGTGTTAGAGAAAGAAAATGATGCTAAGCCTGAAGAAAAGCCAGAGGCTGTGAATAGATTCAAAGAGTTTAGTGTTGCTGACATCAGAAAGATGGTCGAAAAAATAGATAAAAAAGCCAAAAAAGCTGCTGATAATAATGTTGATATAATATACAAAGTGGTCAATATTGCTACTATTGATGACCAGCTTGGTGTTGCAGATCGCATTAAGGTTATTGAGCGTGAGGTAAAGCAAAATGATAGCCAAGAGCAATAATAAAATAAATACCAATCAGCTTTTGATTAAGCAAATTTTCTATAATGCTATCGGTCATGCAGGATTTACGACTAAATATGGTGATATCTATCAACAGCTTGTGGATAACTCAGGGGATAACTTTGGAGATATCTTTGGGAAAATGGGGATAATAACCATTGGAAAAGCTCCAATCCAAAAATTAGAAGCTCTGGTAAAGGGATTAAGTCTTTCAGTTGAAGCCTGTAAAGAGCCGATGTTACACGATGAAGATCTTATAAATATGAATATAAAAGAAAGTATTCACTGTGTACAACCAGGTACAGATTTTCTGATAATTCAAAGAAGTAGCTTAGACTCAACTTTAAAAACTAACTCATCAAATAATATTTTTTAAATAAATGAGTTTCAAAAAGATACGCTACCGGAGAAAGATCTTAAAGCTAATGATTATCTAGCTTTGTGTAATGCTTTTGAGTGTGAGCTAGTTAAAGTTGATGCTGTTACACTAGATTTTATCTCGACTACTAGACGAGTTGAAGATAAGTTTAAGATCGGTGACTATGTTGGTAAGTATATTCTAGAAGTTTTCTTTGTAGCAGATAGTGGTAAAAAAGATAAAAGTGGTCAAGAAATTTACTCTTTATATGAGTATGTGAAACAAAACTCTGATGACTCGGTAATATATGAGTTAATAGATAATGTTAGTGATTTGAAAATCGAATATGTTTTAAATTCTGATATCCATCAAGGAAGTGCAAAACTAAAGTGGCAATCACTACAAAAACAACTAATAAAAGTAAAAAGTGCAACAATTGCGGCACTTAAGGTTTCTTTTAAAGTATCAGGTCAACCAACTAGTAAAATATTCTTTTAGATCAAGTTTAGGGGCTTATATGTATAAAAGACTAAAAGCGAAAGTTTCTGGTTTGTCATTGTTAATAGCTTTGATATTTTCTTTTGTGATTATGGTGATGCTTACAAGTCTTTTATATATATTTAAGATGGGGCTTTTGACTACTAAAAGTATCATTAAAAATAATAATGAGAAAGTCTTAGGTGAAACCTATATATCTAAAGTTAAAGATGATATAAATTTCACAAAATCATCGGAGTTTGAAATAGGCGATAGTAAGTTTCAAATTATAGTTAATAAGGATAATATATCACCGTTTTTCCCTAATAATACAAATACAGAACTTTTTCAGTCTCAGCAATATGATAGTTATATGTAATATATAAAGCTTTTAACTTAGGTACACATGTTGATCTTACTGAAAGGATTATCTATAATGCGTTAGCGGCAAATAGCTACCAAAGTTTTGATGAAGATTTTATCCAGATTAATGTGCCGATGATAAATCTTGATGCTATGACTGATTACTAAGAGAGAATTTATCGCTTAAAAAGTGATGGTACTATTGATGATGCGCCAAAAGGATTTATTGGCTTTATACAAAAACAGAATAGGCAGTTAAATATTTTTACAAAAAATGCAAAAATTGGTGTGCCAATTCTAGATAAAATGACAAAAAACTATAAAGTTAAGGTAGGCTGGAACCTTGAGAAGGGTAAGTGGAGATTATATTTACTGCTTATATGATACAGATAAATTATTTACTACAGATATACTTTTAGATGACCTTATTAATGAAGAGGTCAAAGGTTTAGCAGCTGATAATGAAGCTTTGGGTAATCAAATTGTTAAGTGGCAAGCTGTAACTAGTGGTGGTGGCAGAGATATGAGTTCATCAGGAGAGCAGTTTATTAAAGATGGTATTATTGATGTAGTTTGGTATTTTGAGAAAAATGATGCAGCTACTGAGCTATTAATTGTTAGAAGTGGTGGACAAAACCAAAGTGGTAGTAATACCAAGGATAATACTACTAAAAGAAAAAAATAACTAGGCAACATTTAGAAGTCTACTATTCAGAGCATTCATCTACTAATAAAAATTATGTTGTGAAATTGGCTGATAAACTTGACTTCAAAGAAGAGTTAAATAAGGATGCAGTTAAGTTACTAGTGCTAGATATGGCAAGTAATCTTGAGGCTAATATGGTGCTGATATTTCATCCTAATGATCAAAGTAAAACACTGATGGGTATTAGTGATTTTAATTATAACGGTGATCATCGTGTTGGTAAGAGTTTAGATACATATATTGATGGAGAGAGCTTTGGTAAACCAATAATAGTGTCCAAATCTAATGATTCGATGTATATAATTACATTTGAGCCTAATAAATTACATCGTTATGAATATAAAAAAGGCTATGGTAGTTTTATAAGTTTGGAATATGGCTCAAATGGTCTTGAAAAAGAGTTTGACTTGGATAATCAAAATAGTGATATGGTTGTTGTTAGCTTACCAAAATCAAAAAAAGAAGCTGATAAAAAAAGATAAAGGTATTCAGTTAGTTGTATCAAAGTTTGGCTATTTATTTGTATTTACACCAGATACAGTTATGCAACTTAATTACGACTTTGACATACTCCAAGAGATTGATTTAGCGGCATCTAGCCCACAAATTTTAGCTGATTTTGATGCGGTCAAAAACACAATTAATAAGATATATATTCAATCAGAGGCATTAGATCTTAAAGTACAGAAAATTAGAAATGAACTGGATGATGAAGATCAGCCACAGGATAAGTCTGAAATTAATGATAAAGGTAAATCTTCTTCCCAAAATAAAACTAAATCAAAATCGATAGCTGAAAGAAAAAAACAAGAGTTAACAAAAAAGAATAGCAAAGCTAAAGATGAAGAAGATAATGAACTAGCTGCTCCTGTATATTTAGATAGTAAGTACCTTTATCCTTTAGGAATAGTCAAGGAAATCAAATTATGAATATCTTAGAAAATATTAATACGGAAAAAAGAAACCCTAGAAGCTTTAATCTTGATTCAATGTCTATAGCTGAAGCAGTCAGTTTAATGATAGATGAAGAGTATAGTGTAATTGAAGCTCTAAAAGAACAGCATACAAATATAACAGAGATGATTTTAGCAACATCTTATACCTTAAAAAATGCTGGTAGGATTGTATACATTGGAGCAGGGACTAGTGGTAGATTAGGTATATTAGATGCTGTAGAGTGTCCACCAACTTTCAGTGTTGATTATAATACGGTTATAGGCTTGATAGCTGGTGGGGAAAAGGCTTTTATCCAAGCCCAAGAAGAAGCTGAAGATGATGCTAATTTTGGCAAAGAAGATTTACAGAGCATAAATCTTACAGCTAAAGATATTGTAATAGGTATTGCTGCAAGTGGTAGGACACCATATGTGATTGGCGCTCTTGAGTATGCTAATTCTATCGGTGTAGCTACGGTTGCTATTAGTTGTACTAAGCAGGCAAAAATATCTAAATATGCTAAATATACTATAGAGGCAGTACCAGGGCCTGAGGTTTTGACAGGCTCAACAAGACTAAAAGCTGGAACTACTCAAAAGCTTATTCTAAATATGATATCGACTCTTTCAATGGCTGCTGTCGGTAAAGTTTATCAAAATCTAATGATAGATGTAAAACCTACTAACCGAAAGCTAGTCGAGCGCTCAAAAAATATTATCTGTGAAGCTACTGGAGTAGATTATACGACAGCAGAGGATTTTTACTTAAAAGCTAATAAATCCGTCAAGGTTGCGATAGTAATGATACTAAATGATTGTGCTTATGAAAAAGCTTTGGCAATGTTAAAGAACAATAGTAATTTTATCAAAGAGTTAAAATGAGATTATTAATATTATTTATAGCGCTTTATGATTAGTTTCAATGTTTATGCTGCTATTTCTGATATATATAAAATGGTGTGCCAGAATTCTCTAGTCAGAATCTCAAGGTACCAAACAGCTTAATTTAAGTGATGATCCAGTTTCTATGATTGATATGAATAATATCCGCGCAATAGTTTGGGGTAGTAATCAGCAGTAAGGATATATGTCTTATTCTCAACCACCAGAGGATACGCTTCAAGCGGCTTTCCCAGAAGAATTTACATATAATTATTTTGATTTCTATGGTATAAACTATCAATATCATAGCTTGATGTCATCAACAATGGGTACAAGTATGTATTCACCAAGTGATGCAAATAATATGCGTCTGCAAAGAAATTACTAAATTAATTACAATTCAAACTATTGATTATAAGATTTCATAAAATCTTATAAATCACTTTGTGAGGCGAACTTTTTTTACTTCTTTGTTTAAGGAGTAACCATTTTGTGAACTTGTGAGTATAGTAACTTTATCTTTATCATTTATCTTTTTTCTAATTTTACTAATTGTAACATCTATACTTCGGCTATAACCATCATAAGGACGATTGTAAACTGCTTGAAAAAGTTTGTCGCGGATTAACACTAAGTTGATAAAGTATATCCTGTTTATTTTGAATTGTTTTCTCTAAAGTATCAAAAACAACTCCGTCAAAAAATAAATGTCTAGAGCGAATCAGACTATTGTTAACAGTAGTTTTAATTTTTGTTAATAAAAAGCTTTCTATTGAAAGGTTTTTATATAGTCTTTAGCACCAAATTTGTATGCTAGAATTTGATCTATCTCATCATTTGAAGCTGTAGCAATAATTATATTTATATCTTTTTGTAAACATATCATTTTACAAAAATCTAAGCCACTTTCATTATAGGCATCATAATATCTAATAACATTAAGTCAATTTTTTCTGAGTTTAGAATATGTTCTGCAGCTGTTGCTGAATCTGCAATATAAAATTTATAGCCTTCTTTTTCTCATAAGTCTCTTAAGTTGATTCTTATTTCTTTTTCGTCATCGACTACTAAAATACTTTTCATAATTATTTCTAGCTAATAAATTAACATATTCTGAACCAAAAGATAGACTGCTAGAAAGAGCTAAACCTAATAAAACTATTTTTTCATTTTTACTCCTATTTTTATTATTTTAGATTAAATAGTTACTTAAAAGTTAACGATAATTGTATTGAAAATAATGTTAATAGGTGTTGAATATTGCAAAAAATTGTAAACACTTTGTTACTTTTGTACATTTTGAGCTAAACAGCTAAGTTCTAAGCAGAAGATAATCAATTTAACAGCGAAAAGTTTATTGGGGGCTTCGACAAATTCAAAAGTAAGTTGTCAAAATATCTTTTTTAATTTAGCTAAAATAATGTTTTAGCTCCGCTGTTATATTTGATAAAAGCTTGTTTTGATTAGTAGTTGTTAGTTTTAAGCGAAAATAATTATCTATTTATGAAATTAGATATTTTAATATTGTAAATCTGGTTTATAAATCAGCCAAAATTTATATACAGTCAAACTATTTAATAATTTTGATCTTTAAATGTTAGTAGTTACTTTTAAACCATGTGGTTTATTGTTTTCGATAGATACTTAGACATTGTTGGTTTCAAATATCTTTTTTACGATACATAAGCCTAGCCCTGTACCAGGTATATCAATATTTCTAGCTATATCAGAGCGAAAAAAGGTTCCCATATTTTATTGAGATCAGCTTCTTTAACACCAGGTCCTGTATCAGTATGTCACCTCTATAAACTCTTGTTTACGAGAGATAGCAATATCAACACAACCAGCATATTTAATAGCATTATTTATTATATTTGAAAAAGCTCTTTTCATCTCTTTGATTTGAATATATACAATTCCTTCTTCAGTTGAAGAAGAGAAGTTTACACAACCATAAACTTCATAATCCTCACATAAGTATTCCACAAAATTTACAATATCTTTTAATAGACTCAACTTTTTTATTAGTTTTTTTGTTGTAAGTAGATATCTGAGAGAAAAGGTATTTTATATCATTGAAATATTTAAGAATCAATGATATTTATTCTCTATCAATAGTTTAGACTTTATAAGAGGGGTTTTTAAATCATGAGGTATCGCATTTAGAGTAAAAACTCTATTTTTTATTACTTTTTTAGAGAAAGTATAATTTTAAAAATAGCGTTTGGAATAAGTTAAATATTTTTAGGAGCAAAAAGAGAAAAGTCTTTTATTTCACTATCAACTATTTTTAGTATTTTTTTGAACCTAACTAGGCTAAATAGTAAAATTTAGGATAGCAAATAGATATAACTTTTATAAATCTTGACTTCCAGTATATTTTTCAACTTTTTTTCTTTGTAGTTCATAATTAGCTTTAGTGTCAAAAAAGTTTATAAAAAGATCATTTTTAGGCTTAGCGCTTATAGTAAATGTTACCTCTGCTGAGATTTTATCTATACTATACATGGTGTTAAATTTAGAAGTGCTATATTTACCATCTACTAAATTATCATAGACAACTATAACATATATTTCTCACAGTTTCTATAATAATAAGCATATGAAATATATAAGAAAACTAAATTAAATAAGTATATTTTATCGTAAAACATTAGCATTTTTAATCTATACTGGTTTAGCTATCAATATTTTATTGAAAAGTTAATTGTACAAAGATAATTTGGTTATAAATACTTAATTTGATGCAGAACTAATATAATTTTAATTGATGTTTTATTTAAACTTTCTTTAATGCCGGCAAATTCAAAGAAATTAGAGATTTTATCAAGTTAAGCAATTGTAGCAGTTAATATTATAGGTTTTATCGTTTTACTGTCATCTAATTTAGCAGTAATTGGCTCTATTACATTTACCAGTCGAATAGGGGCAGGATAGCTTAGCATTTTTATTTGCAACTCTAGTTGGAGATTCTCAAGAGGATGATCTTGTGGTATATGTTGGTGAAGTTGCACCAATTTTAGGCTTTCAGTCTAACATATTGCATTTTAATTCCAATTGGATTGGTAATTTTGTTATAGTGATTGTTAGATATATCCAAGACAATCAAAAGATATCCAAAAGCCAACGCAAAAAATCCCGATTATACAGTCATGTTAACCTATTTATAATGGTTGTATACGGATTAAATATCGTTATCTGATCAAAAAATTTGTAAAAGAATGTATGTAAACTACAAACTATTGGGACATTAATGCGTGGATTAATTATTGAGTTAATGCATAAACCTACAGACTCAACGCCATAAGCAATACAGGTAGATAATTACTTAGTCAAATACTTGGGTGATGCTTACTATAAACATAAATACGAATAATTTATTAGTTATCTATAGTATTTGCAGCTTTCTTAGTAATATTGTGAGGATAAATCATATTTAGAACTATCTTCAAAGTAGAGCCTTGAGCAAGTATTGATAAGATAACTACAGTATAGGTGATACTAACTATAACATTACCTTCATCAGGTAATGATAACGCTAAGGCTAAAGATATGCCACCTCTGACTCCAGACCAAGCTACAAGCAAATTATCTCTAGCTGAAGCTCGAGTAAGTTTTTTATCAATTACAGTAATTGGTATTGATATACTAATTAATCTAGCAAATGTCACAATGAATATGCCAGCAGCACCAACCCAAAAAGCGCTATGATTAAATGTTATACTAGTTAATTCTAGACCTATTAGTATAAATAAGAAAGAGTTAAGCATATTATCAATAACCATCCAAAAGTTATCGAGTTTTTCTACTTGATCTGGAGATGTTTTTTTATGATCTGAAAGATTATTACCGATGAATAAACCAGCAACAACCATGGCAATAGGTCCTGATACATGTAAGCTATGAGCGATTACATATCCCATGCTTGCTACAGCTAATGTTACAAAAATTGAAGTTTCAGAGTCCTGATTAGTTTTTAGAAATATAAGTGCGACTCTAGCAAATATATAACCAAGTAGTATGCCACCACCAGCTTCTGAGCCAATTTGTTTAGCTATTATCCAAATATATTCAATACCATGACCATTAATAGCTTGTCCAAAATCACTACCACTACTAAAGAAAACGATATTTGATAATACAACGAAAAGGACAATACCTGTAGCGTCATTAAATAATGACTCGCCAACTACACGAGTTTTTATATGCTTAGGTATAGATTTGTTACCAGCAAGAGTACTAATTACAGCAATAGGATCAGTAGGGGAAATTAATGCGCCGAAAACTAAGCAATAGCCTAAGCTAATATCAAAACCGACTAATAGACAGAAGCCGTAAATTAATATAGCAGTTGTAAGCGCTGATAGTAGTAGACCAATACTTGCAAGTCCAAATATGGCTTTTAGCTCTTTTTTTAGATCAATCATATTAAAATGTAGCGCATTGGCAAATAATAAGAAAGATAACATTCCATCAAGAACTGTTTTTTTGAAATCAAAACTTGATAAAGCAACTATTAAAAAATTTGACGGACTTAAAAAAGAGGCACATAGTGTCGAAAAAGTTATTGAGAGAATTGTTAAGCCTATTGCCTTGGGTAACTTTAGAAACTTAGTGTTAATATAACTCATCAATGCTGCTACAACAGTTAGTAAACTAAATAAAAAATATTCACTCATAATAATTCCCTATAAGCCACAGCTATATTCCCAACTGCATGCTTTTGATAATTCTTCTAATAAATTCTTTTGTGTAAAGAAACCATCACTTAATTTATTAAAAGGTAGATCTCCAAACATAAAGCTGTTTGTTTTAACTTCTAAATCAGTTACTTTCTCAATATCTTGTTTTGTCAATATTTTAAACTGCTGCGTTAAATGTATACATGGTTGGCATTCAAGACTATATTTTGCAGGTTCAAATGGTAACTCTTTGGTTAAGTTGCGAATGTCATCATAGCTATGATTTAGTAAAGGATATAATAAAGGTCTATAATCATATCTTTCTTCTTCATCTATGTTTTTTAAAAGCTGTGATAAACTAGACATATCTTTGCGATGACTAAGTAAAATAGTGGTATCACCATTAGCATCAAGCTCATCGATTTTATTAAGTAAAGTTATGCCTTTTAGAAAACTAGCACACCAGCTAAACTTTTGCGATGGAAATTGCTTGCGTGCTAAAACTAATTCTTGGAAAGTATTTTCTGAATTTAAATGAAAGTAGTTTATATTTTCTCTTGTTAGCCAGTCAAAAACTGCTGCTAAATAACTATTCCAGCTAGCTGCAGCAAATCCTGTATCTACAGATAAAACACAGAAGTTATCTGATAAATTTTGCTTTGCCCAGCATATAAGTGCTAAAGAATGAATGCTATAGTTAGCAATAATTATATTATATAACTTCTGCATTTTACATTCCTATGATATCTTTAACTTCTTTGAGTTTATTTTTTGCGAAAGGGCGTACTTTTGCAGCTCCTTGGCTAAGAATATCATCAACAATTTTAGGATTATTTATATAATAGTCATATTTTTCTCTAGCATCTCTTAGATACTCATTTATTTTTTCAAAAAGTATTTGTTTGGCATTTCTCCAACCAAGCCCACCTACTAAGTATTTCTCTTCTAGGGCAGTTATCTCTGATTGGCTTGCAATACTTTTATATATTGCATAAATAGTACAATTATTTGGATCTTTTTTCTCTTCAGGTGTTTGAGAATTTGTAATAATTTTCATTACTTGTTTTCTAAGTTTTTTCTCTGTTGAGAAAATAGCAATAGTATTATCGTAGCTTTTTGACATCTTGCGACCATCTAAACCAAGTATAGTTTGGCTATCTTCACTTGTCAGGGCTTGAGGTGCTTTGAGAATTGATTTTTGGTAAATATGGTTGAAACGGTTGGCTATATCTCGAGCTATTTCTATATGTTGAATTTGGTCTTTACCAACAGGAGCTAGATCTGCATCAAACATAAGAATATCTGCAGCCATAAGTACAGGATAGTTAAATAACCCTATAGTTATACCTTTATCAGGATCAGTATTCTCCTCTTGAAGATTTTGGTCAACTAAGGCTTTGTAAGCATGAGCACGATTAAGTAGTCCTTTACCAGTAGTTGTACTGATAATCCATGTTAATTCCATTATCTCAGGGATATCTGACTGACGATAGAAGTAAGCTTTATCGGGATCAAGACCAAGCGCCAGCCAAGATGAGGCTATTTCATGAATGTATTGCTGGCGTAATTTTTTATCCCAAAGCTTGATTAATGAATGTTGGTCAGCAATAAAGTACATACATTTATATTGATCATTCTTAATCATTTCTATTGCCGGTTTAATAGCACCGATATAGTTACCTAAATGTGGCGTTCCTGATGGAGTAACCCCAGTTAAAATTATTTTTTGTGACATTTTTATCCTATTGGCTGTAAAATATTAAATGCATTTTAAAATAATTTAAATTTTAGCATATAAGGATTGTCAAAATAAGAGAATTTATCGTAAATTTGTGGAGCGGGAAACGAGGCTCGAACTCGCGACCCCAACCTTGGCAAGGTTGTGCTCTACCACTGAGCTATTCCCGCAAATTTCTGAAACATGGCACACCCAAAGGGATTCGAACCCCTAACCGCTCGGTTCGTAGCCGAGTACTCTATCCAGTTGAGCTATGGGTGCAAGATTTGAGCAGTATTGTATAGTCTTATTTTTAGTTAGTCAAGTTTGTTATGTCATTAATTGTCTCAATTAATTTATTTTCTAATTCTTGATCACTTAGTTCAGTATTATCTATGACAAAATCAGCTATTTTTTCTCTTTCTTTATCAGATATTTGTAGATTGATAAAAGCAACGGCTTGTTGTCTATTTTTGCCATCACGCTCCATTAGTCTTCTAATTCTAGTTTCAAGGTCTGCTTTGATAACTATTATTTTTTTTAGATAGTCATAGTGACGAAAGTTGTATGGTCCTAGTAGTGGGATATCAACAATCGTCATAACAGTGTCAGATTCTTTTACTTGTTTTTTTATCTCTTTGTTGATTACTGGATGCAGATAATCTTCTAACCATTTTTTAGCTTCTTTAGACTCAGTAATAATAGCTCTAAGCATCGCCCTGTTTATCTGCTTATTCATTATTATTTCATTACCAAATTTTTCGGCTATTTTTTTTATTACTGAAGGTTTTTTAGTGATTTCTCTACTTATAGTATCTGCACACACAATATTTAAGTTTAGTTTCTCTTTGAGAATTCTTGTTGCTGTTGATTTACCACTTGCAATACAGCCAGTTATACCAATTGGATAAGTGTTTATAAAATTCATCTACAACTTGCTTGTAAAAATTATTTGAGCACAAATTTTAATATTTTTTTTTAGAAAGTTATATATTTTTTGAATAAAATACATTTTGAGCTTAAAATAACTAGAGTTTTTATTATAAATTGATATTTTTATGTCGCTTAAAAATATTATCTTAGAGCGGATAAAATCATCTAATCAGCCACTGCTGTTTAGAGATTTTATGCAGATGGCTTTATACTATCCTCAACTAGGTTATTATTCTGGAACAAAAGAAAAAATCTCCTCTCAAGGTGATTTTATTACCGCTACCTCTCAAACGTCTTTATTTGCGCGAACCTTTGCTAGACAGTTTGCGATTGTACTTTGTCAACTTGGTAATGACTGTAGTATTATAGAATTTGGTGCAGGTAATGGTAAGTTTGCTGCAGATTGTATTGATGAGCTTGAGAGTTTGGCAAAATTGCCAAAACATTACATAATTATAGAGTTAAGTAATGATCTGAGATTAAGACAGCAGCGATACATTAAGGAAAATACACCACATTTATATGACAGATTTATCTGGCTTAATAAATTACCTGAACAAAAGATTAAAGCTATTGTCTTTGCTAATGAACTTTTGGATGCAATGCCTGTTGATGTTTTTAGATCTAAAAATAATAAATTAATACAGCAGGGTGTTATTGTTGCAAACGATAGTTTTGAATTCTCTGATATGCCACAAAATGATTTTCGTTTTGAGTATGAGTTAAATAGAATTCTAAATGATGGCATTACCTTTGATGATGGTTATATAAGCGAGATAAATACTTGGATACGACCATGGATTAAGTCTTTGCTTGAGGTTTTATCACAGGGTATAGTTTTTTTATGTGATTATGGCTACCATAGAGCTCTGTATTATTCAAAAAAAAGATATATGGGGAATTTAGCATGTTATCATCAGCATCATGTTAATTTTGAACCATTTATAAATATTGGTGAGGAGGATATTACTGCCCATGTTGATTTTACAACTGTTACTGAGGTAGCAGTTGAAGTGGGTTTTCAACTTGATGGCTATATGACACAAGCGAATTTTCTCAAAAGAGCTGGCATTTCTGAGGTCTTTAGTGATATATCGCAACGCTTAAGTACAAAACAGCGCTTAAAATACAGTAATGATATAAAAGAATTACTAATTAATGACAAGCTTGCCGAAGTCTTTAAAGTTATTGCTTTTTCATTAGATTTTGACTTTGTTTTAGATGCGTTTGATAATCAAGATAATATTGATTATCTTTTATAGATTATTTAAAGCATAGTGAAAGCTCATTTTAGTAGTTATAAATTAGTCTGTGATTTATAATAGATTGTTGAAAAGCTTACTGGGCATAAGTCGAAGTCTTATCTTCTTGGCTTGAAAAATATATTACGAGAAGTATTTAAATAGGCTTAGAAGAAATCCTTGATGAGATTTAATTAATGTAAAAAGCCTTGTAAAATAAGTGTTTTAGCGAAAATATCTAAGCCATAATTTAAGTCATATAGTAATCTTTGTAGGTTATTGAAGTTGTTAATAAAGTTTACGAGATTATAATTAACTAATATTAACAGTTAACAAGCTTGTTACTGGTTGATGTTGTCTATCTATTGGCTTATAATCGGGCAATAAGTTTTAATTTCGTTAATATTCGATTAATTCGGAGGATAAAGGATGTCGGATTTTACTAAAGATATTGATGTTTTAGAGACCCAAGAATGGCTTGAGGCCTTTGAAGATGTCATTAAAAGAGAAGGTGTTGATAGAGCTAAGTTTTTATTTGAACAATTGTTAAATAAAGGTTCTGAGCTTGGTTTTGAGAATGCTTATGCGACAGCTAAAGTTAAAAAATATGTTAACTCTATAGATGTTTCTGAACAGCCTAATTATCCTGGTGATATTGAGCTTGAGCAAAAGATCGAAGCTATAAATAGATGGAACTCTACAGTTATAGTAGTAGCAGCTAACAAAAAAGATGGCTCAATAGGTGGTCATATTGCTACTGGTGCTGGTGCTATGACACTTTATGAAGTTGGTTTTAACCACTTCTGGAAAGCGTCAAATGATGAACATGCTGGTGATTTGATATTCTATCAAGGACATCTTTCTCCGATTATTTATGCTCGCTCTTTTCTGGAAGGTAGAATTACAGCAGAACAGTTAGAAAACTTTAGAAAACAAGCTTTTAATGGCGAAAATGCTGTTTCTTCTTACCCGCATCCTTATTTACAGCCTACATACTGGCAGTTTCCTACAGTTTCTATGGGACTTGGTCCTCTACAAGCCATTTATCAGGCTAGATTTATGAAGTATCTAGAGGCAAGAGGCTTAGCTAAAACTTCTGATCGTAGAGTTTGGGCTTTTTGTGGTGATGGTGAGATGGATGAGCCAGAGTCAATTGGTTCTATCACTAGAGCAGGTCGTGAAGGTCTAGATAATCTTATTTTTGTAGTTAACTGTAATCTTCAAAGACTAGATGGTCTTGTAAATGGTAATGGTAATATTGTAGAAGAGCTTGCAGATGTATTTATGGGTGCAGGCTGGAACGTTATTAAAGTACTGTGGAGTAGTGATTGGGATAAATTATTAAATGATCCAAAAGCAGGCAAAAAAATACAAGAAAGATTAAGCTCATTAAATGATGGTCAGATGCATACTATTAAAGCGCATGGCGGGGCAGAGTGTAGATCGGTAGTCTTTAGTGGAGATGAAGACTTAGAAGCTATAGCTAACGACATGTCAGATGCTGATTTAGCAGCACTTCGTCGGGGAGGGCATGATCCACTTAAAATCTATGCTGCTTACAAAAAAGCTGTAGAAAATGCAAATGGTCGTCCAACCCTTATCTTACCTATGACTGTTAAAGGCTATGGCTTAGGTGAGTGGGGAGAGTCTAAAAATATCGCTCATAACGTTAAAAAGCTTGATACTGATGCACTTGAGCATATTAAAAATAGATTTGATGTTCCTGCTACAAAAGAAGATGTTGAAAACTATAGACTTATTAAGTTAGATGAAAATTCTCCAGAAATGAAGTATCTTCATTCTAAGAGAAAAGACTTAGGTGGTTATATTCCTAGGAGATTAGAGAATAAGCAAGCGCTACAAGTTCCAAGCTATAAAGATTTTGCTAAAAGCTTATTAGATGATAGTGGCGATAGAGAATTCTCAACTACTACGGCTTTTGTAAGAATTTTATCAGCATTAGCAAAAGATAAACAAATTGGTAAGCATATTGTACCAATTACAGTTGACGAATCGCGTACTTTTGGTATGGAAGGCTTGTTTAGACAGCTAGGTATCTATAATCCGCATGGTCAGCAATATGTACCAGAAGATAAACAGCAAGTGATGTTCTACAAAGAATCAGTAGATGGTCAGATCTTACAAGAGGGTATCAACGAGCAAGGTGGTTTTTGTTCTTGGATCGCAGCAGCTACTTCATATAGTGTACATAAGGTGCCAATGATTCCTTTCATGATTTACTACTCAATGTTTGGTTTCCAAAGATTTGGTGATCTTGCATGGGCAGCTGGTGATTCGATGGCAAAAGGTTTTGTCATCGGTGGAACGTCAGGGCGTACAACTCTAAATGGTGAAGGTCTACAGCATGAGGATGGCCATAGTCATATCCAAGCTGGACTTATCCCTAACTGTATCTCTTATGATCCTACTTATGCTTATGAATTAGCTGTAATTCTTGGTGAAGGTATGAAGAGAATGTATATTGATGGTGATCATGTATATTACTATATCACAGTAATGAATGAAAACTACTCTCATAGAGCAATGCCAAAAGGTTGTGAAGAAGGTATTATCAAAGGTCTGTATAAGTTAGAAGAAGAAAAAAAACTAGCGGCTAAACATGTGCAGTTATTAGGTTCAGGCTCTATCCTAAGAGAAGTTGAAGCTGCAGCTAAGATGTTAAAGGAAGAATATGGTATTACTTCTAACGTTTGGAGCATGACTTCAGCAAACGAGCTTTATAGAGAAGCTAAAGATGTAGCTAGAACTAATATGCTTCATCCAACTGCAGAGAAAAAAGAAAGCTATATCGAGAGGTGCTTTAAGAACGAGCAAGGTCCTGTAATTGCTTCTACTGACTATATTAAGCTTTATACTGATCAGTTAAGAGAGTTTATACCGCATAAATTTGTAAACTTAGGTACAGACGGTTTTGGTAGATCTGATACTCGTGCAGCACTAAGAAGTTTCTTTGAGGTTGATAGATACCATGTCGTTGTTGCTTCATTATATGCACTATATCTAGACGGTAAAGTTGAAGCTAGCGAAGTTAAGGATGCGATCGAGAAGTACAATATAAATCCAGAACGTATGGCACCATTTTATAGCTAATTGGTAAGGAGATATTAATGTCTATAGAGATAGTTAAAGTCCCTGATATTGGGGATTATGATAACGTTGATGTGATCGAGGTTAATGTTGCTGTGGGTGATGTTATCACTGAAGAAGATTCACTAATTACGTTAGAAACAGATAAGGCAAGTATGGAGGTTCCTTCTCCAGTTGCTGGTAAAATCACTAAATTAACTGTAAAAGTAGGTGATAAAGTTTCAAAAGGAACTACAATAATGGAAGTTGAGGTTGAGGGCAGTATTGATCAAGCTACTGTTACAAAATCACAACCACAACCAACTAGCCAAGCAACTGCAGCTGCTGCAGCGAGTCAAATTGTCGATGTTGAAGTTCCAGATATTGGCGATTATGACAGTGTCGATGTGATTGAAGTATCTGTAAAAGTAGGTGACGAGATAGCAGAAGAGGATTCGTTAATCACACTAGAAACAGATAAAGCGAGTATGGAAGTACCATCTCCTGTAGCAGGTAAAGTTGTTGAAGTTGTTACAAAGGTTGGTGATAAAGTTTCGCAAGGTAGCTTGATTCTTAAAGTTGAGACTGGTAATAGTGCAGCAGCTCCAGCATTAGTATCAAGTTCAGTAAATGAGTATGCCGTAGATAACTCTAATGCTCATGCTTCTCCTGTAGTGAGAAAGCTAGCACGAATTTTAAATGTTGATCTAAGCAAGGTTAAAGCTATAGGTCATAAGGGTCGTGTAACTAAAGAAGATTGCTACAATTATATCAAGCACGCTGTTACACAAGTGCAGACTGGAAAGGTCGCTGCTAATGGTAGTGGTTTAGATCTTTTAGATGATCCAGTAGTGGATTTCAGTAAGTTTGGTGAGATTGAGACTCAACCATTATCAAGAATTAACAAGATTAGCGCTAAGAATTTACAACGTAACTGGGTTAAGATTCCACATGTGACATTCTATGATGATGCTGATGTCACAGACTTAGAAGAATTCAGAAATGCTAAGAAAGTCTTTGCTGAGAAAGAGGGTATTAAAATTACACCTTTATCATTCTTAGTTAAAGTTGCTGCAGTTACATTACAAGAGTTCCCAAGATTTAATAGCTCATTATCAAATGATGGTGAGAACTTGATTATCAAGAAATACTACAATATTGGTTTTGCTGCAGATACTCCAGCAGGCTTAATAGTTCCGGTAATCAAAGATGCTGATAAAAAAAGTATTATTGAAATATCAAAAGATATTATGGAGTTGGCTGGCAAAGCTTGTGATGGTAAACTTGGTGCAAAAGATATGACAGGTGCTACATTTACCATCTCAAGTTTAGGTGTATTAGGTACTACATCATTTACACCAATTATTAATATGCCAGAAGTAGCTATTATGGGTGTATCTAAAACAGCTGTGAAACCTGTTTGGAATGGTAAAGAGTTTGTTCCTAGAACTATGCTACCATTATCACTATCTACAGATCATAGAGTGATAGATGGCGCATTAGCAGCTAAATTCTTAACTAGGTATTGTCAGATTTTATCTGATTTACGTGAAATCATAATGTAAGCGGAGTTTTAACAATGAGTGATATTAAAACACAACTGGTAGTTTTAGGTAGTGGTCCTGGTGGATATAGTGCAGCGTTTAGAGCGGCTGACTTGGGACTAGAAGTAACTTTGGTTGAGAGATATGAAAATATTGGTGGTGTGTGTCTAAATGTTGGTTGTATCCCATCTAAGGCACTTCTTCATATTGCAAAGGTGATAAATGAAGCTAGACATTTAGCTGCTGATGGTATCATTGAAATGAGTGATATGAAAATTGATAAAGATAAAATTCTTAAGTATAAGGATGATGTTGTAGCTAAGCTTACTGGTGGTCTTAAAAGTATGGCTCAAATGAGAAAGGTCAAGATCGTGCAAGGTTATGGTAAGTTTATTTCTGATAAAGAACTGGCTGTAGAGGCTGATGATGGTAAAGTTACAAAGATTACTTTTGATAACTGTGTTATTGCTGCAGGTTCAAGTGTTATTAAACTACCGTTTGTACCAGAAGATGACAGAATTATTGATTCAACTGGTGCATTGCAAATGAAACAAATCCCTGAAACTATGCTTGTAGTTGGTGGTGGTATTATTGGTCTTGAGATGGCACAGGTTTACTCTGAGCTAGGCACAAAAATTACAGTTGTTGAGTTTGCTGACCAGCTTATGAACGGTGTTGACAAAGATATAATAAAAGCCTACGAGAAGATGAACAAGCATTATGAAGTGTGTTTGAAAACTGCTGTAACAGCTATGGATGCGTGTAAAGATGGTATTTATGTGACTATGGAAGGTGATCATCCGGCTAAAGAAGAGTGCTATGATAGAGTACTTATGGCTATTGGTCGTAAGCCAAATGGTAAGTTAATAGATGCTGAAAAAGCAGGTGTTAAAGTTGACGAAAGAGGCTTTATCCCAGTAGATAAACAACTTCGTACTAATGTTCCGCATATCTTTGCTATCGGTGACATCGTTGGTCAACCTATGCTTGCGCATAAAGCTGTACCAGAAGGTAGAACTGCTGCTGAGGTTATCTCAGGTCTTAATCATAGTTTTGATCCTTTAGTGATTCCTTCTGTTGCTTATACTGATCCAGAAGTTGCTTGGGTTGGTGAGACAGAGACTTCTGCAAAAGCTAAAGGTATCAAGTATGAAAAAGGTATGTTCCCATGGGCTGCTAGTGGTAGATCATTAAGTATCGGTAGATCAGAGGGTATGACTAAGGTTCTATTTGATGAGAATCATAGAATTATTGGTGCTTCTATAGTTGGTACTAATGCTGGTGAGCTTATTTCAGAAGTAGCTCTTGCAATAGAAATGGGCTGTGATGCTGAAGATATAGCTCTTACAGTTCATCCACATCCGACTCTATCTGAAAGCTTAATGATGGCTACAGAAGTTTATGAAGGTACTGCAACAGATCTTCCGCCACAAAAGAAAAAGTAATTTCTATTAATTTCAAGTTCTGTAAACTTTTTTCTTTTTATATACTTTTTAAAAATAGTCTTTCAATAGTTATAACTGAATCTCTATCAGCTAGAGGCTCACTTAAGTAATTTTAATCAATTAAATTTTACAGGAGTGCCAAAAATGACTTGGTCAGATATTCTCTCAGAAGAAAAACAAAAACCTTATTTTAAACAAATACTTGACTTTTTAGCTTGTGAAATCGCTAAAGGTAAAGTGATTTTCCCAGCTAAAGAAAATATTTTTAATGCTTTTAAATATACTGAGCTAGATAATCTAAAAGTGGTCATTTTGGGTCAAGATCCATATCATAACTATAATCAAGCACATGGTTTGGCCTTCTCAGTGCAAAAAGGGGTGGATATTCCTCCATCATTACAAAATATCTATAAAGAGCTTACTCACAGTATTCCAGAATTTGAAATTCCAAATCATGGTTTCTTAGTTGATTGGGCAAAGCAAGGAGTATTTTTATTAAATACTACTTTGACAGTTGAAGCTCATAAAGCAAATTCACATAAAGATATAGGTTGGGAGACTTTTACAGATACTTTAATTAGCAAGATTTCAGAAAATAAGCAGAATGTTGTGTTTATGCTTTGGGGTTCGCATGCACGTAAGAAAAAAGCTCTTATTGATAGTTCAAAGCATTTGGTTTTAGAGTCTACACATCCATCGCCGTTATCAGCACATAGAGGTTTTCTAGGCTGTAATCATTTTGTTGATTGTAATAAGTATTTGATTGAGAAAAAGGTTCAGAAAATAGACTGGAATTTACTTGACTGAATCATCCCACCATGAGCAGCCTAGAAAACAATGATTATTTAACAATATTCCAAGGATCTTGATATTGAGTATGATTTTTACAGGATTAACTCCTTTATTCCACCAGCTTAGGTTTTCTTAAGCAACATTAGAGAAGTTTCCTAATGAGTGTAGGCAGAATTGTTGTACCAGTCAGCTACTTAACTATCACCTGCTTTTACTACAGTTCCATTTACATAGCTACCAATAACCATCTGGATAGTATATTGAGGCTCTGGCGTAGGTCCAGACTCTGGTTCTGGTTTACTTGCATCATAAGTTTTAGTGAAATCAATATCATTGTTTTGAGCAAGATTAGTTATTGATTTTTGAATTATCTTATAAATTAATAATCTTTGTTGATTAGCTGTTTTTTGAGTATTTGAGAAACTTAGCTCTTCTAGTATTTGCTCATCTGTTTTTGTAACTTGATTGATAGTTTGATCAAATGCTTTATTAGCATCTTGTACACTGATAAAGTGAAGATCATTATTATCTCGATAAGATAATTTATGCATCACCATTGCAAATACTTGTTTTAGTCTTGGCACTGAGAAAGTAACTTGGTTGTTTACTTCAATATACCTGTATCTTCAATTTTTTGTTATTATTGTTGAATATTTGATTGATATAGAAAGAAACTTGACGTGGATATCTATAATATGTAGCTTCACCAGTATTCGGCTTTCCAGCTCCAATTCTAGTTTGATAACATGATTGTATCTAATAACTAATTATTCATATTTTTATACTCTTTAGTTTTAAAGCTACCTTCAGCACAGATATTTATAATATGTCTTAAGTACTGGACTATAGTCACCAACATTATAGACAACATTCATCACAAATGAGAATGTTAAACAGCCACCAGTATTTTTTTGAGAGTTTTGTAAACATTTATTCCATTGCTCATGGTACATCAATCATTTGTCGAGTTAACATTCATTCTATTAATATCGTTGTAATGATAGAAAGTAGTTATCATTAGCTTAGAGTAGATATTATCTAATGCTTCAAGACCTATTTTTTTGTCTGTGAACCATCACTTGATTTTGTATTGAATACGGCTACACCAGAGTTCCCTTAGCTTCAGCTGAAGGTAGCTTTTTGAGTAGTCATTAATCTGATAAGGCCACCTTGACCAGCTTGTAGTAATATATTTGCATATTTGGTATTGGTAATAAAAATATCATATGCCTCTGACTGACTGATAGGAGAAGTATTGTGATAGGCGGCTACTTCACTTGATTTACTTGTTTATTTATTAGCAAAAGTTGCTGCTGGCAACATAATTGATACATTAATAGAACTAATGATAACTTTCTTCCTTATTTTTCTAAAAAGTTGGATTTTTAAAAAGGTAGTTTCAGATTATAGATTTTTTTGCAAGATTTTCCTTATCAATTATTAATAAGAGTTATTTAAAATTGATAGGCGTAATTTTATTATTTGTGATAGTCAAGATATTTTTGGTAGTTAGATTTTGTAAGGTTTTTAAATGGATTGCTAAAGAGTGCTTTTTGTTATCAGTTATGTTAAAATAGCGGTTATATGTTTTATCTTGATTAAAAGTGATAACTAATGTCTATAACCACAAAAGAATCATCATCGATAAATATCGAAAAAGAACTAAAACAATCGTATCTTGATTATGCGATGAGTGTAATTGTTGGTCGTGCTTTGCCAGATGTGCGTGATGGTCTTAAGCCTGTCCATCGTCGTGTACTTTTTGCGATGAATGAGTTATCTAACTACTACAATAGACCATATAAAAAGTCTGCAAGAATTGTCGGTGATGTTATAGGTAAATATCATCCACATGGTGATACAGCTGTTTATGATACTATTGTTAGGATGGCACAGCCTTTTTCATTGCGTTACACTTTGGTAGATGGGCAAGGTAACTTTGGTTCTGTTGATGGTGATTCGCCAGCAGCAATGCGTTATACCGAAATTAGGATGGAGAAACTAACACACGAGTTTTTAATCGATATAGACAAAGAAACTGTAGATTTTTCACCTAATTATGATAATACTGAATTAGTTCCGGATGTGTTGCCAACAAGAGTTCCCAATCTTTTGGTAAACGGTTCATCAGGTATCGCTGTTGGTATGGCAACTAATATTCCACCACACAATATGACAGAGGTTATCAATGGTACTATAGCTCTTATTGATAATTTTAACTTAACTATCGAAGAGCTTATCGAATATATTCCTGCACCTGATTTTCCTACTGGATCATACATTAATGGTACAGATGGAATACTAGAGGCGTATAAGACAGGTAGAGGACGTGTAATTATGCGTGCTAAAGCTGATATTCATGAAGATGAAGCATCTGGTAAATCACAAATAGTGGTCACAGAAATACCTTACCAAGTAAATAAAGCTAAGGTTGTAGAGAAGATTGCTGAGCTTGTTAAAGATAAGAAAGTAACAGGTATTTCAGAGCTTAGAGATGAGTCTGATAAAGATGGTATTCGTGTTGTAATTGATCTGAAAAGAGATGAGTCACCTGAGGTTGTCCTAAATACTTTATATGCACAAACACAATTACAATGTAGTTTTGGGATTAATATGGTTGCTCTTAGTGACAACAAGCCTAAGTTACTAAACCTCAAAGAAATTCTAGAACAGTTTATTAAGCATAGAAAAGAAGTTGTAACTCGAAGAACAATTTTTGAGCTGAGAAAATCAAAAGAAAGAGCACATATACTAGAAGGTCTGTTACTTTCATTAGCAAATATTGATGAGATGATTGAGCTTATCAAGGCATCTCCTTCACCGGCTGATGCAAAAGAGTCTATGCTTGGTAGATCATGGAATGGTTTTATGGTTAAGAGTATGCTAGAGGGTGTGGATGTCAAAATGTATCGTAAAGAAACTTTAGCATCTCACTATGGTATCCAAGCTGATGCTTCATATAATCTAACTGACGAGCAAACAGATGCGATACTTGCTTTGAGACTACACAGATTGACGGGTTTGGAGCAAGATAAGATTGTCAATGAATTCAAAGAGCTCATTGATAGAATTAAATATCTAATTAGTATTTTGAGCGATGTCAGTGAACTAATTCGCGTTGTTAAAGAGGAGTTTGTTGAAATTAGAGATAACTATGGTGATCAGAGAAAATCAGAAATTATAGAGTCAAGATTAGATCTAACTAGAGAAGATTTAATTGCAGAAGAAGATATGGTTGTAACTCTGTCTATGGATGGTTATGTTAAAACTCAACCATTAAGTATGTATAATGCGCAAAAGCGTGGTGGTGTTGGTAAATCTGCGACTAAGACTAAAGAAGAAGATAGTATATTTAAGTTAATGCTTGCTTCAACTCATGATACTATGTTGTGTTTCTCAAGTTTAGGTCGAGTGTACTGGTCAAAAGTTTATAATTTCCCAGTCGCAAGTAGAATTTCTAAAGGTAGACCAATTAACAATATTTTGCCATTAGAGAAGGATGAAAGAATAACTGCAATGATGCCAATTTCTCAGTTTAACGAAGGTTGGTATGTGTTTATGGCAACTAAACTTGGCAGAGTCAAGAAAGTTTATCTGTCTGAATTTGCTAGACCGCGTTCAACAGGTAAGATAGCAATTGGCTTAAATGATGGTGATGAATTATCTTATGTTGCTCTTACAGATGGTAATAAGCAGATTATGATGTTCTCTGATGCAGGTAAAGCCATCCGTTTTGATGAATCTAATGTGAGGGCTATGGGTCGCTCAGCAGCTGGAGTAACTGGTATGCGTATTCAGCCTGACCAAAAGATAGTTTCAATGCTTGTGACAAATGCAGATGAGGGTATTGTCTTAGCAGCTACAGAAAATGGTTATGGTAAGAGAACAGCAGTCTGTGAATATCGTAAAACTAAGCGTGCTAGCCAGGGTGTTATAGCTATATCAACATCACAGCGTAATGGTAAGGTTGTAGTAGCTGTTTTGATTGAGAATGATGAAGATATTGTGATGATTACTGATAATGGCACTTTGGTAAGAATATCTTCTGATGAGGTTAGAGAATATGGTCGCTCTGCTCAAGGGGTTAGATTGATTAATCTGAGAAATAATGAAAAACTTATTAGCTTAAAAGTAGTTAAGCAGGATGATGTTGAGAATAATGAAGATATAGAATCTTCTGATGATACTGCACAGAGTGAATAGTTGGTATGTTTAAAAAAACTAAGATTACCATATTAGGAGCTACAGGATCTATAGGTGATAGCACTTTAGCTGTTATTAGAGAGAGTAATGATTTTGAAGTTTTTGCTTTAACAGCATTTAGTAATATTGAGAAACTGGCAAAGCTATGCCAAGAGTTTAAGCCTAAGTTTGCTGTAGTTCCAAATTTAGCTAAAAAACAAAAGTTACAGTCATTAGTTGCTAATGTTGACATTTTGATAGCAGAACAGGGGCTTGAGAAAGTATCAAGTTTGCCAGAGGTTGATATAGTTATGTCTGCTATAGTTGGTATCGCAGGGCTTAGGCCAACTTTTGCAGCAGCTAAAGCAGGTAAGAAAATTTTGCTGGCTAACAAAGAATCGTTAGTAACAGCAGGACACTTATTGGTAGATGAAGTTATAAAAAATAATGCTCAACTTATACCTGTAGATAGTGAGCACAATGCAATATTCCAATGTATAGATAATGCTAACAAGCAATATGCCAAAGATATTGACCAAATAATTTTGACAGCATCTGGAGGACCTTTTAGAGATAAGCAGTTGCATGAGCTAATTGATGTAACACAGGAGCAGGCATGTGCTCATCCTAAGTGGCAAATGGGACGCAAAATTTCTGTTGATTCATCAACAATGGTAAATAAAGCTCTAGAGGTTATCGAAGCATATTGGCTTTTTGGTGTCATAGCTGATAAAATAAGCGTTCTAATTCATCCTCAGAGTGTAATTCATTCAATGGTGAGATATATTGATGGTAGTTATTTGGCTCAGCTAGGAGTACAGGATATGAAAACGCCTATAGCAAACGCTTTATACTATCCTCTTAGAGGTGAAACACAAGTCGCTAAGCTTGATTTTACAAAGTGTGAATTGACCTTTAGAAATGCATGTTTTGAAAGATTTGAAGCATTGAAGATTGTATTTGAGAACTTACAGAATAAAAATTATGCTGCTAATATAGTTTTTAATGCTGCTAATGAAGAGCTAGTAGCAGCATTTTTAGATGAAAAGATTAAGTATTTAGAGATTATAGAAGTAAACAAAAAAGTAACAAAAGAGTTAAATTTTGAGAATCCAAAAAATATAAAAGAAGTTTTTGAAATAGATAGAAAAACTCGTGAGTATGTGGATTCTGTTTTGAGGTAAATTGAGTGTTTTTTTTGAGAAAGAAGTTTGTATTAGCCTCTCTTCTTATGGGTATTGCATTTAACGGCTGGGCTGATAATGACAGCTTTATATTAGATAATGTATCTATTAATGGATTAGAGGGCTTACAGAGTGATGTAGTTAAAAGTCGCATTGGTTATAAGAAAGGAAGCTACATTACACCTGAAGATACAAATCAGATTATTAATAATCTTTATGGTACTGGATTTTTTAACAGTGTCGATTTATATCGTAAAGGAAGTAATCTTTTTATTAATGTCAAAGAAAGACCGATTATAGCAGGGTTTAGTTTTAGTGGTAATAAAAAGCTTAGTAAAGATAATCTTGAGAAAGTTTTTACTGATGCGGGTATATATGTAGGTAATGTTTATAATCCTAATATGATGTTTTTGCTTAAGCAATCTTTGCTTAATCAGTACTCTATGCTGGGTTTATATGGTGCAAAAATACAAGAAAACATCAGGAAACTACCAAATAATAGGATTGATATAAATATAAACTTTCAAGAGGGTAAACCTGCAACTGTTGATTCGGTAAACTTTGTCAGTAATAAAAATTTTGATGATGCCGACTTAGATACTAGTGTTGCATTTCAAGTGCCTTCGATATGGAATTTATGGGGTTTTTTGTCATCTTTTGATAGTTATTCACCAGATGGTATGAGTCAGTCTGTCCAGGGCATAACAAACTATTATTTAGATAGAGGTTATTTAGATTTTAAGGTTACATCGAAACAAGTATCAATGTCCAAAGACCATGAGCATTCATATATTACTTTTGATGTTGCAGAAGGACAGATTTATAAAGTTGGTAGTATTTCTTTAACTGGTAAGTTTATTTTACCAAAATCAGAGTTACAATCTTTGGTGAAGATAAAACAAGGCGAAGTGTTCTCAAAATCTAAACTGGTTGATACAGTTGAGGGTATAAAGACTCTGTTAGGTAGTAAAGGATATGCTTTTGCTACAGTTAATCCTATCCCTACGGTTGATAAGAATAATCGTATAGTTTCTTTTAAGATTGTTGTCGATGCTGGGAAGAAGGTTTATGTGAATAGAATAAATTTCTTTGGCAATAATGTAACTAATGATTATGTATTTCGTCGCCAATTACAATATTATGAGCAAAGTCAATATAATAAGGAGGCAATAGATAAGTCTCAAAGAAGGTTAGACCAATTGCCATATGTTGGCTCAGCTGATATGGAGCTTGTTCCTGTTGCAGGATCTGATGATTTGGTTGATGTGAACTATAATATAAAAGAGAGGAATGCTAACTCAATAATTGGAAGCTTAGGATTCTCGGATTTGTATGGTTTTATGATAGGCGGTAGGCTAAATATGCCTAACGTTTTTGGTACTGGTAATACTTTTAATATTAATGTGCAGCTTTCAATCCCATTCCAACAATTAGATGTAAGTTATATTGATCCATTTTTTACTACTACAGGAATTAGCCAAAGTATTTCTGCTTACGTAAATAGATCAAACTTTGCTAAGACAAATGCTGTTGCTGCGTATCAGTTAGATACTATTGGTGCAAGATTGATATATGGTTTACCTATATCAACGTTTAGTAATGTTTCAGCAGGTATAACTTTTGCTAATAATACAGTTAAGCAATCAACTGTTTATCAGTCTTCAATTGTACAATGGTTTATCCAACAACAAGGCGGTAGAAACAACTTTAATGAGCCTGCATTGACAGCAGGTTGGAGTTACGATAACTCAAATAAATATATTTTTGCTACAGATGGAGGATCATTTAATTTAAATGGTTCTGTTAACATTCCAGTTATTAGTAATATTAATGCATATAAGGTAGAAGTTGGAGGTACTTATAATATAGCTGTGCCAAATACTGATATATCAGCGCTAACTATCAGAGCTGGAGTTCAATATGGTGGCGGTTTTGGTAAAACAAAAGAACTACCTTTCTACGAGAACTTCTATGGTGGTGGTTGGGGAAGCGTACGTGGTTTCCTACAAGGTTCACTTGGTCCACGTGATATTAAATTAATAGATGGTTCGACGGGTAACTCAATTGGTGGTAACCTTAATATTTATAATAACTATGATCTATTGTTTCCTGTACCTTTTATCAAGGATAGTTCTAAGATGAGGATAGGCGCATTTGTCGATATAGGTAATACATATACAACTTATAATTTAAATGGGGTAGTAGCCTCTCAACCAAAGCAAGAAACTGTACCTTCATTTTCTAATTTGAAATACTCTATTGGTGTTGAGTTTATATGGGCTTCGCCAATGGGACCATTAGCTATGTCATTTGCTCAGCCATTTAATGTGCAAAAAGGTGATATAACTCAAGTATTCCAATTTTCATTAGGACAAAACTTCTAAAACAGATATGTTATTTTCTTGTATAAAAAGCTAGATTAATTTTATCTGGTACCTAAAACGGCTTAACAACTTTGGTAATATTGTGTTAGAATCTATTATTAAATGATTATTAATAAATTTAAGAGAGATCTTCTAAATGAAAAAAATTGCTTTATCAATGTGCGTTTTGGCGAGTGCATTTAATGCAGTGTATGCAGACACTAAAATAGCTGTAGTCAATCCAGTTGAGATCTTCAATGATTCTGATTTAGGATCTGTGAGCGTCAAAAAACTTGAAAATGATCTTAAGCCAGATGCTACTAAGCTTAAGCAAGAACAAGATAATATTATGCAGCAGATGAAAACTTTACAAGATAATTCTGTAACTATGACTAAAAGTGAATTAGATAAGAAACAGCAGCAAATCCAACAAGAACAACAAAACTTTGCTGAAAAAGTACGAATCTTACAGCAAAAAGAGTATATGGCAAAAGATAAGCTATCAAAGAAATTTCAAGCTTCATTTGATAAGGCGGTACAGACAATTGCTAAGCAAAAAAATTATAACATAGTGCTTACAACACAGGCATTAGCTTATATTAATAATGTTGATGATATATCAAACCAAGTTATTGAGTTGATGAATAAAGACTCTGAATAATCCTAGGGAGTTTTATTAATGTATACTTTAGATTTTCTGGCATCAAAGCTTGGTGGTGAAGTCAAGGGCAATAAAAGTATTGAGATAAATAAGATCGCTACACTATCACAAGCTGGTGAAGGCGATATTTCTTTTTGTACTAACCCTAAGTATTTAAAGGCATTATTTAAGACAAAAGCATCAGCAGTTTTAATTACAGAAGAGGAATTAGAATACTGTAATACAAATGCAATAGTGTTATCAAATCCTTATATGGCTCTAGCAAAGGTTATGGAACTATTTGATAAATCGCCGCGTCCAGATGGTAAAATTCATAGTAAAGCTGTTATAGCTGGAAGTGCTGTAATTGGTGAAAATGTCACTATAAGAGCTAATGCGGTTATTGGCGAAAATGTAATTATCGGCGATAATGTCTGCATAGGTGCCTGTGCAACGGTTGATAATGGTACTAAAATAGGTAATTATACTCTTATTAAGAGTAATGTATCTATTGCTCATGATGTTGTAATTGGTGCTGGGTGTATTATTCATCAAAATGCTGTAATTGGTTGTGACGGTTTTGGTAATGCAAGAGATGAAGATGGTAGTTGGACTAAGATTCCTCAACTAGGTAGAGTAATTATCGAAGATGATGTTGAGATTGGCTCTGGAACAACTGTTGATAGAGGGGCTATTGATGATACGATAATTAAAAAGGGCGCACGTATTGATAATTTAGTACAGATAGCTCATAATGTAGTTATCGGTAAAAATACTGCCCTAGCTGGTGTTACAGCTGTTGCAGGTAGTACAATGATTGGTGATAACTGTCTTGTTGGAGGTCAGTCAGCTATAACTGGACATATCAGTATTTGTGATAATACTATCATAGGTGGTGCATCTAATATTGGTAAGTCGATCACTAAGCCAGGAATGTACTATGCTGCGTTTGAAGCTAAACCTAGGATCCAATGGGGTAGGTTTGTGGCTAAACTAGCTAAGGTTGATACTCTAATTACAAAAGTAAAACAACTAGAAGAAAAAATTAAATAAGTAAGGATTGTTTAATGAGTCAGTTTAATGAAAATAATAAACAGATAGATGTAATTGGAATTAGAAAAATCTTACCTCACAGGTATCCTTTTGCACTTTTGGATAAGATCGTTGATTGGAGTATTGAAGATAGAACGATTGTTGCACAAAAAAATGTCACTATAAATGAGGATTTTTTTAACGGGCACTTTCCTGATTTCCCAGTCATGCCTGGTGTATTAATAGTTGAAGCAATGGCCCAAGCAACAGCAATACTTGGTGAATTAATGGCAGAAACATTGTTTGCTCATGTGGTTGAGAAAGCTGGCGGTGGTAGAAGAACGTTTATGCTAGCTGGTATTGATAAGGTAAGAGTTAAAAAACCTGTTGTACCAGGCGATGTGTTAGTGATTGAGTCGCGCATGGTAAAACAAAAAAATATCATCTGCACTGCAGAGTCAGTAGCGAAGATTGATGGACAAGTTGTTTGTTCAGCTGAATTAATGGCAGCATATAAGGACTATTAATCGTGATACATAGTTTGGCAGTAGTACATGAGAACGCCAGAATAGCCGATACTGCTATAATAGGACCATTCTGTGTTATTGGAAAAAATGTTGTTATTGGTGAAAATACTGAGTTAAAAAGCCATGTAATAATTGGCGGTAATGCTGTTATAGGCAAAAATAATCGGATTTTCCAGTATGCTTCAATCGGTGATGACCCAATTGATTATACATATAAAAAAGGCGATTTTTCTCAGGTTGTGATTGGTGATAATAATATTATCAGAGAATGTGCAACCATTCATGGTGGAACCGCAAAAGAAACTGGAATTACATCAGTTGGTAATAACAACATTATTATGTGCTATGTGCATATTGGTCATGATTGTAAAATAGGTAGTTACATAAATTTGGTTAATGGTGTTGGTTTAGCTGGACATGTGCATATTGATGATTATGCAATCTTAAGTTCTAATGTTGGTGTTCATCAATTTTGTAGAGTCGGTAAACATGCTTTTATTGCTCATGCAGCATTGGTTGGTAAGGATGTCCCTCCATATCTAATGGTTACTGCTGTGAATGCTGGCTCAACTCCTTGTGGTATAAATACTGAAGGCTTAAAGCGCCGTGGTTTTACACCTGACGAAATGAAAAAAATCAAAGAAGTTTACAAGGTATTATATCGCAAAGGTTTGATGATGAAAGAAGCTTTTGAGATAATCAAAGATATGGCTAAAGAAGACAAAGTTTTAGAGCCTTTTGTTGATGTGATTAGTACTTCGCGAAGAGGTATACTAAGATAATGAGAATAGGTATTGTAGCTGGAGAGCTCTCAGGTGATCAATTGGGTGGCACACTAGTTGAGGTTTTAAAACTAAGATATCCTGATGCAACAATTGAGGGTATTGGTGGCCCTAAAATGGCTGCAGCTGGTTTTAAAAGCCTCTACTCAATGGATGCACTATCATTAATTGGTTTTTTAGAAATTATCTCAAAAAGTCTACGCATATTAAGTATTCGTAGCAAGATTATCAATTATTTTAAGCAAAATAAACCTGATATATTTATAGGTATAGATGCCCCTGATTTTAATCTTACGGTTGAAAAAGAATTAAGAGCTGCTGGTATTAAGACTATACATTATGTAAGTCCTAAAATATGGGTTTGGCGGGAATATCGTATCAAAAAAATACGCAAAGCAACTGATAAGATATTAGCAATTTTGCCTTTTGAAGTTGGATACTATAAAAAAAAGCATAATTTTGAAGCTATATATGTTGGCCACCCATTAGCTAAGAATATTCCAATACATATTGACAGAGCTAAGTATAGAGAAAAACTCGGTTTAGAAAATAATTCTTTACCAATATTATCAGTTTTACCGGGAAGTCGTACTACAGAAGTTACAAGGCTGTTACCATTATTTTTGACAGCATTACAGAAATTAGTAGATGTCGGGTATAAATTTAAAGCTATTATGCCTTTAGCTAAGCCATCATTAAAACCACTATTTGCTAAATATAAGGAGCAAATTGATGATCTAGGGATTGAATTTTTTGAAGCAAGTTCGCATGAAGTTTTAAAAGCATCTGATTTGAGTTTATTAGCATCAGGAACAGCAACATTGGAGGCTATGTTATGTAAACTACCTATGGTTGTAGGTTATAAGTTATCATGGCTTTCAGCTTTTATTGGCAAAATACTTATTTGTAACCATAGTTATTGGGCTTTCCCTAATATCTTGCACAAAAGCGAAATCGTTAAAGAATTAATACAAGAAGATTGTACAGCAGATAATTTATTTAGCGAATTAAAAAGATTGTTTGATGATAAAAAGCGCAACGATCATATAGTAAAAGAATTTGAAAAAATTCATACAGAAATGGTTATCGATACTGAGAGTAAGGTCATCGAAGTATTAGATATTATGATAGAAAAATCTTAATTTTTATAGTCTTTAGAGATATAATACATGAGTATAAAAACATTATAGGTGTTAGGTAAATGACAATAATATTGGCATTAGTTTTAGTTTTGGTGATATTGATCATAATAGATTTATATCGTAAAAGTTTGCGTCTCAAACAATTAGAAATACTTAGAAATATTCAACAAAGTAATACTCAAGAGCTTATAATTCAAGCTAAAAGTTACTCAAAACATGCTGCTAGTGTTGAAAATGTTCAGCATGAATATCCGCTCTTAAGAGATGGTTTTTTACTACTTTACTTTGAAGCGATTGAACCAATTCAAATAAAAGATTTAGCCGAATTTTTAAGGTACTATGGAGTGAAATATACTGATGACAAGGTTTTCCAAAAAGTTAATTATAAGGATGTTATCTTTAGCATTTTACCTGATAACCAAGAGCAAGAGTTTTTTAGTGCTAAAGATGGTAGTATAACTGGTATTATCGCTGTAATGAACTGTAGAAAACTTGCTAGTATCGATTATGATGTTAAAACATGCTATGAATTAATGCTAGATGTCTTAGAAGATTTAGCTAAGTCTTTTCATGGTACGTTAATGAATGAGCATAAAGTTAGACTTACTAAAAAAGACAAACAAAACTATTTAGCAGCAATTTTATAACAATAAAAATCTAAAAAAAGCTTTTATTTTTGGTAAATTATATCCATAATTTTGATAAAAAATGAATATCTAATATTTCTTAAACTTTACATCAGGTAGTATTAGATCTCCATCTTTTATATCTTTTTTGACTAAGCTATCACCGTTAAAAAAATTCCAATCCTATCTTTACAGACTTGATTAAGTGCATTAAAGTTATCCATAAATAATATTGGTGTGAGACATGATAATGATATATAATCCCTTTTCTAAAAGCAGCTTTGTTCCTGGTTTTCTTAGGCTATATGATATAAATTTATAATTGAGTAAATCTTTTACTATATTTGGTGTACCATATTTTTTAATTAAATCAAGTGGGGTACATAATATATTTGATATGAGTTGCATTTTTCTATATTTAAGGTTGTCAGTAATAGGGGGAATTTGAGGAAAACCTACTATTATATTAATATTGCTTTTTGCTAAATCACCATTTTATTCAGAAAATATTAGTTCACTCTCAATTAGAGGATATTTATTTATAAAGTCACTTAGATGCTTTAAGATTAGTTCTTTAGCTAAAATCTTTAATACTAATAAAGTTAATTTACCTTGGGGAGTTTTTTGTCTAGACTCTAGAAATTTTTGAAGATTATTTACCTTCTTTAAGTAAACTCTGGCATTTATCAAACATTATTATACCAAAAGGTATGAGCTGGACATTCCTTGTGTTACGAAAAAAATAGTCTCTGAGATATTTGATTTTCTATGTTTTTTATTTGCTTACTTACAACTGTAGTTGGAATACAAAGTTCATTACTAGCTTGTTTGTAACTTAAATATTCTACAACTTTTATAAAACATCTTAATTGTGAATAATTTAACCTTTTATATTTCTGTTATTATTATAAACCAGAGATTTATAAAGCATGGCTATAATTTGACTAAAGTAATTAATAATTTTTCTTTATAATATAGATATAAATAAAAAATATGGATAAAAAATTATGAAATACGAATACCACCATGTGGGAATTTCTGTCACTGAACCACGACCTGGAGAGCGCTATAGCCCTATTATGGATATGTATACCTCAGATGGTGAACTTCCAGGCAGAATACAATATTATCGTTTTAGACTAAACTGTCTATAAATAAATTTAATCCAAACACTATCTCATATAGCGTATAAAGTAACAGATTTAGATAGTGTTATTAAGAATAAAAATGTTCTTTTAGAACCTTATTTTCCTATAGAAGGATTTAAAGTTACTATGGTTGAGGAAAATGGAGCAATAATAGAGTTTATATAAACTGATTTGTCAGACGAAGAGGTATGGAATAAACCTGATTTAAAAAATTCAATCCCTGTATCCTAGTTAGCATTTAGATTTTTTTATAAAGCCATACTTTTATATATTGTTTTCTAGATGTTTAATTTAGAAAAGGGAAAATAGAGTTTCTCAAGCTGGTTACTACTGACAAAAACTATTTAAGTACAAATTTAGTGTCTAATAGATTAAGCACTCTTTCGGTAGCGAACCTAGAAGCAGAGTTAGATAAGTAGCTGTGAGCGATTAATCTATCAAAGATATGTGTAATATTCTTTGCTTACTTATCTTAGCCATGAGTGTAACATTGAAAAGAGGTACAAGTACTCTTAATGTACACCACAATATACTTCTACTACTATCAAGGATTAAATAAATCTAAACAATACATAGTTGATACAATAAAGATATATTAAAACATCTTTATTATTTGATTTGTGATATCGTATGAAACAGTATGAGAAATATGTTTGGTGGGCCCAGTAGGACTCGAACCTACGACCTACGGATTATGAGTCCGGCGCTCTAACCAACTGAGCTATAGGCCCAAAATTAGAGGTAATTGTATTTAAAATAAGGCTGTTAGTCAAGAGCTATTTTTGTTTTAGAGTGTTATTTATATATTTTTGAAGATGTACCTACGATAAGAGGATCCGGTGGGATTGCTACCTCATGATCTTTGTTGTCATACTCAGCGTTATTAAGTATATATCTTATCGTATTTAGTCGGGCGCGTTTTTTATCATCAGATTTAACGATTACCCATGGTGCGTATGGTTTATCCGTATATATAAACATTCTTTCTTTATCTTCAGTATAGTCATCCCATATGACTATACTGAATTATCTAAAGACGCTTTATCTATTTGGCTAAGTTTCCATTGTTTTAAAAGGTGACTTTCTCTGGCAGTAAATCTGTTTTTTTGTTTCTGTTGGCTGACTGAGAACCAAAACTTTATTATCATAGTACCACTATCAACTAGCATTTTCTCTAGTTGAGTAGCCTGTTCTAGGAATAAAAAATATTTCCTTTCGGTACAGAACCCCATAACTTTTTCAACTCCAGCATGATTATACCAAGATCTGTCAAAAAGTACTATTTCCCCCAGATGGTAGATATTCTATGTATCTTTGAAAGTACCATTGATTTCTCTCTCGTTCTGATGGTTTCTCTAGGGCAATTACCTTAGCACCACGTGGATTGAGATGTTCCATCATTCTTTTTATAGTTCCACCCTTACCAGCGGCATCTCGCCCTTCAAAAATTACCAGAACTTTTTTATTATTTTCTTTTACCCACTTTTGAAATTTTAATAGTTCTATTTTTCATATACATTGCATGGAATTTTATGCTTATATGGAAAAATATTTTCTAAAAAGAGCTTTTGGTGTTCCTCTTGGCTTAAAACTTTCATATAGAAATAAAAACAGCTTAACTTAGCTAATATATTATCATATAGAAGTGATTAAGAGATAAACAGATTAACTTTTTACAGGTTTAAAATTTAGCTTTAGACTAAAAAATATATAAAATATTGAGAACATTAATATTATTGTTATCAAAGGTGTTGGTGTTTTTAGTGGGTAAAGTAGTACTGCTAAGAAAGTTACAATAGCCGCTAACATTGTGAAAATAAATGTAAATGTTTTGACAAATTTACTCTTACTAATATACTCAGTTCTTGATAGGTATATATATTTTATAGGTATAAAAGAGAATATTGATAATATTATTATCGTTATTTCATTAATCAATTGACTTGACTGAAAACACAGCATATAAATTACTATAACATTCCAGTAACTTGGAAAGCCGACAAAAAAATGATCATTAGTTTTTGCATTTAGTTGACAGAACTGATAAGAAGAAGAAATAGTTATCATTATTATTATCGGAATTAGCCATTGTTGGCTAACTATTGCAGACACATATATCCAAATGCAAGGAACAATTGAATATGTTGTAAAGTCTATAATGTTATCAAGAAGGGAGCCATCTAGAGGAGCAAGTTTTTTGATATCAACCAATCTCGCTAGGCTACCATCTATTGAGTCAATAAATATCGCCATTATAATGCTAAACATTGAAAGCTTAATATAGTAGTGATGTAGATCTGTTTGACCTAATAGAATTGTTTTGGCAGCTTCTATTGAAAATATAATAGCTAAGATACCAAATACAGCACCTAATGATGTAAAAAGATGCACTAGCCAAGCATATATTTTTTGTAGGGTTTGCATTTTAAATTAACTTTTAAATAAACTTACGGAATTGTAGCAAAAATAACTAACAGTTTCTATTAATAACTAAATTAATAAGTTTTTCAAGTTTGATTGAGCTAATGTTGTTATTTTTGAGCTTGTTGATAATTTGATTAATTTCATTTTTTTTATCTAATAAATACTTATTTGCGCCTTCCAATCCCATTAATGACACATATGTAGATTTATTAGCGTATATATCTTTAGCACTAGTTTTTCCTAGCTCAGTAGTTGTCTTCGTGACATCTAAAATATCATCTTTGATCTGAAAGCATAAACCTATTAAGTCTGATAACCTTATTAATAAATCTTCTTTTTTGTTATTTTGATTTTGTGAGAGAATATAAGGTAAAACTATACATGCTCTAAATATTTTTGCAGTTTTGTTAGTATGTAATATCTCTAACTCATTAAGCATAAGTTTTTTATTCTCACCCTCAATATCTAACTGTTGACCACCAACCATGCCACTAGCGCCACAGCATTGAGCAAAGAACTTATTTATTTTTCTTAGTTTATCTATATCTGGACAGTTGATATCTTGTAATATTTCAAAAGCTAAAGATTGTAAGGCATCACCTGCTAATATTGCAGTAGCTTCATTAAATTTGATATGACAAGTAGGTTTGCCCCTACGCAGTCTATCATTATCCATAGCAGGAAGATCATCATGTATTAGCGAGTAGGTATGGATAGATTCTATTGCAAAAGCAATTTTATCACAGTTTGCTTTATCAATAGCTAAAGCCTCACCAATTACATAAACAAACTGTGCTCTTATTCTCTTACCACCACTAAAAAAACTATAATACATCGCACTTAGTAATGTTTTGGATATACATCCAAACTGAGTAAATACATTTTCGGCAAAAATTTCGAAATCTTTTATTATCTTTTCACTACTCATAAAAATTTTACGATATTATTATACTGCTTTTCAAGCACATCACTATGCGCTTTAAAGGTTTTAAGTGCGCCTAAAGACATCTGTTGTGATAGTTGTTTATCTTCTAATATTTTGAGGATGTTATTTGCAAGCTCTTGTTGACTTCTTACACGAGTTAGAGCTTTATTACGAATTAGTTCTTTGGATATTTGACTAAAATTATAAAGACTTGTACCGCTTAAAATCGGTTTTGCTAGTGCAGCTGGCTCAAGTAAATTATGTCCACCATTATCTATTAAAGTTCCGCCAACGAAAGTTATATCTGCAATGTAATAAAGATGTAGCAGTTCACCCATTGTATCGCCTAAATATACTTGGGTGTGACTAGAGATTTGACATTCTAAAGAACTTCTTTTTTGGTATGTCAAAGAATTATTAAAGATTAGTTTTTCTACTTTCTGAAAGCGTTCTTTATGTCTTGGAACTAATATTAATAAACAGTTTGGACGTGTTTTTAAGATTTGTTTATGTGCTTCAAGGATTATTTCTTCCTCGCCTTGATGAGTACTGCCTGCGATCCATGTTGGTCTAACTTTTAAACTATATTTGATGCTATCCATTTTATTTTCAAGGTTTTCTGGAGTGATAAGGTTATATTTTAAGTTTCCTGTTACAGAAATATTATTTTTATTTGCTCCCAAAGAATAAAATCTCTTGGCATCTTTCTCAGTTTGAGCATTGATGTGAGATAGATTCTTAAATAGAAATTCTTTACCAAAAGGAATTTTGGTATAGTTTCTCATTGATTTTTTTGATAGTCTGGCATTTGTTATTATTACAGGAACTTTTTCAGCAAAACATTTATTTAGAATATTTGGCCAAATTTCTGTTTCAATAATTATAAAAATTTTAGGATTGACTTTAACGAAAAAACTATTAACAAATGGAATTATATCATAAGGGATATACATATGATGTACATTTGAATATTTATTATATAAATTATTTACAACATCACTACCAGTTGGTGTAGTTGTGGTTATAACAAAATTCTCATCAGGAAAATTCTTTAGTAATTTTTTTACTAGTGGCGCAGCAGAAATAGTTTCACCAACTGATACTGAATGTATCCATATGCTGCTGTCAAATCGAAGGCTAGTTTGTGCGAATCTTTCAGCCCATCTTTTTCTATAATTGATATTTTTGAAGCTTCTTTTTAATTTTTTTACATATAGAAAAGGTATATATACAATAAATAAGCTCGAGTATACGTGAGCTAAAAAAACATAAAAGAATTTTTTAAATTGTTCCACTCTTTAAACCTAAAGCTAATATGTTATATTGTTGATAAGAATTATTTGTACATTTTAGCACATAACATATAAATTTATATAATCTGAATTGGTAAAATTTAGTTTTCTATAGTAGTTGTATCATTTTATCAAGTGCAAGGGTTCTATGGCTTATTTGATTTTTATCTATTTCAGAGATTTCAGCTAAGGTTTTTTGCAATTGTGGCAATACGAATATAGGATCATAACCAAAACCATTTGAACCACTAGTTTGATAAGCTATCTGTCCCTCTAAAAAACCATAAGCTAAAATTGGGGTTGGGTCAAGCTCGTGCTCTAAATACGCTAGGGCACAAACAAATCTAGCGTTCCTATTATTATTACCAGCTAATTTAGCTAGTAATTTTTGTATATTAGCCTTATTGTTACCATGTTCTCCACAATATCTTGCTGAATAGATTCCAGGCTCACCATTTAAAGAAAATACTTCAAGCCCTGAATCATCAGCAATCGCAGCTCGACCTGTATGTTTAGCACAGTTTCTTGCTTTTAAAATAGCGTTCTCAATAAAGCTAAGTCCAACTTCATCAGCATCAGGAACATTAAAATCTGTTTGAGGGATAATCTTAATATTCTTTTGCTTAAAAATATTAGTAAATTCTTTAATCTTACCTTTATTACTAGAGGCTAAAGCTATTTCTTTCATACTATAGACTTTATATAAGTTATTTGCTTAAGAATATATTAGCAATATTTGTTGTAAATGTTATCCTTTAAGTATATGTATTTTGAAATATTGGTAGAGTAAATTAATGAAAATATGTTTTATCGGTGGTGGCAATATGGTAGCAGCAATGATTGCTGGCATGACTTCCCATGGTTATAAGAGTCAAGATATAATTGTTTTTGATAGAAATGATTATAAGTGCTTAAACTTATCTATAAAGTACAATATTGAGATATCTGCCTCATTACTAGATGCAGTTAAACTTGCTGATATCCTTATTTTAGCAATTAAGCCACAAAATATGCCTGAACTTATCAAAAATATCAGAGAGATAATTACATCTAGACAGGTAATAGTTACAGTAGCTGCGGGGATACAGACTAATGCATATGAGAGATTATTTAGTAAAGAGATCTGTTTTGCTAGAACGATTCCTAATACACCTAGTAGCTTAGGCTATGGTGCTACGGGAATTTATTTTAACGGGAATATTACTGCTGATAAAAAAGCTATAGTTATAGACATTATGCAGACAATGGGAGTAGTAACAGTTGTTAGTGATGAAAAAGAGATTGATATCATTGCAGCTATAGCTAGTTCTGGACCTGCATATTATTTTCAATTTATGGAACATATGGTTAATGCAGCAGTCAAGCAAGGTTTAGACAAAAACCAAGCGGGAAAACTAGTTACTCAAACATGTTTAGGAGCTGCACAGATGGCATTAAATACCAATGAGGATATGGCAGCTTTAAGAAAAAATGTAACTTCTAAAAAAGGTATAACTTATGAGGCATTAAATACTTTTGAGAAGTTTGATTTTGGTGGAATTGTAGATAAAGCAATTCAAGCAAATATAGCTAGAGCACAACAGTTAGCTATAGAATTCAATGCGGAGATAAAATAGTTAATAATTAAAAGGCTTTGAGCAAGCTTTTTGGGAGCATTAGTGATTTTAAATAAATATTTATTTTATATATCTTATACTATATACTTGTTTTAACAAAATGCTCTGCAAAATATTTTTAACAGTAAAGGTGAATTATGAGATTATTGTTAGCTGAGGATGATCTTAATTTAGGAGAAGGTTTATTAGAAGCTTTACAAAAAGATGGACTTATTGTAAACCTAGTTTCAGATGGTGAAGCAGCACAAACTTTTATAGAATCTGGTTTATATGATATAGTTGTTTTAGATATTGGTATGCCAATAAAGACAGGTTTAGAAGTTCTAAGAAATGTTAGAAACAGAGGTATTAAAGTTCCAATGATCTTGTTGACTGCTAGAGATGGTTTAGAAGATAGAATTAAAGGCCTAGACCTTGGTGCTGATGATTATCTGACAAAGCCATTTGAGCTAAAGGAGCTTGTTGCTAGAATTAAGGCTATTTCTCGTCGCATCAACACTAGATGCGGTAAAAGTCTTAATGAAGAGATTAGGTTTGGCGATTATAGTTTTAATCCAAGTTCTGAAACAGTAACTAAAGATGGTATTATTATTCCAGTATCTAAAAAAGAGTTAGCACTACTTGCGATACTAGTACAAAATGCTGGCAGAGTAGTGCCGAAGACTCAGCTTTTGGAAGAAGTTTATTCTATAGATAAAGAAATGGATACAAATACCTTAGAAGTGCATATGCATAATTTGAGAAAAAAAATTAATATTCCTAATTTCATACAAACTATTAGGGGGGTTGGTTACTTTGTACAAAAGGATAAAGTAATTAAGTAACTTCATGGAATTGTTAAATTATATTCTAAACTTAGGTTTTACATTTTGGCTTTTGTTCTTAACCTTTGCAAGTGGTTTGATTTATATTATTGATCTTGTATTTTTCCAAAAATCAAGATTAGCTCTCTATGCTAATGAACTAAAAGGTTTTTCTAAGAAACAGCTACGCCAGTTCTATAAAGATAAAGGATTAAAAGCACCTTTTATAGCTGATCAAGCAAGATCTTTGTTTAGTGTATTTTTTGTGGTATTCCTACTTAGAACTTTCTTGATTGGTAACTTTTTAATCCCAACTGCGTCGATGACACCAACACTTCCAGTTGGTGACTTTATTTTCGTTAATAAACCTGCTTATGGTATCAGAGCTCCATTTTCAAATGAAACTTTAATAAAAGTCGGTGAACCAAAAAGAGGTGATATTGTAGTATTTCATTTTCCAGTTAATCCTAATGTTGATTTTGTTAAGCGCGTGATTGGTTTACCAGGTGATGTAATTTCATATAAAGATAAAATGCTAACAATAAATGGCAAAAAGCTTGAATATACTAATTGTAATCGTGATGCTATAAACTATTACAACCAATCTTTAGCTGATGGCAGTGGCGATACAGTATGTACAGAGAACCTTGGTGGCGTTAAACATGAAGTTAACTGGATAGAGTCTATAAAAGGAACTGATTTTGAAAATCTTAAAGTCCCAGCTGGTCAATACTTTGTTATGGGAGATAATCGTGATAATAGTGAAGATAGTCGCTATTGGGGCTTTGTATTTGAGAGAGATTTAGTAGGTAAAGCAAAAATTGTTTGGATGAGCTGGGATAAGGTAGATAAGAAAGTTCGTTGGGATCAAATTGGTAAGGTCTTTTAATCAAAAATGGTTCCTGAATATTCACGATTTTATAATATACTTGGTTATAGTTTCAAAGATTATACTCTTCTAATAAGAGCGTTGACACATCGAAGTAAGACTAAAAAAAATTATGAGAGATTAGAGTTTCTTGGTGACTCTATTTTAGGTTTTGTAATTGCTGAAGCATTGTATCTACAATTTAGAGATATAGCTGAAGGAAGACTTTCGCTGCTTAGATCTAAACTAGTCAAAGGAGCAACTTTAGCACAATTAGCCTTAAGCCTTAAAATGGATGAGTACGTTATTTTAGGAGCTAGTGAGCAGGGTGGACGGAAACGTGAGAAAGTATTAGAAGATGTTTTTGAAGCTGTGATAGGAGCTATTTATCTAGATAGTGATTTTGCAACTGTCAAGAAAGTCATATTGAAATGGTATCAATCAGTAATATCGAATATTAATCTATATACTATCAAAGTCAAAGATAGTAAATCAAAGCTTCAAGAAATTCTGCTACAGAATGCTTTGAGTTTGCCAGAATATAGTATTGAAACTATAGAGGGTAAAGGCCATGAGCAGCAATTTACTATAGTTGCTATATCAAAAGATTTAAATCTTCAAGTCAAAGCTAAGGGAACTTCACGGAAAAAAGCTGAGCAAAAAGCAGCTGAAAAAATGATAGAAATGTTATCACAACAAGGCTTACATGAAAAAAAATAGACTAAACTTAAATGGTGTGGTTGTTATCAATAAGGCTAAAGTTGTTAGTTCAAATAAAGTTTTACAACAACTAAAGTATTTATTTAACGCACAAAAAGTAGGTCATACAGGTACTTTAGATCCTATGGCGACAGGAGTTCTGCCAATATGTTTTGGTAGAGCTACTAAAATAGCACAATACCTGCTTGATGCTGATAAAGAGTATATAGCTACGATTAGGCTTGGTATTGAAACAGATAGTGGTGATGCTGAAGGTCAAGTGATAGCTAAGAATAATAACATACCGAAGCTATCAAATCATCTAATAGAAGAAGTATTAGCAAATTTTCGTGGTAATATCTTACAGGTTCCGCCTATGTACTCTGCACTTAAACATAATGGTCAGCCTCTTTATAAACTTGCCAGAGAAGGTAAGAGTGTTGAAATTAAACCAAGAAATATCAACATTTATGAGCTAGAGCTATTAGATTTTGACAAAGATACTTTGAAAGTTAGAGTTAAATGTTCAAAGGGAACATATATCCGTAGCTTAGCGATAGATATCGGTAAGAAACTAGGTTGTGAGGGGCATTTGATAGCTTTACAAAGAACTCAAAGTGGACCTTTTAAATTAGCTGAGGCTTTTGAGCTAGAACAACTAAAAGATTTAAGTTTTGAGCAAAAAATTGCTAGTATAACTAGTATAGAGAGTGTATTTATCGACAAGCCGATATACTCTCTAGTAGAAAATGAGAAAGATGATTTATATAAGAGAGGACTCTTAACTACTAAACGAAATTTAGATAAAACTGTAAGAATATATGATAACGATAAATTTGTAGCTATAGCAGAGTTTGATAAAGGTAAGTTGATTAATAAAAAATTTTTTGATCAGGATATATTGATAAGTGAGTAAATACAGCATACATAATGATCCGAATAGGGATATTGAAGCACAAAAATATGAAAATCCAATCCCAAGTAGGGAGATGATTTTAAATTATATAAGAGATGTAAAACTTCCTGTAAGCATTGAGAATATAGCAAATGCTCTAGAGATTTTCAAAAAAAATCTTTTTGAAGGTCTTGTAAATCGTTTAGGTGCAATGGTTAGAGATGGTCAGTTAGAGAAAGATAAGTCATATTATAACTTACCAGAAATGGCAGCGATTTATATAACTTCTAAAGTTACATCTGATAAAGATTCTCACCTTGAGTTATTTAGTCATGCTTTGAATACTAAAGTTGCTATTGTTTCTTACCAAGCAAAAATAGTAATGGTTGGCGATGAGGTCACAGCAAAAGTTTTAGGTCTTAATAAACGTGGACGAATTGATGTAGAAATCAAAACAATCGTTTCACGAGCACAAAAGACTATAACAGGTTATTACTATAAAAGCTTTGATTGTCATTTCTTAAAACCTATAAGTAAGAACATGACAAATAACATTGTTCTGTTACCACCGAAACAAAAAATAGAGCATAATTCGCTGATAGAGGCTGAAATGATAGTTTATCCTAGTATAAATAGTGCTGCAGTAGCTAGATTTAAACAAGAGGTAGAAGCTGTATCTCCAGTTAAAGAAGCGATAATGATGGCAATTCAAAAATATGATCTATTAGAGCAGTGGAGCAAAAAAGCGCTGAGATATCTAGATGACATCTCAGAACAGATAACTGTAGGTACTAGAGTAGATTTGCGCAATAAACACTTTATAACTATAGATGGTGAGGATGCTAAAGATTTCGATGATGCAGTCTATGCATACAAAACTAAGAGTGGTAGTTGGAAGTTATATGTAGCAATTGCAGATGTTTCAAATTATGTTGAGAAAGATTCAGCTTTGGATTTAGATGCTAAACGTCGTTCAACATCAGTGTATTTCCCTGGTTATGTAATACCGATGTTACCAGAGAAACTATCAAATGATTTGTGTTCATTAAGACCAAACGAAGATAGATATTCTCTAGTTTGCGAGATGAATATTAGTAAGGAAGGTAAACTTTCTAGGTATAAGTTTTATTCAGCAGTAATAAATTCAAAAGCTTGCTTGACATATACAGAGGTAACTAAGCTTTTAGAAAGGAAGCAAAATCTTATTGTTGAGCAAAAGCCAGAGCTTGTAGTAAATATTTTTGATTTATATGAGTTGTATAAAATACTTCATCAAGCTAGAGTTGAAAGAGGCACTATAGATTTTGATACAGTTGAAACACAGATAATCCTTGATGAGTATAATCATATCGAATCAATTGTGCCAAGGCATCGTAATGATGCTCATCGATTAATAGAAGAATGTATGCTTGTGGCTAACGTTGCGGCAGCTAACTTTACAATAAAACATAAGAAGACATTACCATTTAGAGTTCATAGTGAACCTAAACAGGATAGAATGGATACTCTTAAGAAGTATCTAGCTAAATATGGTATACATCTTGCTTATGGTAAAAATGGTAAAGTCACTCCAAAAGCATTAGCAGAGATGCTAGATAACATAAAAGATCGTTCTGATTATGATGATATTCAGATGATGACTTTGCGGAGTATGAATCAGGCTATTTACAGTATAAATAATGATGGCCATTTTGGTTTGGCATATAGTGAATATACACATTTCACATCACCAATTCGTAGATATCCAGATTTAGTAGTACATAGGATAATTAAATCAATTATTGGTGAATATGAGCATGGTGCTGCTGATTATAAATCTTGTGAACTAGCTAATATTTGTGAGAATGCTTCAGATCAAGAGCGTAACGCTGATGTGGCATCTAAGCAAGTTGAGAATTGGCTTAAGTGCTACTTTATGCAGGATTATATTGGTTATGTCCTTGAGGCACAAATCAAGCATATAAATGGCTTAGGTCTTTTTGCTGAGCTAAAAGATATGTATATAAAAGGTTTGATACATGTATCAGCAATTCCTGGTGATTATTATATTTATGATGAGACTAAGGATATATTGATAGGTAAGAGAACACATAAAGTCTATAAGATTGGTCAAGATATAACAGTAAGAGTTGTACGTGCGGATCTAGATAATATTCATATAGATTTTGAGTTATTTGATCCAAAACCAAACAATCCTAAGTTTCTTTAATACACATATTAATTTGCAAAATTTGAGGTTATTTCTCACCGAATAAGCGAATTTATGATGGTTATTGTGCCAGCCTTCAACGAATGTAATTAGTGCTATAAGACAATTATTACGACTATTGTATGAAGTTTCGTAATCTTTAGATCCAAATATGTGGCAAATTGAATTTACACTAAATGTAGTATGATAAAGTAATACTGTACTTAAAATTCCTCCCCAGAATACAAATGCTAAGCCTGATGTTTCAAGACTATGATAAAAGTGATTTATTAAACTACCTAAGATGAAAAGACTTACTAAATACAAGGCAAAAGATAAATAATCGTGCTTTATCAAGCCAAACTATTTCAGGTTATTTAAGCCAATCTTTGATAGATTTAGGGTCTACTTCATCACTTCTTGTTTCAAAAACCCAACCAACATGAGATTGAAAAATGCCGTTTTTAGGTGAATGAAGATCAGTATCTTTATCAGAGTGAATGTGGTGATATCTGTGATGACCTGACCACCATAATGGACCTTTTTGTGATGCCTAAGTACCTATTAGCGCTAGAATAAATTGAAATACTCGAGAATTTTGAAATGCCTTATGTGCAAAATAACGATGATATCCAGCAGTCAGTGCAAATGTTCTCGCTGAAAATGTAACAACAAAAACCACTAGTGCCAGTAATATTTTAATTCATAAAAAATGTTTTCAAGCACGCTAAGTGTATAATAGCAAATGCTATTATCGTCAATTTATTAGATTGTGTTTCCATGATTTCTCCGATTTTAGATCATTTTCTTAGCAATCTTAAAGTATAGTTTATAAGGTAGTGCTGCAATAAGTTTTAGAATTATAGTGAATTTTTTTATAAAGTGAACCTCAAATTTACTTGTTTGAAAACCTTTAATAATACTATCAGCAGCTTGTTCTGGCTTTAGTATCGCTGGCATTTTGAAGTTATTTTTATCAGTAAGCTTAGTTTTAACAAAACTAGGATTGATTAAACGAATATTAAGCTCTGGATTCTCAGCTTTGAGACTTTCAACTAAGTTAATAACTCCAGCCTTAGTTGCTGCATAAGGGTGTGACCTAAGAAGTCCAATATTATCTTTTATTTTTATTAGCAAATAAATGTTGAGATAATATTGCTTTTTTCTGTTTTAAACCAACATTTATCGGTTATCTCTTGACCATTTTTATGACAGATGTAGCTATGTGTTTCTTTGAAGGTATTGTTAAACTCAGCAATTACAGCTATAAGTTTCTTTTTTGAGTAGCAGAACCAAAAGCTCACATGGTTTAAAAGATAGCCTAGAATTCTTGGCATAGTCATCAGTTTAATATTGTCATACTCAAGGCTATGCTTATCGAGTAAATCTGTTGTCCATTTAAGAGATTTAGAGCCATCTCTCAAGTTATGATCTTTATCATAGAAACTATATAAATTAGGTTTGTTTATACTTAAAATTAGCTTTGTTTTGATTAAGTTCAAACATATCCAAAATTATATATTATGACGTATATCTAAAAGAATTTTGCTTAGGATGTTGTCTTTTGTGAAAGACTTTTGAGCTTAAAACAAAATCCTTTACCACGGGGTTGTAACTGCTAGTTTAGCTGTAACATTTACAGCACTTAGTATAACATCTTCATGGAAACCGTATCTTAGATAAGCTCCACAATAATAGGTATTATTAAGTCCTTGTATTTTATCAAAGTCTTGTTGTGCTTGTATCGCTTTTTTATCAAAAACAGGGTGCTCAAAAATATGTTGATTAATAAATTTTCGACTGCTGTAGTTTTTGATCAGGATTAATTGTTACAAAATAGTAGGTAGTGTTCAATGGTTGAAGATTATTCATCCAGTAACTAAGAGAGACAACCTTGCGTTTATCTATGGTTTGGCTACTTAGATAGTTCCAACTTGACCAAGTAAGTTGACGCTTTGGCATGATAGAGTCATCTGTGTGAAGTATTGCCATAAGGTTGATTATAATAGCTAAGATTAGCTTTTTTCATTATGATTTAGATCATCTAATAGCTCTAAAATTTGATTAAAATGACAGGCAAAAATTACTTTGTCAAACTCACTAGTATTGTTATGGTTATTAGTCACGGTTATTTTATCAGCTCGTGATATTTATAGTCGCTTGTGGAGCGAACTTAACATGAGCTGATTTTAGTTGATTAATGATTTTTTCAACATATACTTTACTACTCCTTTAACTCGTATACCACTGAACTGGTTTAGTAGTTGTAAGTAATCCATGATTATTAAAAAACCTAATAAAACTAAGAGAAGGAAAGTCATATATCTTCTCTAACTGAGTACTTTAGATACAAGCTTTCATAGCTAATAAATAATAGCCTTTAAATCATCTACCAACTTTTATATCATCAAGATATTGTGCCAAAGTGATGTTTTCATCAAGAGTGTTTTATTCATGGTGTTGTTTTGATATTTTATTAAATTTTAAGATATCTTTTATTATCCTATAAATGCTTGGTCTAAATAATATTAGACCACTATGCAAATAGGCTCTTGATACTACTAGAACCATATTCAAATTTACCATTCTTGATAGATACCCCAAAAGACATATTACCCTCAGCAACTGGTATATCTAAGTGCTTAAATAATCTAGATAAGTGATAGTTTGTATGGTAATTAAAAACAATAAAACCTATATCTATAGGAGTATTATTTACTTCTAAAGTACGCGCATGACCACCAAAATAATTAAAGTACGCGCATGACCACCAAAATAATTATTTTTCTCGTAAAGAGTGATTTCATAATTATATTTAAGCAGATAGCTTATCGCAAGCCCATATATATCGCTACCTATTACAATAAGGTTAATTTCATAAGTCAAAAAAATATAGTTAAAATTTGTTAATGTAGAAGTAGCGATATTATTATTTTTAGACCTTGAGGATTGTTATTTTTGGCGATAATATAACTATCATGTAGTTGAATAATCTTTTTAACTAGAGAAAGTCCTAAGCCATTACCTGTTTGGCTGCGGCTTTTTTCTTCACGGAAACATCTTTCAAAGATTTTATCAGTATTTTCATTATTTATGCCAATTCCTTGATCAGCTATTTCAATTATGTACTTGGAGTTTTGTATTTTTGTAGTAATTGAAATCTCAGTATTACGATCAGAGTACTTGTAGCTATTATCTAAAATGTTTTTAATACTCTGAAAGATCAGATTTTTATCAATATTAAGATTCCTAGGTAATATATTGGTTTGTAGCTGAATATTTTTTTGCTCAAAGATTGGCTCGTATAGTTCAATAGCATCCTCAATAATATTTGTTTATATCTAATTTTGATTAGATTCTCACGCCCATGCTTTAGGCGATTAAGCCTTAGTAAGCTATTAAAAATATCAAGTAATTGGTTGCATTCTGCTAGTGCTTCTACAATATCTTTGCTTGAATTGGTATGCTCAAGGTTTTCTAATCTATTTTTGAGCCTGGTCAAAGGTGTTTTTAGGTCATGGACAATGTTATTTGAAACGCTTTTTATATCTAATAAAAGATCCTCGATATTAGCCAAAAGAATGTTAAGAATATTAGCTAGATTACTAAGGTCATCCCAGTTAGTATTTAATTTGATTCTTTGGCTAAAATCTTGGGTATTTACTATTGAGGCTGCTGAGCTGGCGATGTGATTAATTTTTCTTACAACAAAGACACTGATCATATAGCTTATAATCACAATACTTGCTGTGCAGAAGATTCCTATACTCAAAGGAACTATATGTTCAATAACTCTATCTCCAAGAGCAGTGAAAATTATAGTAAACCCAAAAGACTATACTTAGTCCTAGTAATATGGTAAAAAGCATTGCCATTTAAAAGCTATAACTTATTATGTATCTACGCTGAATAGTATCAGAGAGACTATTCTTGGATGATATAGCCAAATCCCCGCATAGTTTTTATTGGATCTGTAAGACCATCTTCGTTAATTTGTTACGCAGACGAGAAATATGTACTTCTACTATATTGGTTTGCGGATCAAAATCATAGTCCCAAACTTCTTTGAGTATCATGGTTTTGCTGACAACTTCATTTTTATGTTTTAGAAGAAGATGTAGAACCTTATACTCGCGTTGTTGTAGATGTATTAACGCACCATTACGTCGTACTTCATGGGCAAGCTCATCAAGAACAAGATCACTACAACTTAACTGATGAGTTTTAGCCTCGGTAATTTGTTTGGTTCTTTTGTAGAGTATATTTACTCTTATCATTAATTCATCTATCAAGAAAAGTTTGATAAGATAGTCATCACTCCTTGATTTGAGGCCTTGAATTTTATTTTCAGTACTATCAAGAGCGCTTAGAATAATAATGGGAGTATTTATATTTTGCTTGCGTAATATCTTAAGCAAAGAAATACCATCTAAATATGGCATCATCCAATCTATAACGATGACATCATAGTTATTTGTGTCGATTAGAAACAGAGCTTCTTTACCGTCAAAAGCTACAGTTGTGTCGATGCTATTTTCTTCAAATTTGGTTTTTATGAACTGAGCTATCTTTTTATCATCATCAGCTACTAAAACCTTAGGATTGTTACTCATCGTATTTGGTTTATAATTCTAGTTAGATATTATATTATAGCTAATTAATAGCTTTCTATCTTGAAAAAATAGCTATAAAACTTATTTAAAAAAACAAAATCTTTTATAAATATTTATAGCAAAAAAAGGAGGTTAAAATGAAGAAAGTTCTAGCGACAATCTTAGGATTAACTGTAGTTTCTGGAGTATATGCTGATAGCTACACAATGTATGCAAAGCCAGATACTAAAACACAAAAGCTTGCAACTATAAATGATCAAGATCCACGTTATAAAGCAATTTTTGCAAAAGATGACTGGATTGAGATAGTTGATAATAAAGATGGTAGTGTGGGTTGGGTCAAACAAAAACCACAAGATAAAAGTTCACAAACTATCACTAAAGATCCAATTGAGCAAATGATGGTAAACTTTCAAAAGCAACAACAGTTATTAGATGAGCATTTCAATAAAATGCTAGCTAATATTGATTACAATATTACTCAAATGCAAGTGCAGTCTGGCACAACTCAAGCTAAGAATAATCCTCAAGTATTTAAAAAAATTAGTTCTATTACTATAAATTTAGATGGAAAAACTGCAAAGATTGTTAAAAAGACTGAGGATAGTAATGGTGATATCCAAATTGTAGAAAAAGAAATTCCTGCAGATCAGTTAGGTAATATTAAGCTTTAGTTGAGTATAGTGCTTATTCTGTTAACTGATATCTTCCGCAAGTTAATCTGCTTGTAAATTTATTTAAAAGCTTATTGTTATAAGTTAGTGTTATGAGTAGATAAATGATTAGTCTGAAAAGTGGGTTATGTATGAAGAAGATTTCTTATCAGAAAAGTTACAACAGTTTAGCTTACTAGACATTGCTTTAGTTAAAATTGTCTATTTATTAATGTTTCTAACTGCAGCATAATAGTAATACATTTATTTTTTATTTGGTAGTTCATATATTCAAAAGGCGCGTAAATACCTAAAAACTAATAAGTCATCGTATCAAGTGCTTTTGTTCTTTAGTATGTTCTTTTTTGCATGTGTGTTAGCGGTGTCAATTCCAGCTTTAACGCTAGTGCCATGGTATGTTTATCTGATACTAATAGTAGTTTTTGCAATTAAAACAATGCACTCAAATATGTTTTGGTAATAAAGAAATGGTTTTTAACAATATTGCCAAAATGCTCAAGTATGATGGAGTAGCTTTCGGCTCAACAATAATATTACAGATTGCAAAAAAATTATAAAGGTATTTTTGTAATAAAAATGACACTAACAAATCTATAAAAAGTTATCTTAACAAGAATTTCAAACAATACTCAATCAAGTAAATAGGCTCGGTATGTGTATGTATTATGAGCCAACAGCTAAAGTAATTTTTACTATTTATTAACAATAACATTATTAATTATTTTTGTTATAATCGCTATATAAGTAATTTTAAAAGCAACACATTCAATGAAAAAAACTCTTATTTACAACTATATCTGCTGGTTTAGTATTAGTACTTAGTTCATGTGGTAAAACTACTGTAGCATATGAAGATCCAAATGGTGTTGATACAACATCTATAAATTTTAGTTCAACAGATTTACAAGCTATCACTAACAAAATGGCTGAAGATATGCTTAATTCACCTGCAGTTAAAAGGATTACTTATATAGATATGCCGACATTATTTTTTAGTAATATCCGTAATGAGACTCGTGAGCATATAAATACGACTATGCTGTCAAATACAGTGCAAACGCAGATTATAAAATCAGGGTTATTCCAAGTTACAGATATGTCACAAATTAAAAATATCCGTGAGCAACTTGGCTATCAAGCAAATAGTGGTATGGTTGATCAAGCTACTGCAACTAAGGTTGGACAGCATATCGGTGCTAGATATATGGTCTATGGTTCTATCCAAGATATTGATAATACTAATGTTGATGGTGATAAGAGATCTAAGTTCTTCTTAACTACACTAAAAATGATGGATCTAAAAACAGGTTTGGTTGTATGGCAAGATAATAAACAGATTCGTAAATCTCAAACTAAATCAACTTTTGGTTGGTAAGATATAAAAATTAGATATCCTTAATTACTGTTAGGATTCTTAAAAAGGAGATATTTATATGAAAAAGAAAATTTTAACTTTATTAATTGCCTCGTCGTTGCTGGCAAGTTCATTATTTGCTGCAGCTGCTACAGCTGTAGACTTTAAAACTACCCAGCAGCAAGCACAAGTAAAAGTTGATATGGGAGCAGATGTTGCTAATTTAAACAATGCTATTTCGTCAGACTCTAAACCAATTGCGACAACTACTCAAGATAAAAGATCAGCAGAAGAGATATTAAATGATGTTATGGAAAATTACATTGATCAAAATAATCTCAGAGATAGGTATGATTATGTTGGTTCTACGATTGGTACAGCATCTGTTAATCAAACAAATTCGAACTATGTTGATAGTGTGCAGCTTGCATTTGAGAAAGTATTAATAAAGGCCCAAGCAGAGTATATATCATTTATCTCAGCAAATACCAAAGTTGATAAGAGTTTAAGTATAGATAATACTCAAGGCTTAAATGTGAATGAGATTGATACAGATGCTGATAAACTAAAACAGGGAACGCAAGCAGCTATTGATGTTAAGCAAAAGGCTCTTGATGAAGCAAAATTAGATAATCAGCTTAAAGAGCAAGGCCTAAATCCTGATGATTTTGCGACACCAGAAAAGAAGAAAAAGTATCTATTAAGTCAGCAAATGACAATAAAAAGCTTAACTACAGGTTTTGGTAATTTATCAGGATTATTACCGATTAAAACTTTTGTAGTTGAGAAAGACCGCAATGCTGCTATTGGAGTAATAGTTATCTACTCAGACAAAATTAAAGGGTTGTTTGAGGATATTAAGCATGGCAATGAGCTAATAATAGTTGGCAAAGGTGGTCAATCACCATCTGACTTATACAAAGATAAGTCAGGTGAGGATATGATGGGTGACTATGGTATCCGTGTTGGTTTTGGTGAGGATAATAAACCATATATTTTAGCTTATGGTCAAGGTTCTTATAATGGTCCGAATATTCAAGGTGTTTCAGCAAGTGATTATGGCTACAAACAAGCAGCAATTATGGCAAGAGCAAATCTTGTTACTCTAATTGCAGGGCAGATGTGGACACAAGAAGCATTGACTATGTCTGAGGATATATCAAGTACTCTAGCTAAAAATACAAAGACCCAACAAACACGTAGAATAGATGCTACAGATATTGAAAAAACACTATTAATATACTACAAAACAAAAGCTAATTTAGATATCATCGGTCTTAAAACTGTCAAGAGATGGAGCTATAAGCTGCCAGGTACAGAGAAAATCGTCTATGGTGTAGTACTTAAATGGGATCCTAAGCAAGTAGCTATGGCTAACAAGATTAAAAACTTTAGTTATTACGAGTATCGTAAGCAAAATACCCAAAATACTGAAAGTAGTCAAAGTTCTCTAAATGGTAAGGTAATTATCAGACAAAGTGATGATAATAAGTATCTAAATCAATACTAAGGTCTTAACCATGCAAAAAAGATTTAGTATCATCTATATCTTTTGTCACAGCTACAGCTATTGCAGCACAGAACACCTTAGTAAGCAAGTATGCTCTCAGGTAGTACAAATATGAGCTCTGCAAGTTCAATGCTTAGCTCAGCTAGTAGTGTTGGTTACAAAGGTGTAGATGAGCATAGTAAACTAAAAATGTTTAGAGTTGCAAATGTTACCTTTTGATACAAAAGGAGCCAAGATAGATGGTGACATTGACCAAGAGCAACTTCAAGCAAGCTTAAATGATATTATAATTGCGCAAATCACGCAGTCACGTAAATTTAGAGTATCAAATCGTGATGTCAATGATGAGAAAACTTATGAAAAAGAAATTAAGCGTATACTTAACTCTAATACAGATAATGAGAAAGAAAAACTTAATCAAAGAATAGACGCGGATTTTATCCTTACTGGCGATATTTTAAATCTAAATATAATTAAAAACAAAACCTCATACTATGGTGAAGGGTTTACGACACTAAATGTTTCTGCTACTGTGGCATATCGTATGGTAGAATTAGCGACAATGGAGGTTAAATGGTCAAATGTTGTTACTATTGAAGTACCAACAAATATTGCTAACCAATATGCTAATGCCGATGATGCTAATTATATGCAACTATTAAGATATTTAGGTAAGCAGCTAGGTAAGACAATATCAGACCAAGTTATTGGAGCTATATATCCTTTTCAAATATTAAAAGTTGATGATGGTGAGATTTATTTTAATCAAAGTGGTACTAGAATTATCAAAGGAAGTGTCTATGAGGTTCGTCAAGATGGTCGAATTATATTAGATGCTACTACTGGACAACATATTGTACTTGATAGTAAAGTTTTAGCAAAAGTTAGAATTACTGATGTTATACCTAAATATTCTATTGGTATATTGATTGATGGTAGTCTAGCTAAAGTTCAACCGGGTTTGCGTGCTTATCTAACTAGATAGCATTATGAAAGCGAAGAGTTGTTTACTACTACTTTTGTGTGGGATTACTTCGAGTTGTGCTACATTTAGTGGTAGTAGTCATCCTAGTAAAGTTGGGAATACTAAAAAAGCTATAGAAACTTGCCAATATAAGCCGGTAGAAACTAAGTTTATAAAAACTTTTGATAATGATGGTGTTGATACAGCTATTGGATTTTTAGAGACTGGTCGTTTTGAGCAACTAATAGGTAATACATATTTATCACAAAAAAATATACCAAAGCAACTAAATATGTTGCTAAGTCTGAAGCAAAAGCAAAAATAAGAGTTAGAAATATTCTTAAAGATACTCAAGCAACTCTGTTAAGTGATAAAGAAAGGTATTATTACATATCTGATTATGAGATAACTTTTTTATATGCTTATCAAGCACTTAATTACCTAAAACAGCATGATTTAGAAAATGCTGCTGTAAGTATCCGCAATCTATCATATGCACAGTATGCAACATTTCAAGCCAAAGATTTAGCTACCCAAACTCGTGATACAAATTATCAAGAGTTAAGTCATGTTAATTCTAGGCAGATATCATCAAATATCTCAAACTCAAAACAGTACAGACAGCTAGTAACAATCGCTAACAGAGTAAGAAACTCTTATGAGAATGCTTTTGGCTATTATTTATAAGCGGTAAATATCAATCATATGATACAGATTTAAATAATGCTAATGTATCAATGAGTAATGCATTTAGGGTTGTGACAGATAATCCATATGTCAGCGCAGATTATCAACAAATTAAAAAGGCCTTTGATAGTGGCGGCAATATCTATCCACAAGGACAAGGAAAACTTGTAGTTATCTATGAAAGTGGTTGGGTTGAGTCGCTAAAAAAGTTTGATATTCCAATAACTGTATTTTTTCAACAAGCTGGTGTACAAAAAATTTCTTTGCCATACTACAGCCCTTATAATCTAGCACAAAGTGCTGATATTAAGATTTTTAAAGATAACGAGCTTATTGATCATGGCAAAAGCGCCTTATTGGTTGATACTACTGCAATGGCAGCTAAGTCTTTAGCTGATCAGTATCCTGCAATTTTGACTAGAGAAGTTTTGCGTTTAGTTACCAAAATAGCAATTTCTGTAGCAGCAATTAAATCTTCTGGAGACTATGTAGCTTTAGCTGCTATCGGTACATCTATTTACAACTTAGCAACGACTCAAGCAGATCAAAGAAGCTGGAATCTTTTACCTAAGAATGTTGATTTGTTTTCTAAGAACTTAGCTGCAGGTAATTACACTCTAAAAATTAATAATAACACCACAAATATTACACTACAATCGCAAAAAATAACTCTTTTGTCGCTAACTAAAGAAGGCTGTTATGAGCGGATTTTATTAAAACAAGTTCTGTGATATAGCTAAATCACTATATTTTAGTTTTAATATTTCGTATTTATAAAAAATGATATGTTCACTAGATTTGAGTCAAAAAGCGATATTGATAAAAGGGTTAGAAGGTTTAACATACCAAGCTCCAGCAGATAGATTTAAAGTTTAACATTTATATTTAACTCTGTTAGATAATCAATTATACCTAAATGTAAAAACTTTTTATTTCCTAGTGTATTGATAAGGTTAGGTAAGATCTGTTACCAATAGGTTTTATGCTCATATTAAGGAAAATAGAAAGCCTACATATGATAAGTTAGATTCGAATTTTATATTTTTTTATTATAGCTTGTTAAAAATATATAAGGTATTTTGTTAACAGTGTCATATGTGATTTATTAAAAAGATAGCCTTTATTGACAAAACTCTTTAACAGAGTGTTTAAAATTACAAATTTTTACAAATAGGAAATATTTTATTTTTTTAAAATACAATTAGGATTTATTTTACCTAAAATGACAGAAGAGATTTCAACTCCTATACTAAAGATTTTTGATGAGCTGGTTAAATTTATAAAGTCTGCTGGAACTAATATATGAAGATATAAATAAATATGAAATAAAAGAGATATTAATCAAGGATTTTGAGATTTTTTAGATAAAAAAATAATTCCAGAGTCACAATAAAAGAAAAGGTTAAAAGCATCGTTGAAGACGAGCAAGCTGAAATGATATAGGATAACTTTTTGATCAAACCACAGGAAAAGTGGTAGTGGTAATTTTAGCTGTAAAAGTTTAAATTTGGTGTAACCTAGGGGTTGGGAATATTAAAACTGTCAGCTTATAAATAGATTTTTGTTTCATTTCATAGATAAATTAGTTTTCCATGAAAACCCTAAAATATAAAGCCACTTTAAATTACTAGCTTAATTCAAAGAATAAAATAAATTGAAATATTGTTAGTTTCTAAGACTAATAGAATAGCTTCAATTTTTTAGTTGTTAAATTGTAAGGAGATAAGCTTGAACTTAGTTATATATTTTTCTGGAACTGGCCAAACTGGTATTTGTGATAACTCGAGAGGATGGACAACTACTAGTGGTAAAATGTGACACAATCGTTGTCATGAATCATAGACACCATTGCCATATATGTGGTGAAGGGCATTTCTGTGATAAATGTGTCCCAAACTTTTCAGGCCTTGATAATCTAAGGGTTTGTGAACCTTGTATTATACCTATAATAATTCTTATTTGGACTATGATATATAACTATCTATAAAACTAGTAAATATATACTTTTCTACAGAACGCTTATATAAACTAGGCTAGATGTAATATTACAGTGGAGATTGATAGTAAATTTTGTCTTAATTATTCAAACATTAAACAGTTTTAAGTATGACTTTTAAATTTTCTACAATCACGTATTCAAGAGATAGATTCTGGCTTTAATGAATTATAGGCTGTGCTTATATATAGCTTTAGTAGTAATTAATAGAAGAGCAGATTGGAATATAAGTAATATAACAAATACTACAAAGCTTTTAATCAAATGTATTAATAACCAGTCTCAACAAGTAATTATTTTAAAATTATCTTAATTCAAAAGCTGAAGCCTCCGTGAATTATGATAAAATGCCCCTGAATGTAAGCGGGTTTATATAGGAACTTCTGAAAAAAAATGCTAGACAAAAAGTGGTTGAACTACCGATAAATTACTACTGTTAAAAGAACAATAGCAGACAGTTACTACTAGGACTAGTGTATGTAACTGTAGAGTGCAAATAAGCCAATGGCAGAAATATTAAATTGTCATAAAGTTGAGGGAGTTGCTTATTCTATTTGTCTAGTAGTTATTGGTCATGATTTCGTTTTAGATGATTTTGAAGGAGAAACTAAACATGAGTCAGAACATATTTTTAACTTTGAAGAAACACGATATTTGATGGTTGATGCGTGAGAAAGGTATTTAGCTGATTTCTCAAGAGAAATGCTAAATTCTTCAAAATTGAGTGTGTTGGTATTAATATAATCAGAAAATAATATTGATTATTTTATTCCTGATGAAAAATAAATACCTTACGGCCCAGGCAAAAGAAGGCAATGATTTAGCTATATCTCGTCTAAGAAATTTAAAAGGTAATTTTTAATTCAGTGCCGCTCAATTTTTATATATTCGTATCAACTATCTATTTTAAATATAAAAAGTTCATAAATATATTTGCAATCAGCAATTAACGAGATATATTTGTATCTATCACAGCTTTTTAAAATAAGATTCGTGCTAATGGTATTGAAGTTATTGTTTTAGAATCAAAACCAAATACTCCAGATGTAGTCTTTCCTAATAACTGGTTCTCAACAAGTCTAATAGATAACCAGCCATATATTTTTATATATCCAATGTATACATAAAATCGCCGCAACGAAGTCCAAATCAATAATTTGTTAGAGCAACTTAACAAACTTACAACAACTGACTACAAAGTTATAGATTTTCGTGGGGATTACTCAAAAGCTCTTGAAGGAACAGGAGTTTTTATATTTGATCATGAGTTCAAAACTGCCTATATGTCATTATCTCCAGAATCAAATGCTCAATTAGCACAACAAGTTTATGATAAATTACGTTATAAATTAGTTACATTTACAAGTTATTACAAAAAAGGTCTTATCTATCATACAAATGTGATGTTAAGTATAGGTAAGCATTTAGCTATAGTTTGCTTTGAGTCTATAAAGTCAGCTACAGAAAGAAGAACTTGTTTTAAAAACTCTTCAACAGTCAATAAATAATAGATATATCCTTAGAGCAGATTTACCAAATGTGTGGTAATTGTTTTAGAAGTTAAAAATAAAGATGATAAAAGCTTTTTAATAATCTCGCAAACTGCATACAATGGTTTTTCTCAAAGTCAATTGGCAATGATTGATAAATATGCAGCATCTATAGCTTACGATATTATAAATATCAAAGTGGTTAGTGAGGGTGGTGCTATATGTATATTAGCTGAGTTATTTTATCAGCTTATCTAATCTATAAGTTACTTTATATAGTATATAATGTTTTAGTTGTTATTTTTTATAGTAATACTATATTAGAAATTGATTTTTATGATATTTTAGCTATTGTTATGTCTTAGTAGTAGCAAAGTAATCATCCAGATATAAATATTTACAAGTTTTATATATCTAAACTACAATGACACAAGTTAACGATTAATAGGCGTAATATGAGAATTTTATTAGTCCAAGATATGGCAAAAATAGAGCAAATACATGATTTTAATAATTTCATAATAGATCTGTTGAGTATATAAAACAAGACTTTATTTGCTGGAGTGAATTTGATAAGTCTCCACGCTATGCAGCACATATACTAGGTGGCATTTTAGAACTTATGCCGACAGCAGATAAGAAACTATTTACTTATAATTATGTAAATGGTCATCCAGGTAATACAAAATATGTTAAACAAACAGTAATTGCTACAGGACAGCTTAGTGAAATCAAGCATGGCTATCCACTTTTAATATCTGAAATGACAATTCTTACTGCACTAAGAACAGCAGCTGCAACAGTTTTAGCAACTGATTATCTAGCGCTTAAAGATAGTAAAACGATAACGCTAATAGGTACAGGAGGACAGAGTGAGTTTCAAACTTTAGCACATAAATTGATTAGACATATACAGACAGTTAGATATTTTGATACAGATTAACAAGCTATGAAAAAATATGCTAATAATATGAAAGATGTCGATCTTGAATTTATAGTAAGTGATAGTGATAAAGAGGCTTATGAAAGTGCTGATAATTATCGTTGTATGCACTGCATGTAAAATTCATGCAATTGTTATTGAAAATGAATGGATCAAAGAAGGTGTTCATATCAGTGGTCTAGGTGGTGATTGCCCTGGTAAAACTAAGCTTGATATAGAGGGGTAAGGTTGTAGTTGAGTATAAAGAGCAGTCAATGATTGAGGGCGAAATTCAAAATTTATCTCCGCAAGAGGTAGAACAAGTACTTAACGCTGAAGTTTGGGAAATCTTAACAGGCAATAAGAAAGGGCATGAAAATGATAAGGAAATCACAATCTACATTGTATAGGTTTTGCAATTGAAGATTTCTCAGCTTTACTCTTAATTAGATCTAGCTGAAAAATATGATATTGGCAGTCAGATGGACATGGTTCCGCCAATAAAAAACCCTAAAAACTTATTTTCAGTTCTTTAATCTATATTTATTATTTTATTCTCATCCTATATAAGTTTATAATTTCTATTATTTACTAGTAAATTCTATTATGAGTTTTGATAACCTGCTTCTAATGACAGATAGTTATAAGCATTCACATCCGTATCAATATCCTAAAGATACTAGCTATCTACATTTTTATCTAGAAAGTCGTGGTACAGCAAATAAAGATTTAGGTAATCATACTAAGTTTTTTGGCTTGCAATATTATATAAAAAAATATTTATCTCAACCGATAACTCAACAAATGATAGATGCTGCAGAGAAAATCTTATTAGCTCATGGGTTACCATTTTATCGCGCTGGATTTGAGAAGATATTAAGTATTTACAATGGTTATTTACCGATTAGAATTCGTGCAGTTAGAGAGGGTAGTCTAGTTCCTTTGCATAATGTTTTGATGACTATAGAAAGTACTGATAAAGAACTATTTTGGTTACCTGGATTTGCTGAGACTTTACTTCTAAAAGTATGGTATCCAACAACTGTAGCAACAATTAGTTTTAATATAAAACAGGTAATAAAGAAATATCTACTTGAGACAGCGGATAGTTTAGATAAATTAGACTTCATGCTTCATGATTTCGGTTATAGAGGTGTTTCGTCAGAAGAGTCAGCTGGGATTGGTGGTGCGGCACATCTAACTAATTTTTTAGGTACAGATACATTAGCAGCATTGCATGTTTGTAAAGAATTTTATGCTGAGAATATGGCTGGATTTTCAATCCCTGCAAGTGAACATTCAACTATGACAAGCTGGGGTGTCGGCACTGAGTGTGAGCATCAAGCTTTTGAAAATATGATAACACAATTTGGTGATAATAGTGTTTTATATGCTTGTGTTTCTGATAGTTGGGACTTCAAAAAAGCAATTCAAACATGGATTGATTTAAAGGATAAAGTTACAGCTAAAAAAGCAAATTTAGTTATTCGCCCTGATTCTGGAGATGCGGTTGATAATATCTTATATGCATTGTGTGAGTTAGATAAAGGTTATGGTAGTAGGTTAAACTCTAAAGGATACAAAGTTCTAAATAGAGTCGCTTTGATTCAAGGTGATAGCGTAAGTATTAACTTAGCAAAGAAAGTTTTAGCAGCGATGAAAGCAAAAGATTACTCAGTGGAGAATATTGCTTTTGGTATGGGTGGGGCGTTGCTGCAAGGTAATCATGAATCATCAATAAATAGAGATAGTTTCAAATTTGCAATCAAGTGTTCGGCAATTATGCGTGGAAATACTCTAATAGGTATCAAAAAAGAACCTATTACAGATCTAGCTAAAAAATCAAAACAGGGACGTCTTGATTTAATAAAAGATGATAAGGGAAATTATAAAACTATAGTTCTTGATGATAGTTATGCTCTTGGCGAATACCACCATGAGACACAACTGCAAACATATTATGATAATGGTGAAATCAAGTTTGAGCAAAGTTTAGCTCAGATACGCAATTACAGTAACTAAAGTTAATTATATAATTTGTTTGCTTTTATCTCTTGGTAGGTATACAGTTAGGTTATAAATCAAAAATGCTAGGTTTATATGTCAGAACATCGTCCACTAGTCAAAGAATTCCCTGAGTTAAGATACCAATTACATAATATTAAAGAAGATCATCATATCAGTAACCAGATGAAAAAAATATGAAGAGCTAGACAAAAAAAATATATAATCTTGAAAGTACTGGTATGTTCGAGGACTCACAACTTGAAGATCTTAAAAAGCAAAGACTAGAAATTAAAGATATGCTTTATAAATCACTAAAAATCTTATTTAAGTAAAATCTCCAATAAGTAACTTTTCCTTTAATTTCTTATAAAACTTTGGCTTTAGTATATCTTTATAGTTATGAGGTTATTAATTAGTTGTTAAGTACTTAATTTAAATTTATAATAAAGAGAATCTAATGCTAGTAACTAAATACTAAAAAATAGTCATAACCCTAATAATCTTAAGAAGTGTTTGCTCTGGATTTGATATAGGCGTGATCTCAAGTACATTACCATTTATAAAAAGAGGAGTTATCCCTTAATCTTACGTAACTATCTGAAATATCTGGTATTGTATTTTTTGGTGCACTGATATTGAAGTTTATATCAGGGCCTTTAATTAATTTTAAGTAGAAAAAATGTTTTAGCTGGGGTATTCCTATTTACAGTTTCTATGGTTTTGATGATGTTTTCTAATACTTATACAACATTATGTTATCAATGCTTCTACAAGGAATATCAATAGGATTTTTATTAATGGTAATTCCAGTTTATATCTCAGAAACTAGTGTGGCTAAATTTCGTGGTAGAGCAATGGGGTATTTCAGTTATCTCTAGTTTCTGGAATTTTCTTAGCCAACTTTTTTTGCTATGGTATTTGGGTTGTGTCTAAAGTGTGTATCTAGTTAGTTTTATCAGAGGTTTTGCCTATACATATACGTGGTATTATCTGTGACTCTGGTTTCAAATTTAAGATATGCGACTAAATCTTCAAGATTGTAACTAGAGATATTTTTTTGTTTGGTATGATGTTCTTCTAAAAGTGGAAAATCAGCATCTGCATAAGCACATAAATCACCTTGTTCATTATATATTGTTCATTATATATATCAACCTTAATTCAAACGGTTGTGCAATCCTTACGAATAATAATAGTTTTGAATATATGTCCTACTTTACTATAAGTTGGTTTTAGGTACTTGATATTTAAGTTGCGAGTCATACAAAATGACTTACTAATACCTAAAACATGCTTGCCAAGAATACCATCACAGATTAATGCGATAATACCACCATGAATGACATTATCCCAACCAACATGATTCAGTAAGCATGTACATGTGTTCACCGATGTGATACAGAGGTAATTGTATGCCAAGAGGATTTTTATCTATCTTACTAAAGCAAGTAAAATCCCATGGAAAATCAGTTGGTGTGTAATTACTTAAATCTATCATCTTAGTTAGCCTATAATTAATTTAGAATTTGGTTATATAAGTTTAGCTATTTATTATATAGGTTGCTTAGTTCTAATGTAAATTAAAATTAACATGCTTCAATAATACCTGCAGCGCCCATACCAGTACCGATACACATTGTAATCATAGCATATTTTTTACCAGTACGATGTAGTCCATGTAGGGCTCTGACTGTTAGTATAGCTCCAGTTGCGCCAAGCGGGTGACCCAAAGCAATAGCCCCACCACAAGGGTTAACTTTGTTTTTATCAAGCTTTAAATCATTAATAACAGCTAATGATTGTGCAGCAAAAGCTTCATTTAGCTCAATCCAGTCAATATCATCAATATTTAAGTTAGTTTGTTTAAGTACTTTTGGTATAGCCTTAATTGGTCCTATTCCCATAATGCGTGGATCAACACCAGCTACAGCAAATCCTAGAAATTTACCTAAAGGTTTTAGATTGTGTTCTTTAAGATATTTTTCACTAACCAAAATTACTGCTGCAGCACCATCTGATACTTGTGAGCTATTACCTGCAGTAACTGAGCCACTATATGCAAAAGCTGGTTTTAACTTAGTCAAAGCTTCTAAAGAAGTATCTTTACGTGTACCTTCATCAACTGTTATAGTTTGTTTGTGATTGATGATGTCACCTGTTTCTTCATTTGGTTTAAAATGATCAACATCGATAGGCAGAATTTCATCTTTGAAATAACCATTCTCAATTGCATTGATAGCTTTTTGATGACTTTCAAGGGCAAAAGTATCTTGATCTTGTCGTGATACATTCCAATCTTTAGCAACTATTTCAGCAGTGATACCCATACCATAAGCAATAGCAACATTCTCATCCTTGGCAAAGATCTCTTTGCTAAAAGACATCTTATTACCACCAAATGGAATCATACTCATACTTTCAACACCAGCACCAATAGCAACATCGATGTTACCTTGAGCAATCTCATTCGCGGCAATAGCAATAGATTGTAAACCAGAGCTACAATAGCGATTAATCGTAAAAGCAGGGACAGTATTAGGTAATCCTGATAAAAGTGAAGAAATTCTTGCTACATTGAAACCTTGTTCAGCTTCAGGCATAGCACAGCCTACAACGATATCCTCTATGTCGTTAGGATTAATATTGGATTCAGCGACTGTTTTTTTAAGTACATCTGCTAGTAACTCATCAGGACGTTTTTTCGCAAAACCACCTTTTTTACCTTTTGTAACAGCAGAACGTTTTGCAGCGACTATATATACGTTTTCACTCATGACAATTACTCCTTAATTTCTTAGTGGTTTGCCAGTTTCTAGCATATATTTCATTCTAGCTTCTGTTTTTTCAGAGACTGCTAATTCTTTGAAGTTTATTAACTCTCTTTCTAGTAGCCAATCTTCAGAAACTTCAGTATCTTTTTCTATTTGACCACCACACATAGTATCAGCTAGATTTACAGCAATTTTATAATCATGTTCAGATATCTGATTACCATCACGCATATTTACTAGTAGAGCTTTGATCGTAGCAATACCAGTTTCACCAAATACAGGAACTTTTTGTTTTAAAGGAGGTTGGTAACCAGCCAAAGCCATAAGTTGAGCTTTCTTAATAGCTACTAGTAAGATTTCTTTGGTGTTCATTACAATTATATCATCATCGCGTAAAAAACCCATTTCTTTGGCTTCATAAGCGCTTTTAGCAACTTGTGCCAGAGCAAGGTTTCTATAGAGACGCTCAAAGTCTTTCCAATAGTCTTGAGCTTTTGATGCCCTAATAGCCATTTCTTTGGAGCCACCCCAACCAGGGATAATTCCTAACGCAGCTTCAAAAAGACCTATATAGCTTTCATAGGCAGCAACAGCAGCATCACTATGTAAGACAGTTTCACAACCACCACCAAGTGCAAAACCTTTGACAGCTGCTATAACAGGTATTTTACTATAACGTAATTTTTTGCTGATAATTCTGTGACCCTTACGAATTACTTCTTCAATAGCAGCTTTACCATTCATCGCGAATTTGATACTAAACTCTTCTAAGTTAGCACCTACTGAAAAGACATCTTGTTCTTGCCAAATAACAATCCCATCAAGATTTTCTTCAGCATAGTTAATAGATTCATATATACCATCTAAAACATCATCACCAATAGCACACATTTTACTCTTAAATGATAGTATCCCAATATTACTATAATCATCTATTTGCCATAGTTTGATACCATCATTTTCATAAAGTATTTTAGTATTTAGCGTAGTTGTATGCTCAATTACATTATCAGGGAAAAGTTGGCGTTTATAGACATCTAGGCTATTACGAGATATTAGTGTTTTATTATCGAAACTAAACTCTTTATTATTTTGATAAACACCGATATCTAGAGTATCAACCCAACTAGGTAGAGTATTTGTTGATAAAGCTTTGCCTGCTGATATATCTTCTTTTATCCAGCTAATGACTTTATGCCAGCTAGCAAGTTGCCATATTTCAAAGATACCTTGTTTCCAACCGAATCCCCAACGAATTGCCAAATCCATATCTTTAGGAAAGCTAGAAATATCTCCTACTAGATGAGCAGCATATAAGAACATCTCTCTAAAAGTTGCCCACAGGAATTGAGCTTGAGGGTTGTTACTATTGCGTAAACTTTCAAGCTTTTTACTCCAATATCTTTCAGCTAAAATATCTAAGACTTCTTTATCAGCTTTTTTATCAGCAGGAAGATATTCTCTAGTATCTAAATTAAGTACTTTGATACCATCGATTTCTTTTATGTATAGACCTTTTTTGGTTTTTTGACCAAGCGAGCCATTATCGATTAAATCTTGAATCCAACTAGGTGTTTCGTATAGTTTTTGCCAATCATCTTCTAGATTATCTTTCATAGTTTTAACAACATGAGATAGTACATCTAAACCAACTAAGTCTGCAGTTCGGTAAGTAGCACTTTTAGCACGACCTAGTTTTTTACCTGTAAGCTCATCAACAACTTCTAAGGGAATATTCATTTGCTCAGTGTAGTAACAAGTAACAAGCATCGAGAATATACCTAAGCGATTTGCGATGAAATTTGGAGTATCTTTAGCACGGATAATACTTTTGCCAAGTTTTTCAACTAAGAATGTTTCTAGTTTATCTAAAATTTCAACATTAGTATTTGCATGTGGAATTAGCTCGACTAGAGGAATATATCTAGGAGGATTGAAAAAGTGCACACCACAAAAATTAACTTTTAGATTTTCTGGTAATACTTCAGCAAGCTTTGTGATACTTAGACCAGAAGTATTCGATGCTAAAATAGCATTTTCTTTTATATGACTAGAAATCTTTTTATATAAGCTTTCTTTTATATCTATACGTTCAACCACAGCTTCTATAATTAAGTCACAATCTACCAAAAGATCAAGATTATCTTCATAGTTTGCTGGAGTAATATACTTGATAGCATCTTTTGAACCAAAAGGGTTTGGATTAAACTTAGTAAGCTTTGCTAAAGAATCTTCAATAATAGCATTAGGATTATCTTGTTGAGATCTTAAATCAAAAAGCACAACTGGAAATCTAGCATTTGCAAAGTGAGCGGCAATTTGTGTTCCCATTGTTCCGGCACCAAGTACAGCAATTTTATCAATAGCTTTACGCTGTGATTTATGTTCTACGGGTTCCAGTTTATTTGTCACTGTGGTTGGCTTACTACTATCACTTTCTCCAGTAGAAAGATACTCGTCGCCAAAAACCTTTAAGTAACCGTGCATAGCATCTTCTTTCGACATACCTTTAATTGCATCCCACGCCATCCATTTAGCACGCTCAACTATCTTTAAAGCTGAAGGTTTTTTAGTATTGTTATCGCCTTCTTTAACTTGCTTATAAAAAGCATACAGTTTTAGTTTTTGACTATTATCAGGTTTAAAATCAATAGTCGCATCACGAACAGCTACTAGCATTTCTTCAAATTTCTTTTCTAACTCTGTCATATTGTCCTCTCGATGTCTATATCTGCATCATTTTTTAGATTCCACATTTAGGGGGAATGGCATTGATACACTATTTTTCAGCTTTTTTTGCCATTCTGGATGAGCATTTTTAGGTCCTAGAGCATAATCATCAAACTCATCTGTTTGAATAATATTATCAACCTTAGTAAGCATTTCTTTAACAGTATTAGCCTCTTGTTGTGAGATGATTTTATTTTCTAGAGCTGCATCAATACAGTTTGACCAGTTAGTTTTAGGTAATTTATCAGCCTTAATCGCATCAGTTATTTTTTTCTTGATAGTATGAGTTGCTAACGACGCTAGGTACGCATTTTCAACTCTACCGATAGGATCATTATCATCATTAGGAATATAACATTTATTTTTCATCGATTGTCTAGTGGCACTGTTACTAACTAATGATTTACAGATTTGCGCTTCAAGTTTGTCTGAAGGTCTTCTAAACTTTTTACCATAAGGAAAAACAAAAAGTTTCATTTTAGTAGCAAATAGTCTATTTGGGAAGTTTCTAAATAAATCTAGCATTGCTTGTTGAGCTTGGTATAGACAATGTTGGACACTCCAATCGACAAAAATATCATCACTTTGAGGCTCACCTATATCCTTATAGTATTTCAATACAGCAACTGCCATATACAGGTAACTCATAATATCGCCTAGACGAGCTGATAATCTTTCTTTACGCTTCAGACCTGCTCCTAAAACAGTTATTGAAATATCATTAACATAAGAGTATGCCGTACTCATATGTGAAATATAGCGATAGTAACGCTTAAACTTAGAAGGGTAGCTAGGAGCAGTGAAACCACCACTTAAACCATACCAAAGTGTGCGTGTACCGTTGAGAGCCATATATTTAAAATGACTTTTAAAATTACTAATAAATTGCTCTTCATCATCATTCATCAATCTTTCTATCTCACTATGTATGTATGGATGGCATTTCATCGCTCCTTGACCAAAGATCATCAGATTTCGTGTCATAATATTGGCGCCTTCTACGGTTATACCAATTGGTGTAGCCATATACGGAATAGCAAGATAGTTATTTGGCCCCATAATAATCGCACGGCCACCATGGATATCCATGGCATTGTTGATAGTAATACGACCCATCTCGGTTAGATGATACTTGGCTATAGCAGATGATACTGATGGTCGAATACCACTATCAACAGCTGCAACTGTAAATTGACGAGTTGCATTAGCGATATATGCAAGTCCAGCAATTTCAGCAAGTTTTTCTTGGACACCTTCAAACTGGGCAATTGGAACTTTGAATTGTTCACGTACACTAGCATAAGCAGCTGTCATAACTGTAGACATTAGTGTGTTAGCTGTGCCACAGGCTGGTAATGAAATTGCTCTACCTATAGACAAACACTCAACTAGCATACGCCAGCCTTCACCAGCCATTTTTTGTCCACCAATTATCCGATCAATCGGAATAAAAACATCTTTAGCTTTGATATAGCCATTCATAAAAGCCTGCCCAAGCGGAAAACCACGTCTACCAATTTCTAGACCTTTATGGTTATATGGTATTAGTGCACATGTTATGCCTTCTTTACCGTTGCCATCAAGTAAGTTATCAGGATCTTGTAATTGAAAAGCTAAGCCAACTAGGGTAGCTATAGGAGCTAATGTGATATAGCGTTTATTAATATTTTTTAGTTTGATGCCGAGAGTTTTTTGACTATTGAAATCTTCATAGCAAACAACACCATAATCAGGTAGCGAGGTTGCATCAGACCCAGCTTTAGGACCAGTCAATGCAAAACAAGGTATTTCTTGACCAGTTGCTAGTCTTGGCAGATAATGATCTTTTTGCTTATCTGTACCATAGTGAACTAAAAGCTCACCTGGACCTAGTGAATTTGGTACCATCACTGTAATTGCAGCAGTGACACTTCTTGTTGCTAGTTTCATTACAATCTCAGAATGAGCCGCAGCTGAGAAACCTTTACCACCGTAGTCCTTACTAATGACTAAGCCTAAGAAACCTTTAGTTCGGATAAAATCCCAAGCCTCAATACTTAGATCTTTTTGTTGATAATTTATTTGCCAATCATCAAGCATTTCACATAATCGTGTTGTTTCATTTTCTAAAAATGACTTTTCTTCTGCAGTAAGTTCAAATTTTTTTAAGCTGTGTAGTTTGTTAAAATCAGGTTTACCTTGAAATATATCTTGTTCAAACCAATTATCACCAGCATTAAGGGCAGTTTGTTCTGTTTGCGAAATTACCGGCGTGGCTTTTTTGGCTATCTTATAAATCTTGTTGAACATTTTAGCTCCTTAAGCAGCAAGCTGTTTAATTTATTTATTGTTCATACTTCTCAGCATATTCTTTTTGTAATGCATTTACATCTATTTTTCCAACAGTATTTTTAGGTAACTCATCTTTGAAGATTATTTTTCGTGGTAATTTGTAGTGAGCTAGTTTAGTCTCACAGTAATCAAATATTTGTTTTTCGGTTAGTTTACTACCTTGTTTAACAACCACAAAAGCAACTGGCATTTCACCTGTCTCATCAGAATGTCCTCTAATAACTGCTGCATCTTCGATTTCAGCTTTTTCAGTTAGTATAAGTTCAATTTCTTTAGGAAAAACATTAAAACCTGAGACAATAATCATATGTTTTATTCGTCCAGATATCACTAAACGACCTTGCTCATCGAGATAACCCATATCGCCAGTTTTTAACCAGCCATCATTAGTAAAATGTTCTTTGTTTATCTCTGGTAAACTCCAAAAGCCAGGGGATTTCTGGGGTCCAGTAACCCAAATCTCACCTGTTTCGCCTTGTGGTAGCTCATTACCATTATCATCATATATTTTAATATCAGTATTAGGTAGAGGGAATCCAACACTACCATTAAAGTCTGAGGCTTCAAGAGAGTTAACAGTAACTACAGGTGACATCTCAGATAATCCATAGCCTTCCTTAATGTCAACCCCAGTAATTTTTTTCCATTCATTCGCTACAGTTTCTAGAGTTGACATGCTGCCACTTATAGATAGTTTAAAATTGTTAAATTTACTTTTTCTAAATTTTTGATTGTTCAATAACGCTATATAAAGGGTATTTACACCAAAAATTGTCGAGAAATTATTTTTCCTCATTTCATTAACCAAACTTTTGATATCTCTTGGATTAGGGATAAGAATCTGTAAGGCACCTGAAAAATAAAACAGAAATAAATTAGCTGTTAGACTAAATATGTGGTATATTGGCAGCGCGTTGATAACTATTTGTTCACCAAGATTTACATCAAACCCTTCCGTCCAAGCTTTTATCTGATAGATATTTGCAACAATATTTCTATGCAAGAATATAGTGCCTTTAGGTGTGCCAGTGGTACCACTTGAGTATTGCAATGCAGCAATATCATCAGGGGTTATGGTAATTCTTGAGTAGTCTGGTTTATGATCTGAGCTTATTGCAGTAGCAAAAGTATCAAATTTATCTTTTGAGTATTTATTTTTCATACCTTTAAGATATTTTGCTACAAAAGAGATTATTTGTTTCTTAGGGCTTGGGTAAAGATCTGCAATTTTTGTAACCATTAGGTGTTTTAAGTCTTTACATTCATCTGCAATTGCTTCAACATTATGAGCTAGTGCTGATAGCACGATAATTCCTTTCGCTTTTGAATCTTGGAGAATTCCTTTAATTTCTCTACTGGTATATAGTGGATTTATATTGATAAAAACACAACCTAGCTTTATCAAAGCAAAAATTACTATAGGAAACTGTAAAATATTCGGCAGCATAATCGCTATATGGTCACTTTTTTGCAGCTGCCAGTTGTTTTGTAAGAAGCCAGCAAATTTATTGGTATAGTTATCAACATCGCTAAATGTTATTTTCTCACTATCGCATACTAGTGCATCATTATTAGCGAATTCTTGATTGGCGCCTTTGAGCATATCTTTTAAAGTTATATTAGGAATATCTATAGACAGAGGTACTTGTTTGGGGTAGTTTTTGTTCCATGGTTTAGTGATCATCAAGACCTCCTGAAGCTTTTAATAGATTATTTACTAAAGTTATTTTTTATATGTGCTAAGCCTCTGAATCTATTTTAAAACTAGCTTTATATAACTCTAGTAAACATTATATAATATTTATCTATGTTGATACAAATAAACTTAATTAATTATTTTTTTATGACTTCTACACCAATGTAATTTATAACCTATAAATATCCTAAGTGTATTATTACTGTTATGAAAATTTATCATAATCCAAAATGTTCAAAATCACGCCAAGCTAAGCAAATTCTAGATCAAAATGATATCAATTATGAGATACACTTATATCTAGATAAGCCTTTATCAAAAGAGGAAATCATAGCACTACTTCAAAAGCTTAAGCTCTCGATAAAAGATATAGTTCGTACTAAAGAAAATTTTAGCGATAAATAATTTACAGAAACTGAACTTATCGAGATTGTTGCAGCTAACCCTAGGCTTTTAGAACTACCAGTAATTGAGCATAAAGATTTTGCAGTAGTTGCAAGGTCTGATGAGAAAATACAAGAGGTATTAAATACCTACTAAGTTTTATGTTAGTATTTGAGAAAATGAAATTCTATCTATAGGAGATTTTAATGCATAAAATATTTTATACATTCACAGATGAAGCTCCAGCATTGGCAACGGGATCATTTTTACCAATAGTTGAGAGCTTTACTAAAGTCGCGGATATCAAACTAGAAACCAAAGATATTTCTCTAGCAGCGCGTATTCTAGCAAATTTTAACGACTATCTATATGATGAACAAAAGCAGTCTGATGATTTAGCAATACTTGGAGAACTAACAAAAACTCCTGATGCAAATATTATCAAGCTACCTAATATTAGTGCTTCAATTCCACAATTGACAGCGGCAATTAAAGAACTTCAATCAAAAGGTTATAAAATACCTGATTATCCATTTGAACCAAAAGATGACAAAGAGCAAAAAATTAAATCACGCTATGCAAAAGTTCTAGGTAGCGCAGTAAATCCAGTTTTAAGAGATGGTAACTCTGACCGTAGAGCAGCTGATGCAGTTAAAAGATATGCTGAAAAACATCCACATTCTATGGGTGAGTGGACAAAAGATTCAAAATCACATGTTGCGAGTATGGTTGATAGTGATTTCTATGCTAATGAAAAATCTTATATAGTGCCAAAAGCGACTAAGGTTAAAATAGTACATACAGATGCTAAAGGCACTCAAACAGTTCTTAAAGAAAATTTTGCATTAGAAGAAAAAGAGATTATTGATGCTACTAAGATATCTGTTAAAGCTTTAAGAGAATTTTATAAAACAGAAATTGCTAAAGCTAAAAAAGAGAGTATTTTACTATCACTTCATTTGAAAGCCACAATGATGAAAGTTTCTGATCCAATATTATTTGGTCATGCTGTAGAGATTTTCTTTGAAGATGTTTTCAAAAAATATGCTAAAGAATTTAAAGAGCTTGGTGTAAATCCTCGTAATGGTTGGGGTGATGCAGTAGAGAAAATCAAGCAGCTACCTCAAGATCTCCAAGATAAAATCAATGCTGATATTGAAAAAGTATTTGTAAAACAGCCTGATTTAGCAATGGTAAACTCTGATAAAGGTATCACCAACCTCAATGTGCCAAGTGATGTGATTATTGATGCCTCAATGCCAGTAGCTATCCGTTCATCTGGTAAGATGTGGAATAAAGCTGGCAAGCTTCAAGATATGAAAGCGATGATTCCTGATAGGTGTTATGCTGGAGTATATGCTGCAACTATTGATTTCTGTAAAGAAAATGGTGCTTTTGATGTTGCGACTATGGGTGATGTTTCGAATGTTGGTCTAATGGCGAAAAAGGCTGAGGAGTATGGCTCACATGATAAGACATTTGAGATTCAAGCTGATGGTAAAGTTGAAGTTATCGATGCTGATGGTAATGTGATATTTGAACATCAAGTCGACAAAGGTGATATTTGGCGTGCTTGTCAGACAAAAGATATCGCTGTTAAGGACTGGGTTAAACTAGCTGTTAATAGAGCTAAAGTAACCCAGAATCCAGCAATCTTTTGGTTAGATTTAAAAAGAGCGCATGATAGAAACCTAATTGCTAAGGTTAATGAATATCTAATTTTACATGATACAACTGGTTTAGATATCGAAACCTTATCACCTATAGAGGCGACTAAGTACTCTTTAAAAAGAATGAAAGCTGGCAAAAATACGATTTCTGTTACAGGTAATGTCTTGAGGGATTACTTAACTGATCTTTTTCCAATTCTAGAACTTGGCACAAGTGCTAAGATGCTGTCAATTGTACCACTTCTAGCAGGTGGCGGTTTATTTGAAACAGGTGCTGGTGGTTCTGCACCGAAACATGTTGAGCAGCTTATTGAAGAGAACCATTTAAGATGGGATTCTCTTGGAGAGTTCTTAGCTTTAGGAGCATCTTTAGAGGATTTAGCTATCAAAACAAGAGATGCTAAGATTAAAGTATTAGCAGAGGCGTTATTTCAAGCAAATAAGGATTTTTTAGATAATGATAAGTCGCCACGTCGTAAAGTTGGTGAGCTTGATACCCGAGGAAGCCATTTTTATTTAGCTTTCTACTGGGTTAAGGCTCTAGCTGAGCAAACAGATGATGCTGAGCTAAAAAATAAGTTTGCGCCAATTTATACAGAGCTAAAAGCAAATGAAGATAAAATTGTCAAAGAGCTAAATGATGCTCAAGGTAAAAAAGTTGATGTTGGTGGCTACTATCATATGGATAGAGCAAAACTAGATGCGGTAATGAGGCCTAGTAAGACTCTAAATGCAATTCTAGCAAAGCTTTGATTCTTTATTAAATCAATTATCTTTTATTCATGTTATAATTCTTTCTTAAGAATACAAATTTCTATTGATTACTATGAAACTAAAAGCTTTCTTCTCATTGTTAGAGCTTTTCTGGAATATTTTAAAAGATATTATTGTTTTAGTTTTGTTAGCTGTTTTTGTTTTTATAAGTAAAACCATCATGTTAGTTTTAAGATTACTTAATAAAACTCTAAAACTAACAGGTATAAAAAAGCGATTAATTGAATAGAATGAACATAAATAAAAGTTTATATAGTAATTATATTAATCAAATACCAACTAAATTATGCGCTAAATACATAGCAATCCTTAAAACTAAAAAAAATCCAGACATTGAGATTATTGCTGAGTTAAAGTCTTTGGTTGCATTAACTAATCAGCAAAATTTACCTAAGATAACTTATCCAGATTTACCTGTTAGTGACAAAGTTGAGCAGATAAAAAAACTTATCAAAGAGAATCAAATTATAGTTGTCGCAGGTGAGACAGGCTCAGGTAAATCAACTCAATTACCTAAAATATGTCTAGATCTTGGTTTAGTAAAGCGTGGTTTGATAGGGCATACTCAGCCTAGAAAACTTGCAGCTAGAGCTATAGCCACTAGAATTGCTGCAGAAATTGGTGATCAGTCAAAAGTTGCCTATAAAATTCGCTTTAGTGATCAAAGTGATGAAAATACTTTAATAATGGTAATGACTGATGGCGTATTACTTCTCTGAGATAAAAAATGATAGATTTTTGTCACAATATGAAGTAATTATCATAGATGAGGCTCATGAGAGAAGTTTAATATTGACTTCTTACTTGGGTATATAAAGAAGATTTTACCTTTTAGACCTGATCTTAAGATTATTATAACTTCGGCAACTATTGATTATCACAAGTTTATAACATTTTTTAATAATGCTAAAGCTATTACAATCAGCGGTAGAACTTATCCGGTAGAAATCAGTTATCAAAATGATGAGGTTTTTAATGAGTTTTCACTACAGGAAAGAATTTTATATGCTATTGATGAACTTGGTAGCGGTGATATTTATTTTTTACCAACAGAAAGAGATATTCATGAAACTTTAGCATATCTGAATAAGCAAGATCTTAGATTTACGGAAGTTTTACTTTTATTTTCTAGGCTATCAAATAAAGATCAAAACAAAATTTTTAATCCTGAGTGCTCTACACGCAGAATTATTTTAGCGACAAATGTAGCCGAGACTTCTTTGACAGTGCCATGCATAAAGTATGTTATAGATTCTGGTTTAGCTAGGATAAGTAGATATAGTTATCGCACAAAAGTACAACGCTTACCAATAGAAAAAATCTCGCAAGCAAGTGCTAATCAAAGGGTAGGACGTTGTGGTAGGTTATCTACAGGGATTTGTGTAAGGCTATATAGCGAAAGACTTTAATAATCGTAAAGAATTCACAGATCCTGAAATTTTGCGTACTAACCTAGCATCAGTTATTTTGCAGATGTTATTTTTGAGATTAGGCAATATCCAAAATTTTCCTTTTATGGATCCTCCGGATTCGAGATTTATTAAAGATGGCTTTAAGCTTTTATTTGAGCTACAAGCAATTTAAGAGCTTAATTATTCAAAGCCTAAAATTACTGATGATGGGATGAAAATGGCAACTATGCCATTAGACCCAAAATTAGCAAAAATAGTTATCGAAGGATATAGACAAAATACTCTTAAAGAGATAGTTTCAATCGTTAGTTTTTTGAGTATTCAAGACCCACGTGAGCGACCGTTGAATTTTAAACAAAAAGCTGAAGAAATACATTCGTTGATAAGTATAAGTCTTCAGATTTTATCGCTATCCTTAATTTAGCAAATAGATTAAATTCTGATTTTAAAAAAATTGTCCAATAGAGAAAAAAATATTTTAAAAAGAATTTTATTTCACCAATTAGATTTAATGAGTGGAATGATATTTATCGACAAATTATTGAGGTTGTTCATCAGTTTAAGTGGAAGTTATCTTCAAACGAAGAATTAAATTACGAAAATCTCCATAACGCTGTAGCAAGTGGTTTTTAAAGTAATATTGGCTATAACTATGAAAATGCAGAGTATTTAGGTGCTAGGGGCCTTAAATTTTTTATATTTCCTGGATCTTCACAATTTAAAAGTAAACCTAAATGGATAATGTCATCTAAAATTATCGAGACAACCAAGATTTATGCTCGTAATGTTGCAAAAATTGAATCGGAGTGGCTAGAGAGCTTGGCAGGACACCTTGTTAAAAAAACATTATGATCAACCTGTTTGGATTAAAAAACGCAGAGCCGTAATAGTAAATGAAAGAGTAACATTGTATGGCTTAGAAATAGTTTTAAAAAGGCCAGTATAATACTCGAAGATAAATCCTCAAGATGCACGCGAGATTTTTATTCGCGAAGCTTTAATTAATGTAATTTTGATTCTAAGACATATTTCTATCAACAAAATCTTAAGCTTATAAATCAAGTTGAAGATCTTGAAAACAAATTGCGTAGAAGAGATATCTTAGTTGGTGAAGAGGTATTATTTGGGTATTATGATGATCTTATTCCAGATGATGTCTATGATGGTGTGACTTTCGATAAATGGTCAAAGACTCTCTCCAAAGAGTAGCAGCAAAATTTTGTTTTTGATATAAAAACGCTGATGCAACATAATGCAGAAGACATTACACAGCAGAAATTTCCTGATGTTTTGAATATTGGTGATATGCATTTACCGTTAGAATATTATTTTGATACATTAGATGAGCGAGATGGTATAACTGTTACAGTACCTATTGTTTTTCTTAATGATATTAACCTTACAGTAATAGAGTGGGGCGTGTATGGTTTTTTATATGATAAGATTGTCGCGCTACTAAAATCGCTACCAAAAAATATCCGCAAAAGCTGCATACCTGTGCCAACGTATGCCCAAGCAATATTTGAATCAATAGACTTTGAAGCTGATAGATATAAACAATTAAAATCTGTTGTTGCAAAACATATTACTCGTATTGTTGGTTTTGTTGTTGATGAAACTATTTGGCACAATCAAGAGCTAGAAAAACACTTGGTACTAAATATAAAAGTTGTTGATGAACAGGGTAAAATTCTAGCTATAGATAAAGATATACATAAGCTAAAACAAAAACTTAAAGACTTAGTGCAGCAGATGCAGCGAATAGTTGAAGATAAAGTTTATAATGATTGGCAGTTTGGTACTATTGAGCATACTAGTCAAATAAGAGAACATGGTATAACTATCAAGGTTTATAATTGTCTTGAAGAGTATCAAGATGGTGTGCGATTAGGATATAAAGCAACTGCTGCAGAAGTTAAAGTTTGTATGCAAAATGCTGTGAAAAAGCTGGTTAAATTACTCTTACAAAGTTATTTATCAAAAAGTATTAAAAACAATGATTTAATAAGCTTATTGATGTCATTGAAATTTAATGATTCAAAAGATAGTATTATTAATAAAGCTATTGATTTGAGTTTCTTTACTGAGAATGAATTACCATATTGCCAAAAAAGCTTTGAAGTGCTTTATAAATAGAGGCTTAGAGAGTTTTGCAGCTAATAAAACTAAGGTTGAACTACTATTTGCAGAGATAGCTAAAGCAAAAGAGCAACTTGATAGAAAACTTAATGTGAAGAAAATAGCAGTTAATTTTATCGAACTTTTTACAGCTGTTAGAAATGAGCTAAATGAGCTTTTTACTGACAATTATCTAACACAACCTATGCCTTATTTGCAGAGGTATAAGTATTATATTCAAGCTTTAGAAAACCGATTAGATAAGGCTAAACTAAACCTACAAAGAGATAGAGCTTACCAATTAGAGGTTGATAAGCTTAAGGCTAAGCTAGTGAAAAAGATTAACGCTAAACACCTTGCTAGTAATAGTGTAGATGTAATCAAGATTAGCTTTATGATAAAAGAGTTATGGATATCTTGGTATTTGCAAAATGTAAAAACTATTGAATCAGTTTCATATAAGAAAAATTTAGTTTACATAAATGATATATAGTTAAGATACTTTGGTATAATTAAGTCAATAATATCTATTATTTTTTATTGAATGAAGTCTTTATATGATAAAAGAGTACTTAATTTCTTGGTAATAATATTCCTCACTATTATTACAGTAAACTGGACTTCTTATATTTTCAAGCAAGATGTTAATTCATACTTTTTAGCTTTTCTTATTTTTTTAAGGTGTTTGTCATCTTTTGTACTTCTTAGAGACTATATGGCAAGCTGGAGAAAATCTACACAAAAGACTTTCTTGCGTAAAGTATTTATTAACCTTCCAGTATTTTTTATAGTTGCATTTATTTTTTATGGTAAAGTTAGATTTGCACTAATATTCTCAGAATTTTTATTCTATGTATTTTTAATAAATTTAGGAGTATATTTTTATTGGCATTTGACTAATAGAAGATTGACTAATAAATCAAAAATAGCTGTAATTTATGGTGCTGGTGCTGCAGGTACAAAAATAGCTCAAGAGCTTGCTTCGGTTGGTTATCGCATAAAGTGTTTTGTTGATGATGATAAAACTTTACAAAAAAGAAGTATAGATGGTAAAAGAATTCTATCTAGTGCACAGCTAAAAAAAATGTTACTTTCTTCAAGGTTTGATTTATTAGTTATTGCTCTACCCAAAAGTGCTAATCAAATTATTAAAAGAATTTATAAAGAATTAGAAAAAGATTTTAGTGAAATTAAAATTATGCCACCTCTTGAAGATGTGCTCCAAGATGAGAGTTTTATGTCACAGTTAAAGCCTGTTTCAGTCTATGATCTTTTATCTAGGGATTCTAAGAGTTTAGATAAACAATCTATTTCAAATTTTATCAAGGAAAAAATTATACTTATCACTGGTGCTGGTGGAAGCATAGGTTCTGAAATAGTTAGACAATGTATTAAATATGAAGCTAAGCAGATAGTTTTATTAGATCATAGTGAATTTAATTTATATAAAATCACGGAAGAGTGTAAAAAAAATAATATTAAGAGTATTTTATGCTCTGTTTGTGATAAAGATTCGTTTGCTAAAATTTTTGAAAAATATTCACCAAATATAGTCTTCCACACTGCTGCTTATAAGCATGTCCCTTTGGTTGAAGAAAATATTTCTAGAGCTATTAGAAATAATATACTAGGTACCCAAAATGCTATAGATCTAGCCATACAAACAGGTGTCGAGGCATTTATTCTGATTTCTAGTGATAAAGCAGTGCGTCCAACCAATGTGATGGGAGCTACTAAAAGAGTTTGTGAGCTGTATTTACAGAACGTTGATCCAAAAAATACTAAGCTTGCTGCAGTGCGTTTCGGCAATGTGCTTGGTAGTAGTGGTAGTGTAATTCCAAAATTTGAAGAGCAAATTAGAAATGGTGGTCCTCTTACTGTTACTCATCCTGAGATTACGCGTTATTTTATGTTGATACCAGAGGCTTGTGAACTAGTACTACAAGCTGGAGCTATTGCAAAAAATTCTGAAGTTTTTGTTTTAGATATGGGCCAACCTGTCAAGATACTTGATCTTGCTAAGCAGTTTATAAAATTATCAGGCAGAGATGATATTGATATTGAAATAATAGGCTTACGTCCTGGTGAAAAACTATATGAAGAGTTGCTTGTCGATGAAAATGATATTAGAACTGAGTATAAAGATATTTTCATTGGTAGAAGAACATTTTATGATATAAAGATATTAGAAAATAATTTTAAAGAGCTATTTGCAGAGAAGCCAGAAGCCCAGGTGGCGTTGCTGAAGAAGATAGTTCCAGAGTTTGATCATAAGTTAAATTAATTTCGCTGGATACGATATAATCCTGTAAGTTCTGATGTCATTGGGGTTAGTTTTTTATTAATGGTAAGAGTATCAAGAAGTTTCTGGCTATTAAGTAATAGGTAGTTATTTTCTTTACAGTTAGATGACTTTGCCTGCGCTATGATATTTGTTATATCGATTATGCTCCAGCCTCCCGTAAGAATTCTATCTTAGTATGCTGATAGGAAAAAGTTATATTTTACAGGTTGATCGTTTGTGTATGATACTGAGCACTCTGACTTGGATAGGATATTGCTTATAATAAGTCCTGTTTGCTTTCCTCCGCCTATATTAACTTGAGCTTTTTCTTGAAAGTTGTATATTTTAGTGTTACAGGTTAATGATATAAATATAACATTAATGAAATAATAGTTGCTTTTATTATAGGGCTTGTCAAACTTAAGTTAAGTTTACTTTTGTTGGGTTGGTAAATTTTTGTATTGCGCTTATCTGTCAATAATTTTTAAATATATATGCTTAAAGAAGTTATTCCAAACATTTGGACCCACATAACTATTTCTATAATCATATGAGAAAGCTAAAAGCTAAACTATAGTACCAATTAGATATGCTAGAAGCGTTAAGCTTTCGAGTTTTACTATATTTTTGGACTTTTATATATTGAGTAGATGAATAGCACAGGTGTTATAATAAGTATTAGAGTGTTTATAATCAAGTTTAAGACCGAAGCCCCTTTTTTTTAAAAATATAGATTTTATGAGAGAAGCTACTATTTTTTTGTTAAGTTTATTAGATACTCTAAGTTACCAGCATAATTGTGTGCATGCTTGTAGAAAATAATTAAAAATGAGCTTATAAATATTAATGAGCCTAGCGTAGAAATAGAGATAGTTAATAAGCTTCTTTTTGAGAGGTGTTTTATATTTACTGTTATATACGAGATTATAAAAATAAAAAAGAATATACCAGATTGTTTGATAATTATTGAAATGCCGGCAATAATAATAGCCAAACATATGTATATTGTGAATGTGTATTCCTTTTTATTATTTTCAGCTAAATAAAGTAGTAATAGAGAGAAGCTACCAAAAAAAGCTATTGGGTAGTCCATGTAGCCACTTGTCGCAGCTGGAGTAATCATATATGAATAAATCATTATTAGAAATGATACCGCAGATATTTTGCTTATTTTTTTGTATATTGACAGTGTCATCAATAATACTATGAGAATTGGATACAGAAGAAAAATTTTTGCTATGATATTAACTTGAGTTATACCTTGCAGCTTATTATATAAGTGACCAAATAGAGGGCAGTAATATAGGGTAGGCTGTATCCATTGGGTAGTATTTGTTTTGTTCTAGCTCTATTGCCTATCTATTCCATGAAACCAAAGCATCCCAATCGATAAAAACTTTAGTATTTAAAGTAGTATATTGGTATGATTAATAATAGTACAATAGTAACTATGGAAAGCTGATATTTATTAAATCTCATTTTAAACATATATATTAAAGTTACATAAGCGAGTGTTAAAACTATAGCTCTTAGTATATTTGTTGATATTGGTACTTTTATTATTAAAAAAGATTATAAATAATGACCATGATCCACTAAAACTAATTATTGTAGATAAAGCTATCTTTATAGCTGAATCGTATTGTTTAAAAAGTATGTAACTACAAATTAAAGGAAGAGCAAACATCGCTAGATAAAAAGCAATGCCAAATAATAAAATCACTGTTAACTAACCTCTTTTTTGTTAAAAACTATAGTTTTAACAACACTATAGCTGACTATAAAAAGTATACTTTCGACAAGTATTTTAACTAGCAAAACGTTTAGCCCTGTCGAAGAAGTTATTTTTTTCTTGAATTATTACAGATACTACACCACCTAAATATACATATGCTACAAAAAGTATAAAACTGTATTTTTTTTGCTACATTTATTTTGAAAACATATTTTTTAGAAGCATTGTACTGAAAAACTATAGATGCTGTTCTAGCTAAGAGGTTTGACCATAAAACACTTGCACCTAGTCTAAATGATAGTGAAAATACTAAGAAGTCGATTAAGAAAGTTGCAAAAGAAACAGATACATATCTTAACAAAATAAAGTAAATTCTTAATGAGTCAAACAGTGGGTTGAAATGACTTCCTGAATTATTCCCTATATATATTGTTTGAATATCTGTTTCATAAATATTTATTTTGTCACGTACAGCAATTACAAACTGCTCTGTTTCAAATTCGAATCTATTTTTTTATGCTAAGACAATCTTTCATGAACTCTCTACTTAAGCCTCTCAAGCCTGTTTGAGTATCTTTGATTTTTCTACCAAGTATGAAAGCGTAGATTTTTTTAGAAATAGTATTTCCTAAGTAAGATTTTAGAGGGATATCTTTGGTAAATGTTCTACAACTTAGGACAAAATCTTTACCTGTTGAGAGTATCTTTGCGATTTTTAAAGCATCTGTAACGCTGTGTTGGCCATCACTATCTAAAGTTATGCATCCTTTGATATTTGGGTGATTAACGAGTATTTCATTAAAAGCTGTTTTAAGTGTTGCACCTTTGCCCATATTTATAGCATGTTTAAGAACTAGTACATTCTCAGTTTCCAAAACCTGATCAAAGAATTCTAGTCCATTTTCGCTACCATCGTTAATTATAATTATTTTATCACTAGATTTTTCTTTTATTATTTTGACTAGGTCTACTAGTATATTAGTAGGATTTTTGGAGGGTATTACAAATGCAAACATATCATTGATTTTTTTAAAATATTTTTTTAATTATACTAAGTTTGATCAAAATATGAAAAAAACAAATCAAAAAGTACGGTTGAATTTAACTGAACTAGAAATTTTATTTGCTATAATTATCTCAGTAATGATTAGATTTTATAAGGATTAGATGTTTTATAGGATAATAAAGAGATTATTGGATGTTTTTTTATCTTTTATCGGATTGGTGCTGTTAAGTCCGGTTTTTTTGATTATTGTTTTGATGATAAAAAAAGACTCAAAGGGTCCTATACTTTTTAAACAAAAGCGTTATGGCAAAGATAAAAAGTTTTTTTATATGTACAAGTTTAGAACAATGTATACAGATACTCCAAAAGATATGCCGACACATTTGTTACAAGATCCATCAAAATGTATAACAAAAGTAGGAGTATTTTTGAGAAAAACTTCTTTGGATGAGTTGCCGCAAATTATAAATATTTTAAAAGGCGAAATGAGTATTGTTGGGCCAAGACCAGCTCTATGGAATCAGGGTGATTTAATAGCTGAACGAGATAAATATGGTGCTAATGATATTCCTGTAGGTTTAACGGGATGGGCACAAATTAACGGTCGCGATGAACTGCCAATTACTGATAAGGCTAAGCTTGATGGTGATTATGCTAAATATAAAAGTACATGGTTTGATTTGAAGTGTATTTTCTTAACGGTCTTTTCTGTATTTGCAAAGAAGGTTGTTGTTGAAGGTGGAACAGGCTCTCTAGATAAGAAAGAAGATCAGAAGTAGTATGAAAAGAGTTTTAATCACTGGCTTAAATAGTTATATTGGTAATTCTTTTGAGATCAAATACAGCAATGAGTTTGCTATCGAAAAAATATCATTAAGAGACGAGTCATGGCAAACTTTAGATTTTTCTAAATATGATGCTATATTACACGTTGTAGGTATTGCTCATACATCAAAAGATACTTCTATGAAAGATAGTTATTTTACTATAAATACAGACTTAACCTTTGAATTAGCAAAGAAAGCTAAAAGCTCTGGTGTGACACAGTTTGTCTTTATGAGTAGTATAATTGTATATGGTGATAGTGCGCCAATAGGACAGCAAAAAATAATAACAAAAGATACCGAACCTCAACCTAATGATTTTTATGGTGATAGTAAGCTTCAAGCAGAACTTAAATTAAAAATATTAGCATCGAATGGTTTTAAAATTGCTATAGTGAGACCACCAATGGTGTACGGAGAAGGTTCTAAAGGCAACTATCCTAAGCTTGTTAAACTTGCAAGGTATGCTTTTATCTTTCCTCAAATAAATAACCAAAGAAGTGTTATACATATTGATAACCTTACTAGAGAGTTGAAAGATATTATAAATAATAATCAAGATGGTATCTTTTTACCCCAAGATGCTAAATATTTTTGTACATCTGAGTTTATTAAAGAGTATAGGCAAAATTTATCAAAAAAAACCTATCTGACAAAATTATTTAACCCAATAATTAGGTTAATAGCTACCAAGATAGGGTTTTTGAATAAAGTTTTTGGTAATATGGTATATAAGAAGTAGTAAGTTTGTAATTCTCTTGGTTTGTGGAAAATTACTTTTTAAAGTAATATAATTTTGAGAGTCAATGATTGTTAGCTTATTGCGATACATACTATAGGAGATGTTGTGATAAACTTAATACTTTGTGGTGGTAGTGGTACTAGGCTTTGGCCTATTAGCAGAAAGCTATTGCCAAAGCAGTTTGTGAAAATGTTTAGTGATAAGTCATTATTTCAGTTAACTGTAGAGAGAAATTCAGCTTTATGCGATTCAACGATGGTAGTTTCTAATGAAGGACAGTTGTTTTTAGCAAAAGATCAGTTAGATGAGCTTGGTATTTTAGATAAAAGTATTTTTCTCGAAGAACCAGTTGGTAGAGATACTGCCCCTGCAATTGCTCTTGCATGTATGAAGTTAGATCCACAAGAAATTGTATTTGTTACACCATCTGATCATGTTATTAATGTTGATGACGAGTACAGAAATATATTGGTTCAGGCTAAGAGATTAGCTAGTGAGGGGTTCCTCGTAACGTTTGGTATTACACCAACTTTTGCCAATACTGGTTTTGGTTATATTAAATCTTCAGGTGACTTTGATGTTGGGAGCTTTCATGAGAAGCCTAATGCTGCTACAGCAGAGAAGTTTTTAGCAGATGGGTCTTATTATTGGAATTCTGGTATGTTTATGTTTAAGGCGGGAGTTTTCTTAGAAGAGTTAAAAAACCACTCACTAGAAATATATACAGCGTGTGTTGAGGCTTATGATAAAAGTGACTTGAAAAATTCAGATGCTATAAAATATGATGATATGATGAGTATTCCAGATAAGTCTATAGACTATGCGGTAATGGAAAAATCTGATAGGATAAAAATGGTTATCGCTGACATTGTCTGGAACGATGTAGGTAGCTTTGACTCTCTTTTTGATCAACTTCCTAAAGATAGCAATAATAATACAATAAATAGCAACCATATTAGTATTGATAGTAAAAATAACCTAATTCATAGTGAGAAGCGTTCTAAGAAAGTTGCTACTATTGGAGTAGAAGATTTAATAGTTGTTGATAGTGGAGATGCTCTTCTTATTGCTAAAAAAGGGAGTTCACAACGAGTAAAAGAAGTTTTGGAGCTTTTAAGTGATGAATTGAAAAATATTCACTTAACAGCACATAGACCATGGGGTACATATACTGTTTTAGAAGATACTCCAGGTTATAAAATTAAAAAAATAGAAGTCAAACCAGGCAAAAGATTGTCTTTGCAGAAGCACTATCACTGTAGCGAACATTGGATAGTAGTATCAGGTACTGCTACAGTTACTAAGGGGGATCAAGAATTTATCGTTAGGTCTAATGAATCTATGTATATTCGTATGGGAGAGGTGCATAGACTAGCAAATAATGGCAAGATTCCAGTGGTCTTGATTGAGGCGCAAGTTGGTGAATATACTGGTGAAGATGATATTGTTAGACTTGAAGATGATTTTAATATAATTTAATAAAGTAAATATAAGGATTACAAATGAAAAAAGTAGCATTAATAACAGGTATTACTGGTCAAGATGGTTCCTATTTGGCAGAGTTTTTATTAAAGAAAGGCTATATAATTCATGGTATCAAAAGAAGAAGTTCGCTCTTTAATACAGATAGAATAGATCATCTTTATCAAGATCCTCATGTTGAAAATAGAAATCTAATTTTACACTATGGTGATATGACGGACTCTATGAATTTAACTAAAATTATAGCAGATACGCAACCAGATGAGATCTATAATCTAGCGGCTATGAGTCACGTACATGTTTCATTCGAGACTCCTGAATATGTTGCTAATACTGATGGTACTGGTACGCTTAGAATTCTTGAGGCTGTTAGACTTCTTGGTTTAGAGAAAAAAACTAAGATTTATCAAGCAAGTACTTCTGAGCTTTATGGTAAGGTTCAAGCAATTCCACAAAGCGAAACTACTCCATTCTATCCAAGATCACCTTACGCAGTTGCTAAGATGTATGCGTTTTGGATAACTGTAAACTATAGAGAAGCGTATGGTATGTATGCTTGTAACGGTATTTTATTTAACCATGAGTCTCCAGTTCGTGGTGAGACTTTCGTAACTAGAAAGATTACAAGAGCAGCATCGAAGATAGCCCTAAATCTTCAAGATAAACTATATCTAGGTAATCTAGATGCGAAAAGAGATTGGGGTCATGCAAAAGATTATGTAAGAATGATGTGGATGATCCTTCAGGCTAATCAGCCTGAAGATTGGGTTATTGCTACCGGTCAAACAACTACAGTTAGAGATTTTGTTAAGTTATCATTTGCTTATGCTGGTATTAACCTAAGATTTGAAAATGAAGGTGTTGATGAGATTGGTGTGGTTGATTCTATAGACTTAGCTAGAGCTGAGGAACTGAGGGTTGATTTATTGCATTTGTCAAAAGGTCAAGTAGTAGTTTGTGTTGATCCTAGATACTTTAGACCAACTGAAGTGGACTTATTATTAGGAGATCCTACAAAAGCTGAGCAAAAATTAGGCTGGAATAGGGAGTATGACTTAAGAGATCTTGTTAATGATATGATGGAAAGTGATCTTAGGTTAATGACAAAAGATGTTTATTTTAAAGAAGGTGGGTATAAAATTATGAGCTATTTTGAGTAAGGAATTATTATAGATGCATAAAGATAGCAAAATATATGTAGCTGGTCATAGAGGCTTGGTTGGTTCTGCTATTGTTAAGAATCTTCAGTCTAAAGGCTACATTAATTTGGTACTAAGAACTCATGCTGAGCTTGATTTAACAAATCAAAAAGTTGTTGAAGATTTTTTTAGTGCTGAAAAACCTGAATATGTAATTCTTGCTGCTGCTAAAGTTGGTGGGATTGTTGCAAATAATACTTATAGAGCAGAGTTTATTTACGATAATATTCAGATTCAAAACAATGTTATTCACCAAAGCTATGTAAATGGAGTTAAGAAGCTTCTATTTTTAGGTAGTACATGTATTTATCCTAAAGAAGCCCCTCAGCCAATGCAGGAAGATTGCTTACTCACTAGCCCATTAGAATATACCAATGAGCCGTATGCTATTGCTAAGATTGCGGGTATAAAAATGTGTGAAAGCTATAATTTACAGTATGGTACAAACTTTATATCTGTGATGCCGACTAATTTATATGGACCAAATGATAACTTTGATCTTGAGAAATCGCATGTTTTACCAGCTTTGATTAGAAAAATACATCTTGCTAAACTTCTTAATGAAGGAAAAATAGAATATGTATTAAAAGATTTAGCTGTAGATTCTATTGAGCAGGCTAAACAATACCTGTCTAAATTTGGTATAAGCAAAAGTTCTGTGGAGATATGGGGTACAGGCAAGCCAAGAAGAGAGTTTTTATATTCTGAAGATATGGCAGATGCTTGTGTGTTTTTACTTGAGAATAGAGATTTTAAAGATACTTACTCTAATGATTCAAAAGAAATAAGAAACACTCATATTAATATTGGTACTGGTATTGATATCTCTATTAGAGAATTGGCTGAACTTATCAAAAAAAATATTGGTTTTGAAGGTGAGCTTAAATTTAATACTATTAAGCCAGATGGTACTATGGTTAAACTTACAGATCCATCTAAGTTTCATTCTCTAGGATGGAAGCATAAAGTTGAGCTTGAAGATGGTATAAGAAGTATATATGATTGGTACCTGGCGAAGTCATAGTTCTACAACTTGATCTCTTTGATTGAAATTTAGTGGCTCTACTCGTATACTATTTCTTAGATACTAAAGTGTGTTCTTATTAGGATATTTATGAAAGGAATAATATTAGCTGGTGGCAGTGGTACTAGGCTATATCCAATTACAAAAGGCGTAAGTAAGCAACTAACCTCTATATACGATAAGCCACTTGTATATTACCCTCTGTCTGTGTTGATGCTAGCAGGATTAAGGGATATATTAATAATTACAACAGAACGAGACAAACCTAGTTTTAAAAATCTTTTAGGAGATGGTTCTGATTTGGGTATTAATCTTAAATATGTAGTACAGCCTAGTCCTGATGGGCTTGCTCAAGCTTTTATATTAGCGGAAGAGTTTTTGGAGGGCGATTCAGCTTGTCTTGTGCTAGGTGATAATATTTTTTATGGGCATGGTTTGCCAAAAATGTTCGCTAAAAGTATTCAAGATGTAGAAAAAGAGAATTGTGCGAGCATCTTTGGTTATTATGTAGATGATCCTGAGAGATATGGAGTTGCTGATTTTGATGCAGAAGGAAGTGTTGTAAGTATCGAAGAAAAACCAAAAAAACCAAAATCCAATTATGCAGTCGTAGGGGTATATTTCTATCCTAATGATGTTGTGGAGAAAGCTAAGTAGGTATAGCCATCAGAGAGAGGAGAGCTAGAGATTTCAACGCTTAATCAGATGTATTTAGATGAAGTGCGCCTAAAAGTTAAGACTATGGGTAGAGGGTATGCATGGTTAGACACTGGTACGCATGGAAGTATGCTTGCTGCTAGTAATTTCATTCAAACTATAGAAGATAAACAAGGATTAAAAGTCGCATGCCTTGAAGAAATTGCTTATGAAATGGGCTATATTTCTAAAGAACAGTTTCTAAAGTTAGCACAGCCATTGAAGAAAAATCAATATGGTCAATATTTGATCAAAAGAGCTAAAGAGCGAGTGATGCCAAGATGAAATTTACTTGTGCAGATATTGAGGATGTTATCATATGTGAACCGGCTGTACATGGCGATCACAGAGGTTACTTTGTTGAGACTTTTCGCGAAGATAAACTGTTTGACTTCTTAGGTTATAAGATTGATTTTTACCAGGATAATGAGTCAAAAAGTTCTTATGGTGTGCTTAGAGAATTGCATTATCAACTGCCACCTCATTCACAGACAAAGCTTGTAAGAGTTATCCAAGGTAGTGTATTGATGTTGCTGTGGATATTTGTAATGGTAGTCCTACATTTGGTCAGTATGTTGCTGTAAAGCTAAGTGCTGAGAATAAAAAGCAGCTACTAGTTCCTAGAGGTTTTGCTCATGGTTTTGTCGTGTTAGAGGATGATACTATATTTGCTTATAAGGTTGATAGCCTATTCGCCTGAGTGTGATAGAGGGATAGCTTTTGATGATAATTATATTGCTATAGATTGGCAAGTACCATTATCTGAACTGAAACTTTCTGCAAAAGATAGGGTTCAGCCAAAACTAGCTCAAGTAAGCGATTTGTTTGAGTATGGTGAGAACTATTATGTGATTAGTGATTGGTACCAATTAACTAGTGCACTACTAACTAATAACAAATAACTGTAAAAAAATAAGAATATATGAGAATATTAGTAACAGGTAGTAGTGGCCAACTTGGATCCGAATTAAAAGAATTAGTTTAAAATTCAAAATTACATATTTGTGTTCACGGATAGTAAGTTATTGGATATTACTAATCATGAAGCGATTGAGAAGTTTATAAAAGATAATGATATAAAAGTTATTATTAATTGTGCTGCTTATACAGCTGTCGATAAGGCAGAGTCTGATATGGAAATGGCTGATAAGATAAATCATTTAGAAGTTGTAAATATGGCTAGAATTGCTAAAAACTCCAATATAAAGCTTATACATATATCTACGGATTATGTTTTCAACGGTGAGAACTTTAGACCATATATAGAGACAGATATTACGAATCCACAAGGCATATATGGAGCTACTAAGTTAGCAAGTGAAAAAGCTATCCAAAGCATAAACCCTAAAAGCGCTATCATTATTAGAACATCTTGGGTTTATTCATACTATGGAACTAATTTCGTAAAGACAATGATGCATTTAGGTAGTGAAAGAGAATCTTTAGGTGTAATCTTTGATCAAGTAGGTACACCTACTTATGCTAGAGATTTGGCTAGTGCTATATTGCAAATATTGCCTAAGCTTAACAATCAAGATGTTGAAGTTTATAATTATTCTAATGAAGGTGTAGCAAATTGGTATGATTTTGCTAGAGAGATTATAAGAATTGCAAAATTAAACTGCCAAGTTAACCCCATTGAGACTGTAGACTATCCAACTCCGGCAAAACGCCCACACTATAGTGTGCTTAATAAAAACAAAATAAAACAAGATTTTGATATCACAATACCATACTGGAAAGATTCCCTACAAGATTGTATAAAGAGATTACAAAAGAATTTATTAAAATGTATAAAGCAAAAAACATATTAGTAACAGGGGCAGCAGGTTTTATAGGTAGTAATTATGTGCGTATGATGCTATCACGTTACAATGATATTAAGATAGTATCTTATGACAAAATTACTTATGCAGGTAGCTTAGATAATTTAAAAGATTTAGCAAATGAGCATAATCACACTTTTATCAAAGGTGATATTTGTTGATGAAGCGTTAGTTTATAAAACTCTAAAAAAGCATAATATTGATACTGTAGTACATTTTGCAGCGGAATCACATGTTGATAATTCCATTGCTAACCATAATTTTAGAAACAAATGTGATAGGGACTTTTACACTTCTAAACTGTGCCAAAAGATATTGGCTAGATGAATTGGGTTTAGATGAAAATGGTTGTAGATTCCATCATGTATCTACTGATGAGGTGTATGGAACACTAGCAAAAGATGATCCAGCATTTACCGAGACAAAGGCGTATGAGCCAAATTCACCATATTCTGCATCTAAAGCAGGTTCTGATCATATTGCTACAGCATATTATTATCATACCTATAAGCTACCTGTGACAATTTCTAATTGTTCAAATAATTATGGGCCATATCAGCATCCAGAGAAGCTAATACCAGTTGTAATTAATAGTTGTATAAATCAAAAACCCATTCCAGTATATGGAGACGGCTCAAATATTCGTGATTGGTTATACGTGGTAGATCATTGTGATGCCATTCAGACAGTTGTGGAAAAAGGTATAGTAGGTGAGTTTTATAATATTGGTGGTATAAATGAAGTTGATAATCTCACACTTATAAACACTATGTGTAAGCTAATGGATGAATACAAGCCTCGAAATGCTCCACATAATAGATTAATCTCATTTGTTGAAGATAGGAAAGGCCATGACTGGCGATATGCTATAGATAATGGTAAAATCCAAAGTGAGCTAGGGTGGAAGCCATCACAAGATTTTGAGAGAATGTTTAAAGAGACTATTGAGTTTTATATAGGTGAAATAAATATTTAGTAAGTACAGAGTTTTGTAAAATGTTTAATAATAAGAGTATATTAATAACAGGTGGTACAGGTAGCTTTGGTAAAAAATATACAGAAATTCTTTTATCTGAGTATAATCCTAAGAAAATAATTATTTATAGTAGAGATGAACTTAAGCAATTTGAAATGTCTCAAGTTTATGACGCACCGTGTATGAGATATTTTATTGGAGATGTAAGAGATCCTGAGAGACTCAAAGAGGCAATGCAAAGTGTTGATTATGTGATACATGCCGCTGCTCAGAAGCAGGTTCCAGCAGCTGAGTACAATCCTATGGAATGTATAAAAACAAACATATATGGTGCTGAAAATGTCATAAAAGCAGCGCTATCAAATAATGTTAAAAAAGTAATTGCTTTATCTACTGACAAAGCAGCAAATCCTATTAACTTATATGGAGCAACTAAATTAGCATCAGATAAGCTTTTCGTAGCAGCTAATAATATGGTTGGTGCAAGAAAAACTCGATTCTCGGTCGTTCGTTATGGAAACGTACTTGGTAGTAGGGGCTCTGTAATTCCTTATTTTCAGAAGTTAATATCAGAAGGTGCAAAAGAGCTTCCGATTACGCATGAGAAGATGACTCGTTTCCTGATTACTTTGGAGGAAGGGGTTAGGTTTGTGCTGAAGAACTTTGAGAGAATGCAAGGTGGTGAAATATTTGTACCAAAAATTCCGTCTATATATATGACAGAATTGGCAAAAGCAATGGCTCCTGATTTATCGTTGAAAATTATTGGTATTAGGCCAGGAGAGAAATTGCATGAGATTATGTGTCCTTCTGATGATTCCCATTTAACACTGGAGTTTGATGATCATTATGTACTTTGCCCTACGATTCAGTTTGCATATAAAACTAATTTTCTTGAGAATGCTATTGGTGAGAAAGGAAAATTTGTTGAACAAGGTTTTGAGTATAATTCGGGTAACAATACCGAGTGGTTAACTCATGAATCATTTTTGGAAATGATGTCAAGGATGTGATTATGGATTTTATACCCTATGGAAGGCAAAATATATCTGCTGAAGATATAGAAGGAGTGGTAGAGACTTTGAAGTCTGATTTTTTAACTCAAGGTCCAGCTGTGATTAGGTTTGAAGAGTCTATTGCAAAGTATTGTAATGTTAAGCATACTTTTGCTGTAGCAAATGCAACATGTGCATTGCATTTAGCATATTTGGCACTAGATGTTAGTAAGGGTGATATTATCTGGACATCTCCAAATACTTTTTTATCTACCACAAATGCTGCTTTGATGTGTGGAGCGGATGTCGATTTTGTAGATATTTGTTCAAAAACATATAATATGTCTGTTGAGGCATTGGAAAAAAAACTTATAGAGGCAAAAACAATAGGAAAGCTTCCTAAGGTTGTTGTACCCGTGCATTTTGCAGGGCAATCATGTGATATGCAAAGGATTTATGAATTATCAAAAGAGTATGACTTTGCAATTGTGGAAGATGCTGCGCACGCTATTGGTGGTAGATATATTGATAAACCTATAGGGTCATGCCAGTGCTCAGATATTACAATTTTTAGCTTTCATCCAGTCAAAATAATTACTACAGGTGAGGGAGGGATGCTAACTACAAATTGTGATAAGTTAGCACAAAAGATCAGTTTGCTACGTACACATGGTATGACTAGGGATGAGTCTTTGATGATTAAGGAGATAGAGGGCCCTTGGTACTATGAGATGATAAACCTTGGTTATAATTATCGTATTACAGATATGCAGTGTGCTTTAGGCTTATCTCAGATGTCTAGACTTGATGAGTTTGTTGCAAAGAGACATGTTGTAATGGATAAGTACAAAGAGTTGATGTCAGATTGTAAAGAAGTTATTCTTCCTCACCAGTTTGAAAAAAGCTATTCAGGGCTACATTTATTTCCAGTGGTGATTCCAGCAAATAAGAGAAGAAAAGCTTTTGAACACTTGAGAGATAATGGTGTTGGTGTTAATGTGCATTATATTCCAGTATATCTGCAACCATTTTATCAAAAGTTGGGCTTTAAGCAAGGGTATTGTAAAAATGCTGAATCATACTACTATGGCACAATAAGTCTACCTATGTATCCTGATTTGACAGGAGATCAAATTAAGTTTATCTGTGATAAAATAAGGTATACTTTAAAATGAGACTTGCTGTAATACCAGCTCGTGGAGGCAGTAAAAGAATTCCTCGTAAAAATATCAAGCACTTTGATGGAAAGCCTATTATTGCTCACTCAATAAAAGCACTGTTAGATTCCAAAGTGTTTGATAGGGTTATTGTATCCACAGATGATACTGAAATTGCTGAAGTTGCTAAGCAATATAGTGCAGAGGTGCCATTTATGAGGCCAAGCAATATTTCAGATGACTTTGCAACAACTGGTGATGTGATTAAGCATGCGGTTGAATGGTATTATTCCAAAGATGAGTGTGTTGAAACTGTATGCTGCTTATATGCAACTGCACCATTTATAAAAAGTCAAGATTTAATTGATTCTGTCGGAATTTTGGAGATAGGTGATACCGAGTGTGTATTTTCTGCAACTGAATTTAGTTATCCAATATTTAGATCGTTTGTACTAGATCAACAGTTACGCCCAAAAATGTTTTGGCCAGAAAACTTTGCAAAAAGGTCACATGACCTACAGGTAGCCTATCATGATGCTGGGATGTTTTATATTGCAAAACCGAGTATTTTCATTGAACAAAAACCTCTATTTTCAGATTACTCAAAAGCTTATTTAATTCCACATTATAGGGTGCAGGATATAGATACTTTAGAAGACTGGAAAAGAGCGGAATTGATGTATGGAGCATTAAAAAGTTCTGGAGAAATTTAATGAAAGTCATAATCAGAGCGGATTCCTCGTCTAATATAGGTACCGGACACATTATGAGAGGTCTTGTATTGGCGACTCAGTTCAGCGATGTAACCTTTGTCACGAGAGATTTGCATGGGAATATTAATTTTAAGATTAATGATGCGGGGTATAAACTAGAGATGATTAGTGATAATAGTGTTGTAGATTTTGGAAAAGTTGTTAATAATATCTCTCCTGATCTAGTGATTATAGATAATTATGATATTGATTATACTTTCGAGAAAATTCTTAAAGACAAGTATCCTAATGTCTCACTAATGGTTTTAGATGATACTTATGAAAGACATTATTGTGATATTCTTTTAAACCATAATATTAGTGCTAATGAAAAAAAGTATAAAAACTTAGTTCTTGAAAACTGTGAGCTTCGCTGTGGATCTGAGTATACTCTTTTAAGACAAGAGTTTTATGACTATAAGGTAAAACCAAAACAAAAAAATCAAGTTCCTAAGGTATTTGTTGCAATGGGAGGAGCAGACTGTAGTAATATAAATATTTCCATTTTAGAAGTCATAGAAGAGATTGGCGGCGTATATGTAAATTTAGTAACAACAATTGCCAATAAAAACTTAGATGAATTGAGAGAGTATTGTCGAGATAAGAAATGGGTTAATCTACATATTAATTCTATTGAAATAGCAAGATTAATGCATGAAAGTGATTTTGCTATTGTAACACCAAGTGTTACGGTTAATGAAGTCTATTTTATGCAATTACCACTGATAACTATTAAAACAGCTGAAAATCAGAGTGATATTTTTGAATATTTGATTAAGAATGGTTATGATGCGGTTGATGGTCTTAATACTGGTCTGTTGAAAAAGTATATAGAAAGACATAAGCAAAATGTAATTGTGGGTTATGATCTTCAAGATTTTGTAGATTTGTCACAAGATGATAGCTTAAAAATTTTATCATGGCGTAATGATCCAACCATTCGTAATAATATGTATAATAGAGAAAAAATATCTGTAGAAGATCATTTGAAGTTTGTTAAGAGCTTGCTTGCTTGTACTAATAAAAAATATTTCGTAGTGAGAGAATATGGCCATGATATTGGTGTTATTGATTTTACCCAAATCATACATGGTGACAGTCTTCATATGGGTTTGTATGCGAAGCCGAATGTAAATGGTGCTGGCAAGATTCTGATGAACGCTATTGTTGAATACGCTTTCAAGATTTTAAAAGTTAAAAAAATATTTGCTGAAGTTTTTGAGTTTAATAATAGAGCCTATAATCTATATTTTAGATACGGTTTTAAAAAAATAGGCGATAAAGAAGTTAATAATAAAAAAGTAATTTGTATGGTGTTGAAGAATGAAGATAGGTAGCTTTGATTTAAAGAGAGATGGTGTTTTTATAATTGCAGAGTTAAGTGCAAACCATGGTGGTAAAATTGAAATAGCAAAAGAATCAATTAAAGCTGCTAAAGATATTGGTGCAAATGCTATTAAACTGCAAACATATACCGCAGACACATTAACATTAAACTGTGGCAAAGATGATTTTATAATCAAAGGTGGTACACTATGGGATTCACAGAAATTATATAATCTCTATCAAGAAGCATTTTTACCTTGGGAGTGGCATGAGGAGTTATTTAGATATGCTAGAGAGATTGGTATAGATATTTTTTCTTCGCCTTTTGATAAGACAGCTGTTGACTTTCTAGAGCAGTTCAAACCAACTGCATACAAAATAGCATCTTTTGAGATTACTGACTATGAACTTATTAAATATACAGCTTCAAAAGGTAAGCCGGTTATAATATCAACAGGTATAGCAACTATTGATGAGATTCAGGATGTGGTCAGTATTTGTAGGGATGTTGGAAATAATAATATTGTACTTCTAAAGTGTACGAGTGCATATCCAGCTAAACCAGAAGATGCAAATCTAGCAATGATTCCTAGTTTAGCCGATACTTTTGGCGTGGTAGCTGGATTTTCTGATCACACATTAGGCTCTACAGCACCTGTAGTTGCAATAACTCTGGGTGCAAAAGTTATTGAGAAACACTTTATTCTTGATAAATCTATTGGTGGTGCAGATGCTGACTTTTCCTTGGATAGGGATGAGTTCGCTCAGATGATAACTGAAGTAAGAAATGCTGAGAAATTGTATGGTAAAGTAGACTATACACTTTCTGAGAAGAAAAAAAAAAGTAGGCAGTTTGCTAAAAGCTTATATGTGGCAAAGGATATCAAGAAAGGTGAAGTTTTCACAGAAGAAAATGTTCGCAGTGTAAGACCTGGATATGGAATGCATCCTAAGTATTTAAATGATATATTGGGTAAGACTGCAGAAAGAGATTATAAGTTTGGAGACAGGTTTGAAAAATAAATTAAACTTAATATGGAATATTATGTACTATTATTTAGTAGAATGTTTTTAATATGATTTTAAGAAAATGACTAAAGTAGTAGCTATGAGTTTTCTGGTAGGTATATTTTTAGTAATAGTAGTCAATATTTAGTTGATAAGTTTAAGTCATAATAAAAGTTTAATGATAGGAGATGATATGTGCAGGAGTTAATTTTGTCAGCATGAATGGGTAGTAGGCTTGGTAAATATACAAAAGATAACACTAAGTGTATGCTCGAGATTAATGGGAAAACATTAATTAAACAAGCAATGGAAAAACTAAATAATGTGGGAATAACAAAACTCATTTTAGTTGTAGGTTATAAGAAAGATAATTTAATTGATCATGTTGGAAGTAGATATAAAAATATAAAAATAGAATATATAGAGAATCCAATTTATAGTAAGACGAATAATATTTACTCATTATATCTTGCTAAAGAAAAATTAGCTGAAGATGATACTATTCTTTTAGAGAGCGATTTACTGTTTGAAGAAAGTATTTTAGAGAAACTATTAAATGATAATAGAAAATCATTAGCAGTAGTTGACAAATATAAATCATGGATGAATGGAACATCTGTAACAATTGATAATGAAGATCGTATTTTGAATTTTTTTCTAAAAAATCATTTCGTTTTCAAGATGTGGGTAACTATTATAAAACAGTTAATATTTATAAATTTTCTAAAGATTTTTCTAATAATATATATTACTTTTTTAGAAGCTTATTCTAGGGCTATGGGTGATAATCAGTATTATGAATCAGTATTAAGAGTTCTTACAATATTAGACAGTCATGAATTGCGAGCACTTAAGCTAGATTGTGAAAAATGGTATTAGATTGATGATGTCCAAGATAAACATAATGCTGAGGTTATTTTTGCTAAAACGCCAAAAGATAAATTAAATTTAATCCAAAAAAGGTTTGGTAGATATTGGAGATTTCCTGAATTAAAAGATTTTTGCTATTTAGTGAATCCATACTTTCCAACTATTAAAATGCAAGAAGAAATAAAAGCATTTTTTTATGATTTAGCTTCTCAATATCCATCAGGGTTAAGTACTTAAAATTTACTGGCAGGTAAAATGTTTGGTATTGAGTCAGAAAATATATTAGTTGGCAATGGTGCTGCAGAGATAATTAAAGTAATTGGAGATGTTATCGAAGGGTCTTTTGGTATGATGTTTCCAACTTTTAATGAATATCCAGAAAGTTTAAGCCATGATAGAATAGTTAAGTTTATTCCAGATAACCAATCATTTGTTTACGGAATAGATGAACTAAAGTTGTTATCTGATAAGAGCGATAATCTTATTTTAATAAACCCTGATAATCCTAGTGGACATTTTAATAGAAAAGAAGATTTAATTGAACTTATTGACTATATGAAAAAAAGTAATAAGTTATTAATCATAGATGAGTCATTTGTTGATTTTGCAGATGGTGGTGAATGAGCAAAACTTAATTGATAAATATGATAATCTTATAATTATAAAAAGTATCAGTAAGAGTTATGGAGTCCAGGTATCAGGCTAGGTGTGGTTGTGTCGTCGAATACAGACCTTTTAAAAAAAATTAGAAGAGAAATTTGTATTTGGAACGTTAATTCATTTGGAGAGTATTTTCTTCAAATAATAGGTAAGTATCAAAAAGATTATTTGATGGCGTGTGAACTTATAAGAAAGGAAAGGTCGAGATTTATTAAAAATTTACAACAAATAAGTTTTTTAGAGGTATTCCCATCTGGAGCAAATTATTTTTTATGTGAAGTAAAGGCTAAATTTACTGCTACAGAATTAACTGAATTGCTAATAGATAAAAATTTTTATATAAAAGACTTAACTGGCAAGATAGGATTTGAAGGTAAAGAGTATGTGAGAATAGCAGTTAGAGATAATGAAGATAATGATTCTCTCATGCTGGCTTTAAAAGGAATGGATTAATATGATGAATAACTGGAAAAGAGTATGGAGTAAACGTGAGATTGATACAGATAATGACTTTATTTTAGGAAGATTAATAGTTGTAGATGGTTTTGATACTGGATATGGAAATATAAGTGAAATTGATTGGTTAGATTATGTTGATTATATATCAACAAAGTTAAATTTATCCATTAATGATAAAATATATGAATTTGGGTGTGGTGCAGGTGCTTTTTTATATCCATTATATAAAAAAGGTCATAATGTTGGCGGTATAGATTATTCGATGAGTTTAATAAACATTGCAAAGAAATATTTTAATGAAGGCGATTTTATAGTATCTGAAGCATCAAAGATTAATATTGATATAAAATATAATTATGTTATTTCGAATAGCGTATTTTTTTTATTTCCCAAATTATGAGTATGCAGAAGAAGTAATAAATAGGATGATTTCTAAGGCAATTAAAGGTATTGCTATTCTAGAAGTAAATGATCTTAATTTAAAAGAAGAATCAATGGTTATAAGAAAAGGTTATCTAAGTAATAAAGAATATGAGAAAAGATATACTGGTTTGTAGCATTTATATTATAGTAAGCAGTGGTTTATAAATATAGCACATAAAAATAATTTAAGAGTTGAAATTGAACAGCAGAATATTAACAACTATAAAAATAATATTTATAGATTTAATGTTTTTATGTATAGGGATTGATTTGTGAACAGTTTTAAATATGTTTAAAAAAGTCTAGTGTTTTTAATTTTTTCTTAAAAACATTTTGTGAATTCATAGCGATGTATATTGGTAAAAGAGTCTTTAATGGTGATCTTATTAAAATGAAAATGTGTTTTATGATGTCGTTAAATCTTGTGAGTTTAATTATTATTTTACTGCTGGGGCCGTGTTGGGAATAATATAGAGAAGGTAATTTTATCAAGCATGATGTAGATATTAATGTTTTAAATGCAACAAAAGTACAGATGAAAAATTTAAAAAAAGTTACTGAAGGTTGAAAATAGGTAGAGAAGTGTATTCCAGTCGTAAAATTCAACAAATAGGAATTAATAGAGAATCTATTATATAAAGTAACTGGTAAAATTGGTTTTGATTTGTAAAGAGTACGTAGAGATAGTGCAAGTAATGATTTATTAATATGAATGTTGAAAAAAAATGGAGAATTAATGTATATGTTAAAAAAAACTTAGACATTTAATAAAAGATTATTTATTCGTATTGAAGCATGGAAAATTTGTAGAGTTCCATTCATTTCCATTTGATACAAATCAAAAATTACCTAATGGAGCAGAGAAAGTAATGGAAAAATGTTGTAACATTATTAAAAAGTTAGGTGTAGACTATAGGCTTACTGATGGAACTATATTAGGGCTATATAGAGATGGTGATTTTATTCCTCATGATAATGACATAGATATTGACATTATTGGTGATACTAAAGTAAAAGATATAGAAAGAAATTTTACAAAACTGGGAATGAAGCTTGGTAGAAAAGTAATTTATAAGGGCAAGGTGCAACAGTTTATCTACTATACATCAGAACATATTATTATTGATATTGTTGTATGGCGGCAAAAGAATAATTTTATCTATAATTGCTGTGAACGCAACTATAAAAGAAAGCAGGATATTAAGTTCTTTGATATAGATAATTTGGATGTTATAGAGTTTAAAGGAAATAAATATCCAATGCCTACTCCAATAGAGGAGTGGTTAGAAATTAGATATGGAAAAGATTGGAGGATTCCAAAAACCTATAAAGGTGATTGGAAGGAAGAATGTTTTGATATGAAAAGAGTTTAACTATATACTTTTGAAGTATGGGGAAGAAGAGTGTTCTAGAAGATTTTAAAATATCTCCTATTGTTAGTTCATTCATGAATGACTATATGGCATTTCACCTTAAACTTGATGTTGATGATATTTTTCCTCATGGCATAACCATATGGCAGTTGATGCAAAATATGATTCATTATTGATGAAAGTTCCAAATCGTCTTTTATCTAAAATAAAAACACACGAGGGTGTAAGTGAAGATAGAATTAATAAAATTCAAGAGGCCGCTAGTAAGTCTATGTATGTTTCTATACCAGCGACAATCTTTGTTAAGGATTTTATATTTTCTATTTTAGAAACATTTGTTGTTGGTGATAAGAAGTTATCAAGAGTTAATATTAGTGAAAATTTTCTTGATAATGACTTTTATATTAATGGATGGTCATCATAGGTTAGAGGTATGCAAAAGGTTGAATTTAGATCTATTTGTTATGGTGTTTAAAGAGAAAGATGTTTCCATATTACTAATGCATAGAGTTTTAAATAAGCACTTAATTGACCTGGATGTAAAATGTCGTGATTGTTACGATAAGTTAACAATTTGTGATCATGCCACTCTATGTGATCAGAATTATGGTATGGTTAAGATTTATGGTAATAGAGTTGATTCATATATCATATATAGTAAATACAATTATTGACATTTCTTGCCGAAAAGACGACCAGTTAAATGTGTCGTATGTGGGTAGCCCGGCATCTAAGCTTAAATGATTTTCATTATTGTTATTGTTTAAACGCTACTAGTTTTTTTATGCGGGGTATTAGTATGGAAATTTTTTACAAATATGTTGAATCTGGAATGCATTTTCCTATAAAGTCAACATGTTTTTCACCAAAGGTAGGATATTTAGATATCTTTATTAAAGTGGCGTGATGGAAATTTAATATTTACCATAATTGTAGTCTTTAACACTAAATTTTCGTAGAGCTAGCTATTTTTCTACAGTCAAAATACAAGCTTAAGCATTACTCAAGTCATGTTGCTTCAACATGCTGAAAGCTGTCAATTTGATGGCTTAACTAAGATAAATGTATCTATATATGCTAAAAATGGCAAATATAGATATAAAATGATCAACCTATACTTGAATTTTAGACAAAATATATAATATTAAGAGAAGGGTCTAGATAACTTTAGCTTGTCAATAATAATTGATGGGGCTATATTTTATCTATGTTTGGAAGGTGTAAAAAACGTTCGCATATTTTAGATGCTAAAATTAGAGAAATTTTAAAGTGTTTTTACTTAGATTTAACATAACAAATACAAGTAAAATTGCTAAGGTTAGTAGACTTACAGTTAACCGCTTGATAGATTTCGCAAAAATTCTATTGTTTGATAAAAAAATTCTTAGCATCTAGCAGAAAATTTGAAATAGGTGAATCTTATTTGTAGCAAAAAGAGTAAGTGGTAAACTCGGTTATGGTACTGTAGGAAAAACACCAATATTGGATGTTTTAAAGCGATATGAGTATAATAAAGTCTATGTTTCTATTGTGTAAACTGCTCCAAAGAGTCTTTAATGCCTATAGTACGGAGCAAAATACTCGAAAGCAGTACAATCTACACAAAGGGATGGAAAGGTTTATAGGCTTATTTTGAACAGCTATGATCATTACTGCATTTACCACTCTCATAATTAGTTTATATGTGGTAAAAACCATGTTGTCATTTAGTGCTAAAGTTATCTAGACCATAAGAAAATTACAAAAAATTGAGCATTAACTCGATAGTTTATATAATGCTTTAGATGTTACTGAGTTTAAGCACTATAGAATTAAACATAGTAAATTATTTGCTAAGAAGTAAAATCACATAAATAGTATAGAGAATTTCTGGAACCAGGCTAAGAGGCGTTTAAGGAAATTTAATGCATTCCTAGGGAGCATTTTTATTTGTTTTAAAAGTAATGGAATGGCGTTTTTAATCACAGTGATTTAAAGAGCAATTAAAGCTAATTAGACATTGGGTTAGAGAAAGTTTAAAGTAGGATTATCTAGGAAAACCACTATTTTAAAATTTGGGATATTATGTGGCGGTTAGAATAATAAGGATTACATTTATGGTTTTAAATAATGATATAAATAGTTTAATATTAGAAAAAGATATTATTGAAAACTGGGAAAGTGAAGATGTTTTAGTGAGTATATGTTGTACAGCATATAATCACAAACTATATATAGAAGATGCACTAAAAGGATTTTTAAGTCAAAAAACAAATTTCGCTTTTAAGATAGTGATTAGTGATGATTGTTCAACAGACGGCACAACTGAGGTAATACGAAGATATTTGGAGATGTTTCCCAATATTATTAAGTTTATATACTCAGGAAGAAAATCAATATTTCAAAGGAGCGCTACCTATAAGAGACTTTATTTTACCTAATGTGTCAGGTAAATACATAGCATTATGCGAGGGAGACGATTATTAGATAGATTCAACTAAGTTACAAAAACAAGTAGATTTTCTAGAGTTAAATCCACAATTTATGGGGTGTGGACATAATACTAGTTTTTTAGAAAGAAATGAGGAGATAACTAAAGCATTCATAGATTTTGAAAATTATAATGAGGTTTATACTTTTGATAATTTTATTGAGTTATCTTATCTTCATACTAGTTCTATTATTTATAGGTACGAATCTAAATTTAAAGAACAGATTAATGAGTATCTGAATGTATTCAAATGTTGATAGAAATGATTATTACATGTTGTTAGTATTTTCATATTTTGGGCCAATAAAATATATAATCAGGTAATGTTAGTATATAGAGTTAATGATGGAGGGATATGGAATGGTGCAAATAAAGAACAACAGCTTTTAATGTTTCTTAAAGGGTGCTTAGATTTTAGTTATATTTTTAGGAAATATACAAAAAAATTTATATATTCTTTTATAAATGTTCTTAGTGAGAATTCTGAGAGTTGCTCTCATCACTTTTTTAACAAGTTGTTAGATAGTCTTTGTAATAAAGATTTAGAGTTATTGATAAGTTATTTTGCAAAATTGAGAAATAGTGATATTAACTTATTGAAAGGACGAGTTATCTTACGGCTTGTAGGATCGTATACATCATTTAACTTTTTAATAGCTTATTTTCTGAATTACTTTTTCTAATAAGAACAAGTCTTTTATGGGCTCTAAATTACAAATATCTTCAATATTCATATTTTACAAAAAATAATCTTGTGGAGATTAAATCAATAGTCTTTTAAATGAGGTGATTGGACTAAGTAAAAGGCAACAGGTGTAACTTTTCTAGCTTTAAAGCTATAATTTTCGGTTGACTATATTTGTATATGTTCAGAACTTTTGCCTATGAAATAATCTTGCTTATGATATACTATTTCGTTATGTGAGGTTTTAAAGTTTATTTGTATTATGAAAGTAAAGAAATCTAAAGCTTTACTTATTGCTTACGATTATGGTGAATCTGGGGATTTTTTTTTAGAATGTTTGACCGAAGAGTTTGCGCGAAAAAAAAACTTAGATCTTCGTGCAATTTCGTTTGAAAAGCTTTTTGAGAGTGTAAAGTCAAATAAGATTAATAAGTACTTTTATGGTTTTATCTCAGTATTAAGGTTACTGCTAACTCTATTGGTTAAAGGTAGGCGGTCAAAACTACTATATAAAATGAGAAATTTGAAATACAAAAAAATAGATATTGGGGTTTTTATTTTTTCTAGCTACTTAAGGTCTTCAAATTCTGATGGCTTTATAAAAATGTCGCCTGGCTTTATGAAATTTTACTTCGTGGCATTTATTTCCTTGTTATATAAGTTTAGAGCACTTGATAAAATTATAAAGAAAGCGGAATATGCTGAGATCTACTTTTATAATAGTGAGATTGTTTACCATTATGGTGCTGTAAGAGATTTTCTTGTTAGTAGAGGTATTAAAGAGTTAAAATTTGATAAATGTAATCAAAGGTATATTTTATCTTTGAGTAAAAGCTATAGCTCTTTTGATGAAAAAGTAAAAAGGTTATGTTTGTCTGATAAGCAAGTGATGGAAGGGCTTAATCATTTGAAATCCCTTGTTTATAGAGAAAAAACGTATTTTTATATGAAAGATGTAGATATTAGCATATCTACCGAATTTGATTATTCTGGAGTAAGTTTGAGTAAAAATGTTGCAGTAATTTGCATGCATACGGTTTCAGATGATCAATATGTTCATGGTCCCGATGGCTTCCTAGATTTACATGATTGGCTAATGTCTTCGATTCAGGTTTTAAGAAAAAACGGTTATATGGTTTTGATAAAGCCACATCCCACATATTTCCCAAAAAATGTTAAGCAGTTTTATATTGCTGATCACAGATATTTGGTTCACCTAATGGCAATTTTTAATACATATATCTCTTTTGACTCAAAAAATATTTTTAGTACAAGTATTAAAGATGTTTTTTTCTTGCCTGCAAATCTTTCCTTAATTGAGATGAAGGAAAATTTAGGTGACTTCTTGGTGTTGACTCATCATGGTAGTATTGCTGTTGAGGCTGCTTATTTAGGGTTGGGGGCATTAGTTAGTACTTCATCACCTTATTCAAAATATGATTCGTTTGTTTCATTTTATAGTGATAGATATACATTAGAGCAACAATTAATTAAACAAAATAGTGAATCCATAAGAGATTCATCAAATATTATGAGATCACTTGGTACGTATATGTTTAGTAAAGATCTACTTGGTGAAGGTCGATCTTCTTCATACTATTTTAGAAAAGCGGCTTTTCATGATGTTGATGGACGAAAAGCTAATTTAGATATGATTTCTGAGTGGTTAAAAAATTTACCTGCTACTGAGAAAAAAATATTGTCGAAGCAAATTAGAGTACTTATCAAAGAAGAAATGGTTGAGGTTTGAGAGTTTAGGTTAAAATTTGTTAGAAGCACGCTATCACTGCTATTATTTTAATGTATCTTAACAAAGCGTGATTTTATACAAAAAATTATTATCTTGTTATTCTATCTAGATACACATTCTTTTAAAACTAATATGGACTTTATTTTACTCATTAAGTACCTAAATACCAGATACTAGTACTTTGTTTATAGTTCTACGACTATGTTATGTTTATTACTTACTCTTTTATTCCAAAAGATGATTGATTTAGCCTATAATTAGAGCATTTTTATGCTCTCATATAACTTTATCTATGGTTTTGAAAGACTAAGTTTATTATTGTGTATGGTGAAAAATAAAAATATTGATTAAGGACTTTGCAATATCTATATATTGTATAGAGTTTAATTGTTGATTATGCTATATTTGTTGGCGTGAGATATCATTTTACAGGATTTTTATGGTCTACATTAAAGAGTTTTATAGGTTTATAAAACATATAATTAACAGTAGGAAAATGTTATTTGCTTTAGCGTATAATGGTTTTAAAGAAGAGTTTTTAGGCTCTTATTTGGGTATTATTTGGGCTGTTGTAAGACCTGGGATGTTTATTTTTGTTATTTGGGTGGTTTTTACTTTCGGTATTAGGTATGCAGGAAGTACTGTAGGACCTCCGTTTATATTATATCTTTTGTGTGGAATGATTCCTTGGTTTTTTTTCACAGACTCAATAATAAAAGCTTGTAGTTGTATAGTTTCTAATGAGTTTTTAGTTAAGAAAGTATCATTTAGTGTTAATATTTTGCCTTTAGTCAGTATATTTTCATGTCTAATTGTCCATTTAATATTGATACTGTTTTTGATGATAGTAGTAGTTTCCAATGGTTTTTATCCTAGTATTTATTGGCTACAACTACCTTATTACATATTTTGTAGTATTATTTTACTTCTTGGTTTAGGGTGGCTCACATCTGCTATACGGGTATTTATTAAAGATGTTAGTGAAGTAGTTGGACTAGTAGTTCAGTTTGGATTTTGGTTTACTCCTATATTTTGGTCGCCATATATGATTTCAGAAAAGTATAGGTTTATACTTAATATAAATCCTATGGTATATATAATTGAAGGGTTTCGAGATACTTTTCTAAATAAGGTTTGGTTTTGGCAACACATCTCTAATACTTTTCTATTTTTTGCTATGGCCTCGGTAGTTTTATTTTTTGGGGCAATAGTTTTTAAGAGATTGTCACCACACTTTGGAGATATGATCTAATGAGAAAAAATTTGGTAATTAAGGTAGACAATGTATCAAAATTTTATAAGATCTATAATCGAGCTAGAGATAGGGTTAAAGAAGCTTTTAATCCTTTCAAGAAAAAGTATTATAATGAGCATTATGTTCTAGAAAACTTAAATTTAGAAATTGAAAAAGGGGATGTTTTAGGTATATTTGGTCTTAATGGTGCTGGTAAATCAACCCTTTTAAAGATAATTGCTGGAGTTGTTACCCCTTCAAAAGGTAGAGTTACTGTTAGTGGTAGTATTAATGCTATGCTTGAGGTAACTGGGTCTTTGAATCCTGAGTTAACAGGGACTCAGAACATAAACTTTAATTTGGATTTAAATAGAATTAAGGGAGAAGATAGGGCAAGTATAACTAAAGATATAGTGGATTTTACAGAAATTGGCTCTTATATTGAGCAGCCTGTCAAGAGTTATAGTAGTGGTATGAAAGCAAGGTTGGGTTTTGGTATCGCAACATCTATAGAGCCAGATATACTTATTGTCGATGAGGTTTTAGCTGTTGGTGATGCAGTATTTCAGCAAAAGTGCTTTCTTAGAATCAGGAAACTATTAGAAAAGAATAAGACGGTTGTTTTTGTGTCGCACAGTGTTGAACTTATGGTAGAATTTTGTAATAGAGCGATTTTTTTGTATGATAGGAATATAGTTTTTGATGGACCCGCTGTAGATGTGGCTAATTATTATAGAAGAGTTTTACTTAGTGAAGATAAGCATAAAGAAATTTTGTCTATCCAAAATAAATTGAATATGGGCTCGGAAGCACAAAAAAATATTTCTACGAAAAGAGTCATAGGAGATATTCCAGACAATTTTATAGGTTATAAAGATGCTAATATTGTAATTCATAATGTTATGATATGTGACGCTCATGATAATGAAAAAAGTTATCTTAGTTCATTTCAAGAATATTTCTTTAAATTTGCAATAGATTTTAAGCAAGATTTTAATAATGTTGAAATATCTTGTATCATGATGGATGTTACAGGTAAAAAATTGCCATGGGTAAGTCATGGGGATTGTAATGTGATACCTAGTGTTAGAGCAGGCGATAAATATATAATAAAGAATAGCTTTAAGTGTAGTGTTTATAATGGATTTTATACTTTGAGCATAGTAATAAAAAGTATTGATTTAGAAAATAATCATATAGTTTTAGTCGATGCTTCTGACAAATATAAGTATAAATTTGAGGTAGCTAATATAGTCAAACCAAAGTCAAGCTTGAGCTTTCAGAAAATATAAAGTCTACTATTGAGTTGTAATGTTGAAGAAGAAAATATCAATAATCACTATAATATGTGAAGATAGTCTAAATATTGATAAGACCTTAAAGAGTGTTTTTTCTCAGAAATTATTTCATGAGATTGAATATATAGTTGTAGATATTAGTATGGCTGAGTCTGCTTTTAATATTATTAACAATGATGTTGATAAAATTGATAGTCTTTTGTTTTTAAAAAATGCAAATAAGGTAGATGCTATAAAAAAAGCTATTGAAATTGCTAGTGGAGAATGGTTGAATGTCCATTTTTCTGGAGATGTTTTTGTTGGAAGCAACTTAGTAGAAAGTATTTTATCTAATATACCAAGTTTGCAAAATATAAGTATTATTTCTAATTTACCTTTTGAAAGTAATAAAGAGAAAATAAGTATTCTTGAGCTGGAGGAGCTTCAAGTACAGTTAACTTTTTTTCGAAAAACGATAGTGGAAAGATATGGTTTGAATTATTTGTATTCTGAACAAGCTATTTATGACCTAATAATTAAGTGTTATAAGGAGAACTCTAATATATTTAAAATATATAAGGAAACAATAGGTGTTGACTTAGAAAAGAGTACTTTTCGATCAGAGATTGAAAGATTACATATCTTGTTAAGAAGTTTTGGTGAGAGTTTTTTGTGTGATAGTCTCAGATTTGGATGGATATACCAAGAAGGTTTAAAAAATCAAAAAGCTAAAATAAAAATGAAATCACAACTTCTAGAGTTAAGGAAGAGTGAATTAAAAGAAATACGTAGTACTAATGTATATAAGTTAGGTTCATTTTTTGAGAGAATTTTTTTTAAAAAAAAGAAAAAAGTATAGATTTTAATGAAGAAATTAATAAGTGTTGTAACAGTCGTATATAATTCTGAGAATTTAATAGAAAGAACTATAAAAAGTGTAATTGGGCAGTCTTCCTTATCTAGTATCGAGTTTATAATAATTGATGGTAATTCTTCTGATAGAACTTTAGATATTATAGCTAAGTATAAAAACAAAATAGATATTGTTGTTTCAGAGCCTGATAATGGTATATATGATGCCATGAATAAAGCTATAAGGCTTGCTTCGGGAGTTTGGATAAATTTTATGAATGCGGGAGATACTTTCTTTAGTAATAAAACACTAGAGTTAGTAATAAAAAAAGTGAGTTTAGATATCGATATTTTTTATGGTTCAAGTTATATTCTTGATGAAAAAACAGGTGATAGTAAAGTTGAATTAGCTGATAAAATAGAAACAATTAGTAAAAAGATGCCATTTGGACATCAAGCAGTATTTGCAAAAACAGAATTATTAAGAATGTATGAGTTTAATACTTTGTATAGGCTTTCTGCTGACTACGATTTTTTTATAAAATGTTATGAAAAAAAACACAAATTTTTAAAGTTAGATTTGCTTATATGTTATTTCTATGAAGGAGGATTAACAACTACTGAACAGATATTCTCCTTTGTAGAAACTCTTAAAATATTGCTTGATTATTTTGATGAGAATCTTGTTAAGAATAATGTTGCATATACTGATTTACTAAACTCAGGAAGTGTTAAAAATAGGAATCAAATAAAGTTGCTAGAATATGAAATTCATAAGAGAGATAAGGAAATAACATCTTTTTATAGTGATTTCCCATACAGGGTTGCTAGATTTTTAACTTATCCTATAAATAAGTATAGATTAATAAAGGGAAAAAAATGAAATTTTCTATAGTAACAGTATCATATAATTCCGAGAAATATATTGAAGAAACTATTTTAAGTGTAGTCTCTCAGAGGGGTAATTTTGATATTGAGTATATTGTTGTTGACGGTAAGTCAAAAGATAGTACTTGTGATATTATCAAAAGGTATGTTGATAAGCATGAGAAAGGTGAGCTTGACATATATTGTAATAATTTAGATATCAAGTTTATATGTGAGCCTGATCAGGGTATGTATGATGCTTTATCAAAAGGTCTTTCTCTCGTTACAGGTGATATTGTTGCATATATAAATTCAGATGATTTTTATTTACCAAATGCTTTTAAGGCAATAGCTGTTGAAATGAAGATGTATGGTGAGAAAGCTCAGTGGATAAATGCTAAAAATACTTGGTATAATAAAGATGGTGTTATTGAAAATTCTATGTTGCCTTTGGTGCCTTCAAGAAAAAGAATTTTGAAAGGTATTCATGGGACTAGCTTGCCATCAATACAACAAGAGTCAACTTTTTGGACAAAATCATTACAAAATAAAATGGATATGAAGAAATTTGCTGAGTATAAATTGGCAGGTGACTTTTTCATGTGGCATGAGTTCGCAAAGCACGCAACTTTACATATATGTAATAGTAATGTTTCAGGTTTTAGACATCATGAAACTAACAAAAGCCATGATCTAAGTGGCTATATGAATGAATTCTATAATATTGTTGGTGGTAAGCCAAGAAGAAATATTTTTGATTTATGGCATACCTTTATGTATAAATTTTATGTTAAATATACATCTGATAACATGATCAGAAGACATAATGAGTATGTAAGGATATTTAGGCATATAGGCTTTAAACTTAGAGAAAAGCTTGGTAAAAAGAGTCATTAATATCTTAGGAGTTATCCTTGTCAAATTCTCAAACTCAAAATCAAAAAGCTAATTATCCATTAGTAACGATTGTAACTGTTGTATATAATGCCAAAGAACTTTTAGAAGAGACTATTCTAAGTGTACTAAAACAATCATACCAAAATATTGAATATATTATTATCGATGGTGGTTCTATAGATGGTACTTTAGATGTTATCAAAAAATATCAAAATCATATTAGTCAGTATATAAGTGAATCAGACAAAGGTATTTATGATGCTATGAATAAAGGTATAGCTTTAGCTAAAGGTCAATGGCTAAACTTTATGAATGCTGGAGATAGCTTTTATTCTAATGATGTTTTACAAGATGTTTTTAGTCAAGAATTCACTCAAGATATAAGTGTTGTTTATGGCAATACTGATATTGGAAATAAAATCTTAACGTATAAGCCTAATTTAGATTTAAAAGATATGGCACAAGGGATGATGTTATGTCATCAGTCAACTTTTTATAAATTAAGTAGCTCAATAAAGTATAATCTTAAATATAGAATATGTGGTGATCAAGATTTTACAATGCAATATTTTAAGCTTGGTAGAAAATCTAAATATTTAGATATTACTATTTCTAAATATGACCTTGATGGTATTTCATCTCAAAGCTTAAATAAAATTCTAAAAGAAAAAATTCAAATAAATAAATCTTATGGTCTTTCATATATTCCCGTAATAAAAAGTTACATTATTTCTATATTAGTTAAGTTAAGAAGATATTTTAGGGGTTACTAAAGGCTTGTATTGCTATATTATATATTTATAAGTCTAAGTTTGATAAAAGGCAGCATAGAATATTATGTATGATTATGTCATAGTTACTCACATTCCAGCTTTTTATAAAGTTAACTTGTATAATCAATTGGCAAAGAAACTAAATATCTTTGTTATTTTTTTAGCCGCAAATACTAATGAAAAAAGGGCCGATGATTTTGTTGGTTTAGATAATGCCTGTTTTGAGTGTAAAGTTCTATACTCTGGTAACCTACAGGAGAGAAGTTCTTCAGCAAATATCAGATGTTTAAAGAATATTTTTAAAAGCCTAAAATATAAAAAAGTATTAGTAAGTGGCTGGGATTTACGTGAATTTTGGTATCTTATTTTTGCGAATCGCAAGAGTAAAAATTGTTTAGCTCTTGAGTCGACTATTAATGAAAGTAAGACAACAGGTCCTCAAGGTATAATAAAAAAAATATTTTTATCAAGAATCTCCACTGTTTTTGCTTCAGGAACACTTCATCGACAATTGCTAATGAGGCTTGGATATAGTGGAGATATCAAAATTACTAAAGGAGTTGGTATTATTAATAAGCCAAGTTTTAATAAAGAGGCTAAAGAGTATCATAAAAAAATTCTTTATGTGGGAAGATTGTCTGCAATTAAAAACTTAGAAAGATTAATCCAAGTATTTAATCGTTTAGAAGACTGTAGCCTAACTATAATTGGTGTAGGTGAGCAAAAAGAATATTTACAAAAAATTTCTAATAAGAATATTATATTCAATCCTGCTATTGAGAATAAAAAACTTAAAGAAGAATTTCTTAGTCACGATGTTTTTATTTTGCCTAGTCTAGTCGAGCCATGGGGATTAGTGGTTGAAGAAGCATTTTATTTTGGTTTACCTGTGATCATCAGTCAAAATTGTGGTGCTAGAGATATTGTTAATAATGGTATAAATGGATATTGGATAGACCCAGAGAATGTGGACGAGTTAACTTCAGTAATACAAAAAATTGATTCAAATAAATATTATGAGCTTATTTTGGGAGTTGAAAAGTTCTCTGTAAATGCAAAAGATGTTCAGCAAGTTGAGGCTTATTTATGAAAATTTTGATTGTTCATAATAGATATCAATCGAATAATATCGGCGGTGAAGCTATAGTCTATGAAAATGAGTTAAAGTCTCTACAAAATCTTCGTGGCAAAGATAATGTTTTAGCTTATGAAGCTTTAAATGATAATATTAGCAAGTTTAGTCTATTATTTGGGATATGGTTTTCGCGTAAACATTATAGGAATATTAAAAAAATAATCAAATATAATAGTATTGATATAGTTCATGTGCATAATTTTTTTCCCTTGTTAACACCAAGTATTTTTAAGGCTGCAAAAATAGCTGGAGCTAAAGTAGTGCACACACTCCATAACTATAGATTATGGTGTATATCTGGGATACTTTATAGAGATGGTTATGGCATATGTGAGTTATGTACTAAAAATAAATTGCCTTTTTTTGGTATCAAAAATAAATGCTATAGAAAGTCTACGTTACAAAGTTTTGTAGCTCAGTTAGCATTTAGTTTTTATAAGTTTTTGAAAATGTTTAAAAATATTGATTACTTTTTTGTATTGACTGATTTTCAAAGTCAAAAAGTGAAAGAGCTTGGAATTCCGGCTGATAAAATTAGTTTAAAGCCTAATAGTATGCCTTTGATTACTCAACAGCATATTTCAAGAGAAAAGCAAAATTACATTTATGTTGGTAGACTTGAAGAGTCTAAGGGTATATTTGAGCTTTTAGATACTTGGAGTTCTTTAGATGATAAGTTTATACTAACAGTCGTAGGTGATAGTCCTGATAGTGACGAGATAATTAGTAAATACTCATCGAAAAATATCATCTTTAAGGGAAAGTGTTCGAGAGAAGAGACTTTATTGCTTATATTCCAATCAAAATATTTGATCCAACCAGCTCTGTTATATGAAACGTTTGGTTTGACAATAATAGAGGCTATGAGTTTTGGTGTTCCTGTTATTGGTTTTGATATAGGCACACGCAAAGATTTCATCAAAAATGAACAAAATGGTTTTTTAACTACTAAACAAGATTTACAAAAAACTATAGAAAAATCATATAATTATGATAATTATAAGCAGATGAGTGAAAATTCAAAAAATACTGCAAAGCAATATCAGAATGATTATATAATAGTTAAGCAGTTAGAGATTTATAAAAAGATTTTAGAAGGTTGATAGTTTGAAAGTATCAATAATTACAGTTTGTTATAATTCTGCGGAGACTATTGAAAATGCTATAAATTCAGTATTATCACAAACTTATCAAAATATTGAATATATTATAATAGATGGTGGTAGTGATGATGGTACTTTAGATCTTTTAGCTAAATATGGCTCTAAGCTATCAAAAATTATTAGTGAACGAGATAATGGCATATATGATGCTATGAATAAGGGTATTAGTTTAGCTACTGGAGATATTATTGGAATTTTAAATAGTGATGATTGCTATAGTGATATTGATATTATAAATATTATTGTAGATGAGTTTAAGCACAATGATAAAGATATGCTTTTTGCTGATCTAATGTTTGTAAATAAAGATAATAGAATTCTTCGTTATTATTCTGCTAAGAGATTCTCTCCAAATAAATTAAAGTTTGGTATCATGCCGCCACATCCAACACTTTTTGTCAAAAAAAATATCTATGATAAGTATGGTTTATACCGATTGGATTTTAAGATTGCTGCAGACTATGAAATATTCGTAAGATTTTTATTGGTAAATAGACTTTCGTATATATATTTAGATAAATGTATAATAAAGATGTTAGTAGATGGTTTAAGTACGAGTAGTTTAGAGAGTAAAAAAATTATTAACCAAGAGACAATGAAAGCACTTGAGTCAAATGGAATTAAAGCTAATTATTGTTGTATTTCAACTAAATATGTGACTAAGCTACTAGAAATATTTAAAGGTCAGCTGTTAAACTATTATAAGGAAAAATAAATTTGTATTTGTGGATATGCAAAACTGATCTAGGAGATTTGTGTGGAAAAAGTAGTGATTAAGGATGTTATTACGTCTAGTGGTGTAAAGTTTGGTACTAGTGGAGTTAGAGGTTTAGTAGTAACTATGACTGATAAAATTTGTTGGTTATATACTAAGGCATTTATTCAGTTTTTAGAGCAGAAATACTCTATGTCAGAAGGTACTAAAGTTGCAATTGCTCATGATTTGCGTGAAAGTAGCCCTAGAATAACAAAAGCGGTTATTAAAGCAGTGATAGATAGTGGCTATGAACCTGTATATTGTGGTAAGATACCGTCGCCGGCGGTGATGCTGTATGGTATATCTAATGAAATTCCTTCGGTTATGGTTACAGGTAGTCATATTCCAGAAGATAGAAATGGTATTAAATTTAATACTCCTTATGGCGAAGTCCTCAAAGAAGATGAGGAAATTATAGTCAGTCAAGCTATTATATTTGGCAAAGGTATTTTTGATAAAAATGAGATGTTTTTACAAAAAACAGAATTTCCTAAAATTTGTAAGCAAGCACATTCTCAGTATGTGGAGCGATACATAGACTTTTTTCCTAAAAATTGTCTAACGGGTAAAACTATAGGACTCTATGAACATTCTTCTGTAGGGCGTAAGATAGTAAAAGAGGTTCTTGAGAAATTAGGTGCTAAGGTTATCTTGTTAGGATTCTCAGAAAGATTTGTATCTGTTGATACTGAGGCAATTCGACAAGAAGATGTAAGGCTTGCGAAGCAGTGGGCGAGTGAGTATAAAATTGATAGTATAGTTTCTACTGATGGTGATGCTGATAGACCTCTAGTGAGTGATGAGTCTGGTAATTGGCTAAAAGGTGATATTTTAGGTGTATTGACAGCTAAATATTTACAAGCTAATGTTGTCGCAACACCTGTTAGTAGTAATACTGTGGCTGAAAAGATAGGTTATTTTAATAGTGTAATTAGAACTAAAATAGGTTCTCCATACGTTATTGCTGCGATGAATGAATTACTTTCAAATAATCAAAATACTGTAGTTGGCTATGAGGCAAATGGTGGATTTATGTTAGCTAGTGATATATCTAGAGATGGAAAAGAGTTAAAGGCATTGGCAACAAGAGATGCTGTGATTCCTATGCTTGCTGTGATTATGTTGTCTATTGACTCTAATAAAACAATATCAGAGCTTTTATTTGACTTACCACCACGATATACGGTAAGTAGTAAAATAGATGATTTTGCAACTGAGAAAAGCCAAGAAATTTTGAAATCAGTACTAGCTAGTGAATCTGATTTGTTGGATAAGGTTATATTGGATAAGGTTATATTAGAGCATTTTGATGGCAATAATAGTATAGAAAGTATAGATACTACTGACGGTGTTAGAGTAATTCTGGCAAATCAAGATATTGTTCATATAAGACCTTCAGGTAATGCTCCAGAATTAAGATGCTATATAGAAGCGGCTAATGAAGAATGTGCAAAGAAGCTTAATCAATGTTGTGTAGATTTAATTAATAATTATTCTTAAATAAGAAGAGATCTAATTTTGTTAATATTTACAAATGTTCATATATTCCTGTAGTTACTTCTCCATGAACTTTAATTTCATGAATTAATTTATATTCTCTTGGTGTATCTTTATCATTTTTGATTGCTTGTGGGCGATATGTCGTAATAATATAGTCTGGTTTATCTGAAATGGATATATTACTTATTATTCTTTGTTACTCAGTATTACTTAGCATAAAAGTAGAAATATTATCTATCCAGAAGCTTGAAGCACCAATAGAAATTTTGTTGTGATTTTGTCATGACCTAATATATATTTCAAGGCGGTAACGCCTGATAAACCCCAGTAATCAACATTCCATCTGTCTTTCTAATTCTTTCCTGTTAATATATTGAAGTATACATTTGATAGAGGGTGTGATGATACTATCCAATAAGCATTAGTAGAGTACATTATCGTGGTTGTTATAGTTATCCAGATTATTGAGTATAAGGTATTCTTTGGTTATACTATAGTTCTCTTCCGTTAAAGAATGAGTAACCCTGCCATCTAGTGAAGTGTGACATGTCACTAAAAACATATAGCAAGTTACTAACAGGGAGAGACCATAGTAATGGGAACATGGCGGTAACTAATAGCTACGTTAGTATGAGGTATCCGATGATATACTTCCATTCTTAAGGGAACGGTCCTTTTTGACTATATTAATAGTAATTGCTAGCACAGTCGAAAAGATAACTATGGCTCCAATTATTCTTACATTAGTGCTATATGCGGATGCGAAAGAGTATATTAATAACCTTTTAAATTACATTTTTCTAATATATAGATATAGCAATTGTGGCCATAAAAACGATATCTTTAATATTATAGAATGATTTAGCAAAAAGTCCTGGTGATATAATTATAAATAAAGCGGCTAAAGGTCCTACTCGATAATCAGAATAAATACTTTTAGCAATGGCGTAGATAGCTAATACACCTAAAAAATAAATTAAAAAAGTCATTAGATGTCTTTAATTGATATAACTCCAGAGAAGTCTTAGGGTGAATAGTTTGTTCGGCTATTACTAAATGTATTTCAAATGCTGATCCATAATCTTTATCATTTAGACTATCGAGTTTAGTTATTTCATTATTGTGTTGAGCTGAAAAAAGTTTCTCTTTTATATATTGCACATTAACAACACCAATCCATCGTTGAGTCGGCTCATCAAGAGAAATCCCATAATCTTTATCAATAATAAATAAATTGCAAAGAAACAAAAAAACTACTATTCGCTCTTTTTTTACGGCACTAAAAAATAATGTCACTACAACCCCTAATAGTGGCGTATCTCTTTTACTTATTCTAATTATAATGTTTTTGTTTGGAGTTATCTACAGTTATACTTGTTTTATGATATTTAAAGTCTATAAGCTGTATGATTATAGATAATTTGTTACAATTTGTTGGTAGAGCTGTATAAAAGCAAGTGGTTAATAGTTGAGCGATTATGTTGTTTTTAATCACTATTTCTAAAAAATTAATGAAATTGTTGATAAAATCTAGTAGTAGGATTGAATATTTTTTAAATTAGATGCTATTTGTAATAGTAACTATAAATATTACATTGAAGTATTAATCACAGGTAATTTAAAAGAAGCTAGATAGCGCCTCTTTTCATAGTTTCAAAGAATTCTTCATTAGTTAATGATCCTTTCATCTTCTCTGTTAAGAATTCCATAGCTTGGACATCTTCCATACCACCAAGAATCTTACGCAGCACCCAAAGTTTTTGTAGTTCTTCTGGAGTAGTAAGTAACTCTTCTCTACGCGTACCAGATCTATCAAAGCTAATAGCAGGGAAGACACGACGCTCAGCAATCTTACGATCAAGATGAAGTTCCATATTACCTGTACCTTTGAATTCCTCAAAGATAACTTCATCCATCTTCGAGCCGGTCTCGACAAGAGCAGTAGCGATAATCGTCAAGCTACCACCTTCAGCGGTGTTACGCGCAGCACCAAAGAATCTCTTTGGCTTTTGTAAAGCGTTTGCCTCAACACCACCAGATAGTACACGACCAGAAGCAGGTGATACCGTATTGTATGCGCGAGCAAGTCTTGTGATTGAGTCAAGTAGGATTACAACATCTTGTTTGTGCTCAACAAGCCTTTTAGCTTTTTCAATTACAATCTCAGCAAGTTGAACATGGCGTGCTGCTGGTTCATCAAAGGTACTAGCTACTACTTCACCACGTACTGAGCGTTGCATTTCGGTAACTTCCTCAGGACGTTCATCAATTAGTAGCATGATTAGGTTACATTCTGGATGGTTTTTGACAATAGATGTGGCAATATTTTGCATCATGATTGTTTTACCAGTTTTAGGTGGTGCCACAATCAAACCACGTTGACCTTTACCAAATGGTGCAGCTAAATCTATAACTCTAGCGGTAATGTTTTCATTTGAGCCGTTACCAATTTCCATAGTTAGTCTTTCTTTGGCATATTCTGGAGTTAGATTCTCAAATAAAATTTTCTTTCTAGCTAATTCTGGCGAATCAAAGTTAACACTATCGATGTGCTTAACAGCAAAGTATTTCTCATTTTCACGTGGAGGGCGAATTTTACCTACGATGCTATCACCAGTACGCAGATTTAATTTTCTAATAAAAGCAGGTGAAACATAAATATCATCTGGAGATGCGAAGTATGAGCTATCGGAAGATCTTAGAAAGCCATAGCCATCTTGGAGAACTTCTAAAATACCTTCACCGTAAATGTCTTCGCCTTTATCAGCATGATATTTTAAGATTGAAAATATCAGCTCCTGCTTTCTTGCGCGAAGTGACTCAAGATCTAGACTTTGAGCTATATCCATTAGCTCATTAACAGATTTATACTTTAATTCATTTAAGTTCATTGGGTTCTCTATTTAATAAAAAATAATATGTTGATATAACTAATTATAGATATTTGTCTACGATTGAGATTAATTGAGTCTTTTGTACTACACCAACTTTAGTTTCTTTGTTTTCACCATCTTTGAAAACCATAAATGTAGGTACACCACGTACACCAAATTTCGTTGCTGTCTCTTCATTATCATCGATATTTATTTTGCAGACTTTGATTTTGTCATCGTAGTGCTCTGCAACTTGGTCAAGTATTGGAGCAAGCATTTTACAAGGACCGCACCATGGTGCCCAAAAATCTAACAATACTGGGATATCATTATTTACTACTTCATTCTCAAATTGACTATCTGATATATCGATACATTTTGACATGCTTTGACTTTCCTTTAAGTTTTTCGATTTTAAAACTGATTAAGCAGAATCTACTGCTGTATATTTGATAATTTTATAAGAAGTTAAACTAATTGCTAGTTATTATAAATAAAAAAACTTCTTAGACAAATTTTTTTAGCTATTTTACAGATATTTTTTTATAATGGGGAGTAGTTAATAAATAAGCTTTTGTTTTATATGTCAAAGATAGTAGCAACGGTAGATTTAGGTTCAAATAGTTTTCATATGCTTATAAGTGAAATCAAGCCTGATGGCGAGGTTGTTACATTATCTAAGCAGAAGCAGAAAGTGCAACTAAGGGCTGGTCTTAATAATAATCTAACGATTAGTAAGGATGCCCAAGAGAGAGCTATTCAATGTCTTGAGCTCTTTGCACAAGAAATCAAAAAATACAAAGTTGAGTATGTTCGTGCTGTAGGGACATATACTCTTAGAAAAGCAAAAAATAATATAAAATGTTTTAAAAAGAAGTTAGATAAAGCGCTTGGCACTAAGATTAAGATTATTTCAGGTCCTGAGGAAGCGAGGCTTGTCTATGTTGGAGCTAGAGATAATCATGATATTAAACAAAAAACACTAGTTATAGATATTGGTGGCGGCTCGACAGAATTTGTAGTTGGTAGAGGTGATAAGATATTAATTGCTCGTAGTTTAGATATAGGCTGTGTCGGTATGCAGAAGGACTTTTTTGCGAATAAAAAGCTTGATTTTGCTAATTTTCATGCAGCAGCAATTAAAGCTAGAGAAATAATTGCACCAATCCTATATAAATATAGGAGAATAGGTTGGAGTACTGTTCTGGGTTCTTCTGGAACAATTATTTCAGTTACAAATATTTGTCAAGAACTTACCGGTGACACTACTATTACTAGAGAGTTTCTTAATAATCTGATAACGGTGATGATGGATAAGCGTCAAGTCGAAAATATCAGTTTTGAAGGTCTTAGAGAAGATCGTGAAAATGTCCTTGCTGGTGGTGTTGTTATTTTATATACAATATTTGACTGTTTAGACATTTCGCAAATGAAGCTTTCAAATGGTGCTGTGCGCGAGGGTATGCTTTACGAGCTTGTTAAAAGTAAATATAAGATTGTGATTAAATAAACTCTCTTGCTGTCTCTCTTAGCGAGAGATAGGTGAGATGAAGTATTCCTTTATCGTAGAGGAGGTTAGGCAGAGTTTATTACCAAAGGATTAAAATGAAATACATTCCATTAGCAGCAAGAATAAGACCTCAAACTATTGGTGAAATAGTAGGTCAAGAACATTTATTATCACAAGATGGTATTTTAACAAAAATACTTGCTGGTGATGGAATTTGTTCTTTAGTACTGTATGGAAAACCAGGAGTTGGTAAGACAAGCTTGGCTAGAATTATTGCAAGCTCAAAAAAACTAGAGTTTTTTGAGTTATCAGCGGTTGATTCAGGTGTTAAAGATGTTAAAAAATTAATAACAAATAATCAACATTTAGATAGTTTTGTATTATTTCTAGATGAGATTCATCGCTTTAATAAATCACAACAAGATTTACTTTTGCCTTATGTTGAGTCAGGTAAAATTATTTTAATTGGTGCTACTACAGAGAATCCAACATATTACTTAAACGATGCTTTAGTTTCGCGGCTGTTTATTTTACGCCTTAAAAGATTAAGCATAGCAGCTACTCAAAAACTTATCCAAAAAGCATTATCACAAGATAAGGTGCTAGTGAAACATAAATTCAAAATTGATGATAGTTTATATAATGCTATCCATAATTATAGTGAAGGTGATTGCCGTAAGATTTTAAATCTACTTGAGAGAATGTTTTTGATTAGTGCTAGAGACGATGAAATTTATCTAAATAAAGAGCTTTTTGATCAAGCATTAGGTGAGGCTTCACGAGATTTTCATCGTGAGGGCAAGGAGTTTTATGAGCAGTTATCGGCTTTTCATAAATCTGTGCGAGGAACCGATCCTGATGCAGCTATTTTTTGGTTAAGTGTAATGTTAGATAATGGTGTTGATCCATTAGTTATTGCTAGAAGAATGCTATGTATTGCCTCTGAAGATATTGGTAATGCCGATCTGCAAGCGCTAAGAATAGCGATAGATGCTTGGAATGCCTATGAAAAGCTAGGTTTACCAGAGGGAAGGTTAGTTTTAGCGCAAGCAGCTATTTATTTAGCGTTAGCGCCAAAGAGTAATGCTTGTTATAAAGCATTAGCACAAGCTCAACAGCTTGTTAAAAGCTTAGGTAACATAGAAGTGCCACAGCATCTTAAAAACTATAAGGATAGTAACTACCTCTACCCACATAATTACCCAAACTCATATGTTATTCAACAATATTTGCCAGATGATATCACACAAAATTTTTATCAACCTTCAGCAAGTGGGTTTGAAGCAAAGATAAAAACTAAGCTTGATAGTATAAACAAAATCAAGAAGCTATAAAATTAAGTTATTAAATTTTTGTATTTATATGTTATAATTTTTAGAATTAAGCTATATATGTAAAATATAACTAGGTTTTAAGCTGCTATGGCATTAGAAAATTTACTACATCCTACTAATATTAAAATTGATGAATATGCTAAAAATGCTACTAAGTTTTCTTTTGAAGCCCTAGAGAGAGGTGTGGGTTATACACTTGGGTTTGCTCTTAAGCAAACTATGCTTTACTCTATTGTTGGTGCATGTGTTACTAGTATAAAAATTAATGATGGTAAAGTTACTTCTTTAGAAGATGTGATTCCATGTGATGAGACAGTTGCTGATATTATTCTAAATGTCAAATCTCTTCCTGTGACTTTAGCAGATGGAGTTGATTCTGGTACGATAACTTTTGAATTATCAGGTTCAGAAGAAGTAGTTTTCTCAGAGGAAGCAAAATTATCTGAAGGTTTAACTATAATAGAAAAAGTATTTATCTGTAGTTATAATAGTGGTAAAAAGCTAAAAATCGAAGCTAAGGTTGAAAAAGGAGTAGGCTTTAGACCTGCACAGGATAATTTTAAAGACGGTGAATTTCTTCTAGATGGGACTTTCTCACCAGTTGCTTTTTGTGATTTTGAGATTAAAGATGCTCGTGTCGGTAGACGTACAGACCTTGATAAACTTGAGCTTAATATTAAGACTAATGGTAATGTAAGCTGTGAAGAAGCACTAAGGCTAGCAGCTACTAAAATCCAAAATCAGTTAAGAAATATCGTAGATGTTGAAGAGATTAATAAGGGTATTTTTATAGAAGATCCTACTAAAGATATAAATCCTTTACTATTAAAACATGTCGAGGAATTAAATCTAACGGCTAGATCTTCTAACTGCTTGAAAGCAGTAAATATTAGATTAATCGGTGAACTAGTACAGAAGACAGAAAATGAACTTCTTAAAGCACCAAATTTTGGTAAAAAATCATTAATAGAAATCAAAGATAAGTTATCTGAGCTTGGCTTATTTTTGGGTATAGCAATTAATAATTGGCCTGAAGATTTATAATCACTTCTTGCCGGAGTGGTGAAATTGGTAGACGCGCCGGATTCAAAATCCGGTTCTGGCAACAGAGTGCCGGTTCGAGTCCGACCTCCGGCACCATTTAAGTTTTTTTTCATATTATTCCAAACAATCCCAAAATTATTTTAAAATGCTTTTAAATGGTCTTTTAGTCCCAGCTAGTACCATTAAAAAACATTATAACACTTGACAATTTACATACTGTATTTATATTTGTCTATTTTCTGTTTTTGAGTATGTAAATATGTTTAAAAATACCAGTGATAAAGAGTTAAAGAGCAGATAACACTCTAACAAAATAGCCTTTATTTAAATGATAGGTTATCTCTAAAATTAGACAAAGATAATAACAAATAGATAGGCTTTCTTAACATTTTTTCTACTTCACCAATGTGAGTTTTTTCCTCAACTATTAATTTTCTAGCATATTCTTCTAATATTATTGATTTTCCATTTACAAGCTTTAGAAGTTCATAGTAGGCTGAAACAGCTTTTTTCTCATGTTTTAGACTTTCAATTAATATATCATTAATATTGTGCTCATAAGTTTCTTTTAAGTCTACTATTTTTAAAGATGGGTGCTCACCAAAATGAGTTATCATTTCTCCAACAGCTATTGCATGAGTTAAACTTTCTTTTGCTTGAGATTGCATCCAACTAACTATAGGAATTCTATTATGGCCTATAATCATTAAAGAATAATTAGTATAACATACAACACCAGACATTTCGAGTCTAAAATTTTATTTAATTGATCAATAATTTCTTGCTTATTTTCTAATTGAAGTTCTATATAACTATTTCTTTTATCTAAAATTTTTATCATTATAAATAGAATGATAACTAATAGTACTTACATTAGGAATGTAGTTATTATGCAAAACAAAATTTAATTCCTATACGGCTTTATAATGTTTTTAAATGATCATTATTAAATTTCTTAATATAGTGCTGAGTTATTTTATAAGTCATGCAGAGTAAAATTCTTAAGTCTGCTTTTAATACCAATTTTATTTAGTTTTATCTGTCATATATGAGAGCTTTGGTTTTAATTATTTATGGCTTCGTTTATAAGTGCTTAGAATGATCATTCTAGAAGTCTTGTATTTTTTAACAGAAGTAGTCAGTTTAATATCAAGAATATTTAAGGACTTAACTTAGATATTTTAATAAAAATAATATTATGTTTTTTAAATAATTTAGTATTAGTAATATAACACTTAAGCAAAATAAATGAAGAAAATTAATTTTAATATTGTGGTGATGGCAATAATAACCATTATGGGTATGGATATTATTGATACTACAGTTATGAATAATATCTTACCTAAGATTGCAGAAAGTCTTGATACTAATCCTGTACATAAAGATAGGGATTAGTATCTATATGATCATTATGGGAATGTTTTTACCACTTAGTTCTTGGATAGCTGAGAAAATAGGTTATAAAAATACCCTTATTTTTACAGCATCTGAATTTGGATTATTTTCTTTACTTTCTAGTTTAGCAACATCTGATGTTAAGTTATTTACTTTTAGGGGCATCCAAGGTTTATTTGCAGCCTTCTCTGTGTCAGTTGCCGGGCTAGCATATTTAAAATTTTCTGAAAATATGTTGGAGGGCACACAGCATCATTATCTAACTATATAAACACTTTGCTGATGAAAAGCACAACAACCAAAATAAGAAAATTGATTTTGTTGGCCTTACATTACTTGGGTTATCGATATCAACACTTTTTATACTAAGTGAAATACTTCTAAAAGATGTGGCTATAACAATAAAACTTGTTTTAACTATGCTTATAATAATTTTCATATCTTTATTATGCTTTTAGTTACAACAAAATAAAAAATCCAATAATCGATCTTAGTATATATTTTTAAATAAAAACTTTAGAGCCCTTTTATGTCAAACTTTTTTTGTTGATTAACTACATAATTAGATATTTTTTGCTTGGTCTGTAGTTTTGTATCACTTAAGTCACCTAAACACTATATATTGATTATGTCAGTATCTTTGATGTTGGGGACGATTGTATCAAAAATTATTACTAAAAAGCTAGTTTATATCTATAGCTATAAGATTTGTATGATACTAGAGTTAGTTGGTATAACAGTAGTGATGTTGATATCTATAATTTTTGATATTCATTATAGTTATATAACTTTTTGTACCGTTGCTATGGCACATAGTTTTGTATTAGGAATGTATCAAACCTCATCAAATGCAGTAATGACTCAGTAATTGATCATGAGAAATTAGATAGTTTTAACACAATAAAGAATTCTGGCAATATGATTTCTTCGGCTTTTGTATTAACTATTTTTACATTAGTTTATGATGTTTATCATAACTATGTAATCTATCATCATTGGTTACAAATATTTGAGCAGGCATATTTCTGTATAGTAGTTATTAGTGCTGTAGTTCAGATTATAATGGTAGTATGGGGATAGCTTTGAGAATGGATAATTATTAGGGAAAAAGCCTAGTTATCTAACAACTTTGTAAATAGTTTTTATACCACTAATAATTTATAATACTCACAGATACAATATATTTGATAAATTATGATAATAGATTCACATTGTCATCTTAATTATCTAAAGCTTGAGGATATAACTCTTGAGCAAGTTATTTAATAATGCAAAAAATGTCGGTATTGATAAAATTGTCTCAATAGCAGTAGCATGGCATGGAATTGATAATATAAAGAAAATAACTGAATATTATAGTGATGTTTATTTTTCTGTAGGGGTACATCCTAGTGAATTAGATACATATCAACCAAGTGTTGATGAGATTATAGCACGATCACAACATCAAAAATGTGTTGCTATTGGCGAGACAGGCTTAGACTATTACTATAATGCTAGCGATACTAAAAAAGCACAAATAAATAAATTTGCTAGACATATCCAAGCAGCTAATCAAGTAAATAAGCCTGTAATTGTATATACTCGAGCGACGAAACAAGATACATTAACTATTTTAAAAGCTGAAGGTATCGAAAAATGTGGTGGGATTTTGCATTGTTTCACAGAAGACTACGATATGGCAAAAAAAGCTGTAGATATGGGGATGTATATATCTTTTTCAGGAATTTTGACTTTCAAAAATGCTAAAGATATTCAAGAAACAGCAAAAAAATTACCATTAGACAGAATCCTTATCGAGACAGATGCTCCGTATCTAACACCGGTACCGTTGCGTGGAAAACCAAACTATCCAGAATATGTCAAATATGTGGCACAGTTTTTGGCTGATTTAAAAGCTATATCTTACCAGCAACTAGTAACACAGACTTATCAAAATACTTGTGAAATTTTCAAATTTTAAGATTAGGTTCTTAAGTATCAGATAGATTTTATGCTAATATTTAGTTGCTAGCAATTTTTCAGTGTTGTTATTAAGGTTACTGATGATTGTTAGTATAGCGATGGTAAACCATATAAGTAGCTGAATTAGACAAACTAGCACTAGTATCTATGATTTAGAACCTAAAAACTCTAATCAAGAAGTATTTACTGATTTACTTAAAAGTGATGATATCCATATTGAAAAAAATAATTTCCTATGGGCAAGTAACTCCAGTCGACCAGCCATATATACAAGCTCATGATGAATGGGTTGTGGTATTAAGAGGTCAAGCCGTAACTTAAACTAGAAGATAAGTACTATAATCGTCAAACAAGGGCAACATTTATTTATCGCTAAAAATACAAGGTATTGGGTTACTTTTACGACTAATCCTACTATCTAGTTGACTGTTCATTTTGTGAGATTATGATGCAACATTTCTTTGTGGAGCATTTTTATATCTTATGTATTTTTATTGTATCAATGGCCTTTTTGGCAAGTTTTATCGATGCTATAGCAGGTGGTGGAGGTTTAATTAGTATTTCAGCATTAAGTTTGACAGGTTTGCCGATCGTTACTGTCTTAGGAACAAATAAGTTTCAAGCTAGTATTAGTACAGGTATGGCAGTTCTTAAATACTATAAAAGTGGTCTTATTTTTCTGGATTATTGCAATTTTGTATATTTTCTTTGCTATATATTTTTGCGAGTCTCAGGTTATGCTAAGATGCTTAATTTAAAAAGTAATGTTTTTTCTATGACTGTTTTTGTGTTGTAAGGATAGGTTAATATCACTTTTGGAATTTTAATGGCAGTAGGAAGTTTTTTTGGTGGTATCGCTGGCTCAAGAATATTTATTTTAAATGGTTCAAAATTAGTTAGACCAATATTTATAATTGTTGTTGATGCAAGCATTTTGCTTATGATCAAAACGCGATATTTTGTATAGTTACATTTTGTACTCAAATTATTTAAATAAATCTTAATGTTAATGATTATCTAGCAATGTTATAATATGCCAATATATATTTTTAATATAGATTAATTATTATGGATAACGAAAAAGCATTAGAAATAAAAAATCTTACCAAAGTTTATAAAGGTGGTTTGAAGGTTGTTGATAATATTAGTTTTGAAGTCAAAAAAGGTGATTTTTTTGCACTTTTGGGACCAAATGGTGCTGGTAAGTCGACAACCCTAGGAATGATATCCTCACTTGTAAATAAAACATCTGGTCAAATCAAGATTTTTGGTCACAATATAGATACTGATTATATCCAAGCTAGAAAGCACCTGGGTGTAATGACTCAAGAAATAAACCTTAATATCTTTGAAAAACCAATAGATATACTCATTACCCAAGCAGGATTTTTTGGGATTGTTAAAAAAGAAGCAATTGTGTATGCTGAAAAGTTACTAAAAAAGTTGGTCTTTATGATAAGCGCAATACCCAAGTAAGATTTTTATCTGGAGGGATGAAAAGAAGGTTAATGGTGGTGCGTGCGCTAATTCACAAACCAAAGCTATTAATCTTAGATGAGCCAACCGCAGGAGTTGATGTTGAGCTTAGAAATTCATTGTGGGAGATGATTTCAGAATTTCATAGAGAAGGTTTGACAATAATTTTGACAACTCACTATCTAGAAGAAGCTGAATCGATGTGTAAACATCTCGCGCTTATTAACAAGGGTAAGTTAAGTGTTAATACAGATATGAAGACTTTCTTAAAATCAGCAGATAAACATACTTATATTTTTGACCTTAAAGAGAAATGTCAGCAAAAGATAAAACTTGACTTAGGTGAGGTTAAGCGTGTTGATGATTATACAATCGAGGTTGAGGTTTCAAAAGGGGTAGTACTTAATCAAATATTTGCTGAACTAAGTAGCAAGTATGATTTAGATGTTTTAGATGTGCGTACAAAAGCAGCTAAGTTAGAGAAGTTATTTATTGAAGTAGCAAGAAATAAATAGGTAAATTTATGAATTTAAGAGATTATTGGATAACATACATAACAATTTTTAATCGTGAGTGTAAAAGGGTCTTTAGAATATGGCCACAAACTTTACTTCCTTCGGTGATAACAATAGTTTTATATTTTCTGATTTTTGGCAAGGTTGTCGGATCGCGTATAGGTAGTATGGGAGATGGGGTTACTTATATGCAGTTTATTACTCCGGGTCTTATAATTATGGCAGTGATTCAAAACTCATATGGTAATGTTGTCAGCTCTTTCTTTGGTATTCGTTTTAGTAAAGCTATAGAAGAGTTGTTAGTATCACCTGTTAGTAATCATGTGATAGTGCTAGGATATATTTCTGGTGGTATATTTAGAGGTTTTATTGTTGGAATGCTTGTTAGTATAGCAGCATTTCTATTAGGCGGCTTTACTACTATACACAATGTAACTTTGGTTTTAGCTGGCTTTATATTTTGTGGCGCTTTATTTTCTCTAGGTGGTTTGATAAATGCGATATTTTCACAAAAGTTTGATGATACTACAATATTTCCTACATTTATACTTACACCACTTATCTATTTAGGTGGAGTATTTTATAATATAAATAATTTAACTGGCTTTTGGCATATTTTATCATCTTGTAATCCGTTATTTTATATAGTTGATTTTGTTAGATATGGTTTTATAGGTGTCTCTACAGTTAATCCATATTTTGCATTTGCAGCGATAGTTATTTTAACATTTTTATTATACTATCTATGTTGGTATTTACTTGAGAAAGGTATTAGATTGAAAGCTTAGTTTAGAATTCTTACTTGTCTTTTACTCTATGTACTTGACGAATAATATATAGTGGTCTGCGCTTTGTTTCGATAAATATTCTTCCTATATAACTGCCTAGCATCCCAATACCTATCATTTGTAAACCACTAAAGAATAATATAAAGGTCACTAATGATGGGTAACCTGGAACATCAGCACCGAATAATAGTGATTTTAGAACTATTATAGAACCATAGATAAAGCTTATAAGTGCGACAAAAACACCAATATATGACCATATCTCTAGAGGAGCACGACTAAAACTGGTGATGCCATCTATAGAAAACTTAAATAGCTTCCAATAATTCCATTTAGTTTGCCCAGCAGCTCTTTCTTCTCTAGCGTGATAAACTATTTTTTCTTTAAAACCTATCCAAGTAAGTAGCCCTTTATTAAAGCGTATTTTCTCTTTGAGTTCTAAAAAAGCATTAACAGCAGCTCTATTTAACAATCTATAGTCACCAGCATTAGGAGTTAGTTTAGTATCACTAATTCTATTCATAACTTTGTAGAAAAGTCCGGCAGTGTGTTTTTTAGTTGAAGTATCTGTATCACGATTTTCTCTAACAGCGGTTACAACCTCATAGCCATCTAACCAATGATGTACCATTTCTAAAATAAGCTCTGGTGGATCCTGTAGATCAGCATCTATTGATATTGCAGCATCACCTTTACAGTTTGTAAAACCAGCAAACAAGGCTGCTTCTTTACCAAAATTGCGTGATAAATCAACTACAGTAATCTCAGGGATGTTTTTTTGTTTTTCTAAAAGTAGTTCAAGAGTATTATCATTACTACCATCGTTTATAAATACAAGTTCGTACTTGGTTGGAAGTTTTTTAAGGATTGGCATAAGTCTATTAAACAAATGCTCTATGCTTTCTGATTCATCTTTTACGGGTATTATTATACTTGTTAGCTTATTTTTATTATCCATAGAGTTAATGTGCTTATAACTATTTTGTTAGTTATTTTAAATATATCAGTAGCGTTGGGCAACTTATATTTGTTTAATAAAACTATAATTTATTTTTGTTTGTAAATATAAGTCAAACGATTATTATGCTAACAAGTCTTTTGCTATAATACATTCAAGTTTGTTTTAAAGTATATAAAAGATGGTTTTTAAATATAATAAGGTTGCGATTATTGGTAAGCATTATAAAAAAGAAATAAGTCAAATGATTGAAATCTTATACGTTTTTTTACAGCAACAAAACTTAGAAATGACTATAGAAAATGATACAGCAGCTGATACTTCACTTGTAAATATTGCCACTGCAAGCCTAAAAGAGATTGCGTTAAGGTGTGATGTTGCGATAGTAGTTGGTGGAGATGGTAATTTTCTTAAAGCATCTAGAGTTTTAGCTTTGTATAGTAATATTCCAGTTATAGGTATAAATAAAGGCAAACTAGGTTTTTTGACAACTCTTGCTGCAAATGATAATGCGTTAAAAAATGATCTTTATGCAATATTAAAGGGTGATAGCTCAATTACAAAGATGAGTATGATAAAGTGTCGTGTTGATAATAATTTACGCGCACCATTAGAGGCATCTATCGCCTTAAATGAAATAGCAATAACAGCTAGTAGAGGTTTGATGTTTGGCCTAAAAGTGTTTATCGATGGGAGGTATGCTTTTGATCAAAAAGGTGATGGACTTATTGTCTCTACACCTACTGGTTCAACAGCACATGCAATGTCAGCTGGTGGACCAATTTTAAATCCTAATCAAAATAGTGTAGTTTTAGTGCCAATATGTTCACATTCATTAAATAGTAGGCCGTTAATTATCTCAGATGAAAGTATTATTGATATTTATATAACCGAATATAATGACCCTGAACCAGTTTTGAGTATTGATGGTAGACATGATACTATACTCAAAGCTCATCAGAAAGTAACTATCCAGAAAGCGCGGAAGAAAGTTACAGTCTTGCATACAAAAGATTATAACTATTATGACACTCTAAGAGAAAAATTAGGTTGGAGTAAGGTGCTGTTCTAAAAAAGTTCAAATAATATATTAATTACTACAAAAATAGTGATAAAAATAGCTGAAGTAAATTCTATCTTTTTAATATTTCTAAAAAATACTTGTCTAAGCTTATTTTTACAAAAAAATTTGCAACAATCGCAAACCAAATAAATGTACTAAGAGCTATAGCTATCCAGATAGCAACTTTACCAACTTTACTAATACTTTATTATTGGCAAGATTAGTAAGCGCCATTTAAAAAAAAGTTTGATATTTGAGAGTTTGTCAAAACTTAGTGGCTTTGCGCCACGACCAGAGTGGCGACCTTTGACAAAGTTTGAGAAGCGTGGACAAAATCTCGATCATCCGATATCAGATATACTTTTTGAGAATATTTAAGGATAAGAAGTGAAAATAGCCATATGTAATATGAAAAAAGGCTTTATAAAAGCAAGTGAATATAATAGTAAATTACATTTTGATAATATTTTTTGTCCAGATTGTGGTAAGGCAAAATTAAAATTGGTGCGTAAGGCTGACCAAGAGCTATATTTTGTTTTAACAAAGATCAATAGCATGATCAGGTTTGTTCAAGGATAGCTAAACCAATTCAAGATCAAAAATCAAGGAACTAGTTTTAAGTGATTCAAAAAAAGATATTAGTAAACTTAACTTCTTGGTTAATAAAAATCTTGAAAAATGTATAAATCTTGTCACAAAATTAGAAAATAATGGTGAACTTAAAAAAGCTTATGAGCTCAATCTTGTGCCACAAAAAAATAGCAAATAACAGAAAATCATATTAGAGTATGCAAAACAGGATATTTTTTATAATAAATATTGTTGATTTAAGTGATATTGATACACAAACTTAACAACAAGTATTGTTTGATATATGGAGTAGCTAGAATTACAATTACTGATATTGGTGATAGTAAAGCTGTTTTTTAAAGCTGATTAAGATTCACGCTTTTCGCTCTGAAGCTTTTAATACTAGTGATGAAGAGAAACTAGTTAGACTTTTGCATACTGATCACCAAAGTTTAATATCATTAGTTGCTGAAACTGATGATAATAGTATAAGTAGTCAAGTAATTATTTCAAAAATGACTGCAGAGAAAAATAATAAGCTAAAAATATATGGTCTTGCGCCAATGTGTGTAGCACTGAGATATCAGCATCAAGAAATTGGTACTAAACTTATAGAAATAATTATAAAAGAATCAAGAAAAAATAATATTGATGCAATATTTATATTAGGTCATCCAAGTTATTATCCAAAATTTGGTTTCAAGCTTGCTAGAGAATATAAGATAAAATATGAGTATGACGTCCCAGCTGATGTTTTTATGGTTCTAGATTTGTCAGCTAAACTAGCTCAATTAAAAGGCCAAACTGTATACTATGCTGAAGAGTTTAGAAAAGTTTTTTAGATGTATACAAATAGTCTAAGAACTTAAAATAATTTCTTCATATATCATTGATTTCTAAATTAGAATTTGTTAATATGGTAACTACTTGAGAGATAACAGGCTTATGAAAATGGATTTAATGCAGATGAAAGATAATGCTAGTAAAGTTTCTTCATTATTAAAGGTAATATCCCATGAGTCGAGATTATTGATATTATGCTTGTTCCTCAGAAGAGAAATGACAGTAGGAGAGTTAGCAGAGTAGTCTAGTCTGAGCCAATCAGCATTTTCTCAGCATTTATCAGTATTGAGAAATAAAGGCCTGGTTAAATGCAGAAAAGAGGCGCAAAATGTTTATTACAGTATTAACGATCCTTCGGTGACAAAAATATTAGAAGCATTATATAGTATATATTGTGGTGATAAAGCCTAAAAAATTTAAATTTTATACTAGGAAAATCTAGTAAAATCTAAATTATATAAAGTTAAAGTAAGGAGATCAAAATGAATAAAGTATAGAAAATATCAGTAAAGCAATTTCTTGATTTACAAAAAAAAGAGAAAGTTAAACTAATAGATATTAAAACTCCTGCTGAGCATAGTGGAGAGTTATCGGTTGTGCTGAGAATATTCTTGTTGATGATATCTATGATGCTGATATTAAAGCTGATGAGGTAGTGGTTCTTCACTGTCAATCAGGTAACAGAACAGATTAAGCAGCTAGCAAAGTTGCTGGCTTAAATGCTTGGAAACAGCATAAGCAACAAATATAAAAAAAATGTTAAAGAACCTCTACCTATTATGCGCCAAGTACAAATTATTGTTGGCTTTATGATGCTTTTAGGTGTGGTGCTTTCATTTACAGTATCACAATATTTTGCAATTTTAAGTGGTTTCTTTGGTGCAGGTCTTTTATTTGCTGGATTGGCAGGGACTTGTGGTTTAGCAAGTGATGTTAGAGTTTTTGCCATACAATAAAAGAAAATAATACAATTGTAAATAGGAAGCTTACGATGACTAAAAAATATCTAATCATTGGAGGAGGTTACTACAGAGCTTTTGTTGCTTGAAAAAGGTCCGTATGTGTCATTTTCAAACTGTGGTTTGCTATATCATTTGGGTAGTTATATCGAGCCAGCTGAAAAGTTGATTTTAATGACTCCAGAGAAGTTTTATAAACAATATAACATATGATACACGCACAAACTCTGAGGTTATAGCTATTGATAGAGTAAATAAGCTCGTCACAGTTCTAAATCACTAGAACGGTGAGAAATATAGCGAAAGTTATGATAAATTAATCTTAGCTGTCGGAGCTAAGCCGATAGTACCGCCTTTTAGGTTAATCATAATTATGCGACCTTTTGATTATGAAATGGCAAAATTTTTAGAGAAAGATCTACTAGGTAATGGTATTAGCTATTACTTGGTGAAAAAGTTGTCATCTTTAAATCTGATAAATTATTACTTGAGTCTTGTAAAGAGATAAAAACAGATTTGGCTGTTTTAGCTATAAGTGTTTCACCAGATACTAACTTCCTAAAAAGAAGTAGGTATTGATTTAGCAAAAACTGGTCATATTATTATCAATGATAATTATCAAACATCTGATGAAAATATCTATGCTGCTAGTGATGCTATTTTGGTCAAAAATGCTCTTAAAGCTGAGGATTTCAACTTGTCTTTGGCACAGGTCCTGCTAGCAAACAAGGTCGTCTGATAGCAGATCATATCAATGGCCATGAGGTAGTAAATAAAGACTATATTGCCTCATCTATTATTCAGATATTTAACTATACTGGTGCTGCAACAGGTCTAAACGAGGCTTGGATTTAAGTTTCATAACTTAGATATTGACTATGAGATCGCTTATACTGCACGATTTAATAGAGTCAGTATTATGCCAAATGTAGTAAATGTTTTTACAAAAAATATTATTTGAGAAAAATACAGGTAAGCTGCTAGGAGTACAAGTTATAGGTTGAGGAATTGTTGATAAAAGAGTTGATGTATTTACTACAGCTATCAAAGCAGGGATGACAGTTGAGGATTTACAAGATCTTGAGTTATGCTATGCACCCCCGTACTCAACTGGTAAAGACATAGTCAACCATACAGGCTATATTGTCAATAACTTGCTTAAAGGTGATTTTAAGCAAGTTGCTTTTATCGAAGTTGAAGAGTTATTAGCACAAAATGCACAAGTTATCGATGTAATAGAGATTAGTGAAACTTGTCGATGTATGCTAACAAATGCAAAAAATATACCATTGTCTGAAATAATAGACTATCAGAACCTGATAAAAATAAGCCTATATATGTGCATTGTCAAACAGGACAGGGATCATATAATATAGTTTTGATGTTACAACAACACGGCTATAATGCATATAATATTGCCTGTGGCTATATTATGATCTTAGATTGTTAAGATACTATTGAGCGTATGACAGGAAAAATTTCCTTTACTAAATAAAGGAGTATTTTAAATAATGCGATGGTTACATCTAAGGAGAATTATGATTTTCAGACAGCTAATCGACAAGAGATACTTATACTTATATTTTAGCTTGTGAGCACTAGACAAGCAGTGATAATAGATTCTGTAAGATTTAATGTTAATCAGTATCTTAAGCTGCTAAACGAGCTAGATCTTAAACTGATCTATGTAATAGACACTCATATTCATGCTGATCATGTTACTTGCAGCTGGGATTTTAAGAAAAGAGACTGACTGTGATATAGTTATTGGTGGTGAAAGTAAGGCAGAGTGTGCAACCAAAAAAGTATTTGATGGCGATATCGTAGAGTTTGGTAACTATCAACTAAAAGCTTTGTATACTCCAGGTCATACTGATGACTCATATGCTGCATATGATAGCATCATGAATAAGCTAATGACTTTACCAGGTAGTACAATTATTTATCCTGGTCATGACTATAATGGTATAACTAGTAGTAGTGTTGCGGAAGAGAGACAAAATAATCCAAGATTAAAGGTTAAATCACCAGATGAGTACGCTAAGTTAATGGCTAATTTAAAGCTGCCACCACCAAACTATATAGATATTGCAGTTCCAGCAAATTTTAAAATGTGGTATTGGAAGAAGAGTAAAATGTTTTTGATAATTTTTGGCTTTGTCTGTGGAATTGTACTAGGGCTGACAGTTGGTGGTGGCTCAATTTTGACAGTTCCTTTACTTACTTTTTGGTGTTGGTTTAGATTTTCATAGTGCTGTTATGATATCTTTACTTGTGATTGGTTTTAAAGCAATTTTTGGTCTTGTAGTAAATTATAAGCATATGATATTCACTACATAGCTGCGGCTATAATGATTATTACAGGGGTTATTTTTGCACCAATAGGAGTTATATCTCTCAAGGCTTGTCAGATAAATTATTAATGTTAAGCTTCTCGATACTTATGATTTTGATAGGTGTTTGGAGCTTAATAAAAGTGAAAGTAATGTCAGGATCAGAGAAATCAGTTTGTAAGAGTATGGGTCCAAGATGTATAGTAGTATTACTGATAAGTGGTGTTGTTGTGGTACATTAACTGGTTTTTTTGCGTTGGTGTCAGCTTTTAAATCGTACCTGCATTAGTTTTTATAACAGAGATGCCGATTTAAAGAGCTATTAATACCTTACCTCATTGTTAGTGATATTTGTTGTATCAATATCTGGTTTTGTATCTCACTATGATGAGACTATTATGAACTAGTATATCGCGATTATGTTTATAGTTGGTGGCGTTATTGGGATGCTTGTGGCAACTAAAGTCAAAAAAAGTCTCAATAATAAAGTTTTACAAACAATATTCGCTATTATGTTATTGATATTAGGTGTGATAATTTAATTAATTAGTTTTTAGCCAACCAGTAATACTAAATCTTTTATTCTCGGTAAGTACTGGTAAGACTTCATGTTCAATACTTTTACTATCAAAAAGAATTATTTTGCCATCAGTTGGAAATACCTCTATTGTTTGATCTTCTAAGTATAGTTTTAGTTGTCCACCAAAACAATCTTGATTAAGATAGCAAACTACTGATATGGTGCGACGATCATCGTTTTGAAAAGTATCAATGTGTTTTTTGTAAAATGATCCTTGAGGATAAATAGCGTAATGAAACTCTTTAGTAACAATTCCAGCAAAGCAGGTTTTATTAATATACTCAATAAAGCTATTTATTTTTTCAAAAAATACTTGCGCATATTTTGTCTCATCTAGCCAAAAAATAAAATCATTGCGGATTGATCTTTCGAGATTTTCATTTAAACGATTACCGACAGCGGATTTTTTGAAATAATTTGCCCGATAAAGCTTTTCTAGCTGTTGTCTTAATTTGCTGGTTTCATCAGTTGTTAGCCAGTTATCAATGATGCAAAAACCCTTATTGAGATAATTATTAATTATTTTTTCATAGAAAGGATTAATTGCAAGTAAATCAGACATTATTATAGCCCAATATAGTATAGAGTAAGCGAATTATATACTAGAAATATTAACTTAGTTATCTATTTTTATGATGAAGTCTTCTAGATACTCATCGACATCTAATTCATATTCAGAAATAGCGAAATGCTTTGCCGATTTTTTCTGCTTGTGCATTTCTTCAGTTGAACCAGTATTTAAATGATGCCAGTCAGGTAAATCTTTCCCTTCAAATAAAAGTTTATAGCTACAGCTGTTAGGCAACCATTTATAAGCATGATTTTTTAGTTGTTTGTAGGTTAGATTTATACATTCAGATACAAGCTGTTTTCTTTTTTGATACATGCTGCATTGGCATTTGCCAATATCAAGAAGTTTACAACTAACTTTAGTGTAGTAAACTTCATCTATTTCATCATCTTAAAGTTTGTTTAAACAACAAAGTCCGCATCTATCACAGATTAACTCCCATTGTTCACTAGAAATATCTTTTAAATCAATTTGTTGCCACCATTTACTCATCTGTAGACTCGTTTTTAGCTAAAATTTTAAAATTTAGAACTAATTTTTTAATAATAACTTCTAATGCTAAATACTAGGTTTTATCAAACTTCTTGAACTGGTTGGCTTAATACAGTAAATATTCCGGTTTCAACAAAGATTTGCTGTTGGATTTTTGCAAAAGCATTTTTGTATGCTTGTGGATCAAGTACTGCTGAAGAAGTATTTATCGGAGCTCCACCTTGGTTTGGATTTGGCATAGAGTTATAAATAACAAAATTTATCCTTATACTTGAGTTTTTATCAGATTGTTTATATGTTTGAATAAAGGCAGTAGATTCTGTATATTGAGTATCTCCCAAAAAATTCGTAGTTTGAGTACTCTTCGCAGTGATTATTCCAGTGTTAAAATTAGCATCCTGAATTATATAACCAAGGTTTTGCATAACTGTTACCGTAGCATTGAAAGCTGTACGCTTATCAACATTAAATACTTTTATTTGCATTAGCTGGATTTGTAGAAGAGTAAGGCTTGGTGCTTGATTTGTAGCACACCCAGATAAAAATATAATCATTATCAAGATTACAAGTTTAAAGATTTTTTTAACATTTTTAAGCTTTTTAAGCTCCCTTTCTAGAAACTTGTTGATAATGATTTGAAGTTGGAAACTACATCACCTTTGAATGTAATAATAATTGTCATGGTTTTTTGTGATTGTATAAAGCCACTATTTTGTTAAGAACCGCCAGCAAGGATAAGAGTTAAGAAGCCTTCATTTTGTGAACTATTCTCAATAGTTACGTTTGTTTGATATGTCCAAACTGAATCACCTTCTGCATTTTGTGTCACAATATTAGGTGCGTCAAAAGCTTGTATTACTTGCTCTTTAGTAGTTACCACTTTTTAAAAAGTTAGAGAAACATTACCAGATGTATAAGGTGTTTTTGGAAATTCTGGTGAATTTGTATTATTGTTACATGCTACTCAGTACCATCATTATAAGCGCTAATATGATAATTTGGATACTATTTTTCATAGGTTTATTTTAAACAATATTATTTGGGTAATATTTTATTACAGAAATTTAATAATTGGTATCAAAAACTTTGTCATTCAAACACATTAATCAATTATAACAGCTATATATATTATTGCTAATAGGGTATAATCATTGCCTATAAAACTTAGTTAAGAAATTATATTATAAAGACCTATGAAAACTACAGTAAGAGCTCGAAATAATGCTCGTTTATATACCGTACAAGCTTTATACCAAAAGAAAGTTGCCGATAATGCATTTGCTGAGCTTAAGACTCAGTATTATGCTGATAATGCTGATAGACACTCTACAGATTGGGATCTTTTTTATAGACTTGTAGATACAGTTAAGTCAAATCAAGACTCTATAAACAAATACATTCAAGAAAACTCAAATAACGGTATAGAGTCAATTAATTATGTCGATTATGCAGTTTTGCAAGCAGCTATAGCGGAATTGATAGAGTGCCTTGAAAACCCATATCAGGTTATTATAAAAGAGTATGTTGAGATATGTTATAGTATGGGTACCGAAGAAGGCTATAAGTTTGTTAATGCAGTATTACAAAAACTAGCCAAAAGTATTAGAGGTGAAGAGTAAGTTTATCTTGAGATGCAAGAAAATTAAACTTACTACGATGTTGTTCCTGTTTATCTTTATCTTAAAGTCGCGCTTAAGGTTGCTTGTTTGAATTCTTGATGAGCTAATATGTCACCATTATAATTAATAATTATGCTGTCACCAGCATAACTGAAATTAGGATAATTACCCACTCAATTACATGCTATGACAAAAGCTTGGTTTTCTATAGCTTGAGCTTTTAGTAATGCTTGCCAATGTTGACGGCGAGATTCTGTCCAGCATGTGACATTAATAAGGATATCATAATCGTTATTATTGCAATTAAAGACTGGGAATCTTAAATCAAAGCAAACTATTACAAGGATATTAAACTTTATAATTGATAATTTGAGCTTATTACCTGCTGTATACTTTTGTCTTCGCCTGTATGGACAAAGAGGTGATTTTTATCGTATGTATAAACCTGTTTATCAGGTGTTACAAAATAGAGTCGATTGACAATTTTAACATCACTATAAGTAGCAGCACTGTCGACTATTACATAGTTTTTACCTTTTACTTGATTGTACATCCAATTAACAATGTCTTGTTGCGTGCTTGCTTCATTAATTGGATTCATTATAAAACCAGTATTAAACATCTCACACATCACGATAACATCAGTATCTCGGTCAATATCTGCAGTTGTATTCTACTAGATTACAATAGTTGGCTTGTTTATTATCCCAAATAACATCTGATTAGATTATACTAACTTTTAGTTTTTACATAGCTATTATCCTTATATAAAAAGATGATCGATGTATTTCTATAAAGAGTTGCAAGCTTTAGCAAATAAATTTATGTTACTGTAAAGGTATGTTGTATGTTGACAAATAAATAAGCCAATAATATAATAGCATTTAATTAAAATATGTATATTAAAATAACTATGAAAAGACTAAAAACAAGGATATGTATATTTTTTTGGTTGTAGCGCTAGCTGTTATTTCAGGTTGTGCTAGTGACAAAGGGACTCAATATAAAGATGGTTATTATATAACTACCCTTAGCTATAATTTTGATACAGTTTATAATGCTGCTCTTCAAGCAATACAAAACGGTCAAACATTTGATTACAAAGGTAATCCGTATAGCATATCAGTTAACAAAAATAATGGTACTGATTCTGAGATAGACTCTGCTAGCGATAGTGATCCTACAGACTCACTACAAGTAGCAATGAAGAAATTACCTGATAATACTACAAGAATTTCGATTAAATATGGTAGTCAAGGGAATTCAATTAGATCATCAGCTCTAGTAGGTATAATAATAGAAGGAAATATTCGCTACGCTAATATTTAGTATTCTAAGCTATGATTCTCTTACTAAAAAAACTTAATTTCTTGTTATAATCACTCGCTACTAATTAATTTAATTAACTATGTTTACTTTACTTATGGCTATCAATTCTAAAGATTATATTTCTCTATAAGTTATGTTGAATTTGGCTACTGAGTATAGCTGATAATCAATCTAAGTAAAAATACTGCTGATAGTGATATATTGAATAAATTCAATATGATACTTTTATAGTGGCCTGACTAGATTTAGATACTTGCTAAGATTTTAGTTCCTTTGATTTATGTCATTATCTTTTTTAGCAAAACATAGTCTTAAGAGCCTATTTTTAGGAGTCCCAAAAAGTGATGATATCGTTACTAAACCAACACCATACTCTTTAATTAAATTACTAGCAAACTTATCATCATCTTGATTGCTTATCTCACTATAATCAAGAATTTGAAAAGGTGAGCCTTGCCAATCAAGGATTTTAAATCTTGAGCCTTTTAAGTTCTCTCTTAGTAACTGATTTTGCTTTTTGTAGAGTTTATGCAGGTTTTCATAATATTCAGGATATTCTAAGATACCCTCAGCTAAGGCTAGTTGCATTGGGTGTAACATAGAGAATGTTGCAAACTGCTTTATTGCGAGCATATTTTCTATCATTTATGAAGGTCAATAGTTACACCTTGGCGTCAGCCAGTGAGATTATAATTTTTGCCAAGAGATTGAAAACACTAGTAGCTTATGATGTAGCTCCGATATTTGTATAGCACTTGTAAATTTCTCTCCAGCATGTGTGCTCATAAACCTCGTCAGAAATTACTGGAAGATCTTTATCTTACTGGAAGATCTTTATCTTTTGACGATCTTTGCAATTTCTTTGAATTTGTCTTTAGATATAACCGTTACCATAGGATTATAAGGAGAGTTTAGGATTATAAGCTTAGTATAATTTGTAATAGCATTTGTATCTATATTACCATTTAGCAGTAGTTTTAATCTACACATTTACCTTGATTAAATTTTGTGACTCAAGCATAAGTATCAAATATTGGATCAAACATGATAACTTCATCACCTTGACCAACATAATCAGAAATTACAGAGAATAAACCTTCTTGTTGCCTGCAGTAATTGCAACATTATCAATAGTTATATCTATGTCATCGCATCGCTTAGCTTTTGTACTATTGCTTTACGTAGTGCAGCAGCTCCTGGAATTGGGGAGTATTGATTTTTGCCTTGCTGCATGTAAAAACGTGTACGCTCAATTAGCTATTCTGGAGTATCAAAATCCAGAATCGCTTTGAGTGAAATTTACAGCTTTATGCTTAGCAGCCATCAAAGCAAATTTGCATATACAGATGGCATAGTGTCAATATAAGGTTTTGCTTGAATCATATTTTCTTTTGGAAATAAGTACCGATAATTAAAGTATATAATATTAAATATAAGTATATATAGAATTTTGTATGAAAAAGTTAGATTAATTGATGTTGATTTAATGTTAGAAATTATATTGATTACTTAACAAATTCAAATGGGTTACCATACTTTTCCATATATTTTTTCCCTAACAACTCTGAGCCAATATAATTAAGATGATTAGAATCTGATGTATAGGTATATTATTTATTTCAATATCACAGTATTTATCATTACATATTGCTTTTTTTGGGATCTATAACTATTAACTGAGGAAATTCTTTTTTTAGTTTCATTATTAAACTTAAAAAAGAAGTATTCTATTGTTTTACAAAATTTATGCTTAGCTGGCATGAGTGTGATTTATAATAAGAACGGTAGTTTAATTTTTTCCAATGGATAAAGGTTCATAATTTCAGTAGCGAGTGTTGGTGTATCTAAAATTAGTATTGATGTGCTATCATATTACTAGTTTTATAGATTCTCCTAATGAATTAATAGAGTCTGAATAAATTGGGTTAGACCATTCCACCAGCAAGAATTACGTATTTGTATTTTTTTGATTTTATTAATTTTGTTTCTATCAGTAACAGAAACATATTCGACAATATTTTGAAAATCAGATAAGAAAGGAGTAGTTTTTTGTGTTACAACATAAGCTTTCTGGTTTGCATGTTGAAGCCATGTACTTAACATAGGTATTTCTGATCTAGCATGCGAGTCACCAACTAGAAGGAAGTCAGTTTTTTTGGAGTTTGTATTTCCAATTGAACATTTGCTTAAATTTGGGAGTTGCTTTGATTTGAAGCTAAGTGATTGAATCATAAGAAAGCAGTTATTTTGATCTATTTTTTCAAAGCCATAATTATAGGTTAGCTTTTTTTGGTTAAAAAGATCTGAAGAATTAAAGCCAAACTTATGGTTTGTTGAGGCAATGTAAAAACAAAAAGCTAATATTAAAGGTAATAACCATAATCCTATAAAACTTTTAATAAAGCTAAAATTGTATTTATGCTTAAAGGGTTTTTCAATAAATAGATATGTTAAAGAAGCAGATATGATACTAATAATGAATATAATAGTGCAAACAGTGCTAGTTTTTTCAATACTTAGATAATTAATATAAGAAATAATAGGCCAATGCCATAAATATAGAGAATATGAAATTAGTCCTATTGCAACAAAAGGCTTTAAACAAAGTATTTTATTTATGATAGGAGTAAAGTTAGTATTATTACCACAGTAGATATAAAGAGTCGCTCCAAAACATGCGGTTATAGTCCAAAAGCTAGGAAAGCTGACATTAATAAAAAGTACAGGTATTATCATCATTATAGTAGCAATTATTGAAAGAATATTAAGAGCTAGTTTGTTGTTGATAGATGTTTTTAAGTTGTTATTTAGGAAAATAGCTAAACAACATCCAAATAATAATTCAAATGCTCTATGAGTCGGGAAGTAATACCATCTTTGTGAGCTTAAAACATATAGTTTAAATTCTCCTGATAAGAAGATAGTAGCAGAAATTATTAAAAAGATTGCTGAAATAATAAAAAGTTTCTTTTTCGTAGCAAAGTTTAAATGAAATAATAAGATTAATACTAAAGGCCAAATCATATAAAATTGTTCTTCTACACCTAAAGACCATGTATGACGTAGTGGGATTATCTGAGAGTACTGACCAAAGTATCCAAAACCAAGTTTTAGAAAGAAGAAAATATTAGATATTGATGCAATAGCACTTATAAGTGATTCACAATAGTTTGTTAAATCTTGAGGTAGAAGTATTAATCATGCAAAAAATGTTGAGCCGCTAAGAACAACAATTAAAGCAGGCAATATTCTTCTAATCCTTCTAAGATAAAAGTTTTTTAAAGAAAAGGAGTTGTTTTGTAAATCTGTAATTATTATTGATGTAATAAGATATCCTGAAATTATGAAGAAAATATCTACACCTAGAAAGCCAGATTTAACCCAGCTAACATTTAAATGGAAGAAAATCACAGACAAAACAGCAAAAGCTCTTAAACCATCTATATCCTTTCTGTATTTAATGTTACTCATTAGTTACTTACTTTTAAAATAATCTATTTTTTATAATACATTTTTCTTACTTATTAATAAAATATATAGCTTAATATTTATATATATTTTTAACTTAAACTATTATTTAAAGTATAAAAGCTATTTAGCTTAGAACAAACGTTTTCTATTTTTGCTTGTACTTTATTAATTTAAGTTTATAAATAATATAAGCTACTTAGAAACTTGTTTGTTTAATGTTACTTATGAAAATCACATGTACAAATATATTAATAGCTATTTTGATAATAACTTTTTTCTTTATCATAAATTATTTACAGCCGTTAAGAGCAGATGATTTTGGTAGAGCTTATACGGATGCTCTTAGTAAGGGCTTCATTATATATCTTCGAGGTATTGCGTCAAATTATATTCATTGGACAGGGCGTGTGGTCTGCACAAGCATTAATTTATTTATTCTTGAGTAAGAAATATATTCATTTATCTGTATTTTTGATCAATATAATAAATTCTATATGCTTTTATTTGTTTATCTTGTATTCATATAAGATAGTAACTTTTAGAAGTAGGGTACAACTATTTTCGAGAGATTTCTTGGTATACTTATTCTTTTTTATTTTTATTTTTTATCAGACAGGATTTATTGCTAATGTTATATGGAAGACCGCTGCAGTACAATATTTTTTGGGGATAACTTTATTAACTATTTTCTATTATCTATCAATAACAAAAAACAAACAAACTATTTGTTTTAGCTTATTTGTAGGTTTCTTTATTGGTTTATATAATGAAATATTCATGGGTGTGGCAATTATTTTATCTTTAGCTTATTTCTTAGATAAGAAAGTTTCTCGAGAAATTATAAATAAGAATATTTTATACTTTTTTGTAGCATGTACGTTAGGAGGAATTATTTTAATACTATCTCCTGGTAATTATGTCAGACTAGATACTATATCATCTGGAAGGTATGCTACTATGTTTGGTAATATTATATATTTAATAATTGAAATTATAACAAAACTAAGTGATACAGCAATCCTTTTAGTTTTCTAATAAAAATATTCCAAAAATGAAGTTTTTTATTTATGGTGGAGCAATTATCTGCTCAATATTTGTGTTAACACCAGTTTCAAAATCATATAACTTAAATCAAAGAGTTTTATTAATATATGATGCTATTTTTTTCATAGCTATGATGCAACAGTTTTATAATCATAGTAGTTATATTGTTAATAGGCTCAATCATCAGCTTACGAAATTAAGCTGGTTATTTTTAATATACCTAGCTATACAGCTTTCTTTAATGATGAGTATTTATTTGATGATATATAGATTTGAAGAGTATCGAAATACTTTAGTTACTTATTACCAACAAAATAATGTTTCCGAACCAGTTTTGCCAATGCTCTCAGAGTATAGTCAAATAATGTTTATTAATGACATTACTTTAGATGAAAATACTTATAATAATGATGCATTTGCTAAATTTTATGATTTTGGTAAAGTCTATGGTAGAGAATTAAACTAATATATTTAATAGTTCTTCAATTGTTATTTGCTGTTTTTCTTGAGTTTTACGATTTTTGTATTCGATTAAACCTCGTTCTAGCAGCCTATCACCAATTACTACATGATGAGAGTAACCTATTAAATCAGTATCAGCGAACATCACACCAGGTCTAGCACCTCGATCATCTAAAAGGACATCGATATCATTTGCAAGCAAATCTTGATAAATTTTATCTGCTACTTCTTTAACCTTGTCAGATTTGTTGTAGTTGATAGGTAATATAGCAACCTGGTATGGAGCAATAGCTTCTGGCCATATGATTCCATTATCGTCATGAGATTGTTCAATCGCGGCAGCCATCACGCGCGATACACCAAAACCATAACAACCCATAAGCATAGGTTTAGATTTACCATCTTGACCGATTACATTAGCATTCATGGGTCTTGAGTAAACATCTTCAAGCTCAAAAATATGACCAACTTCGATACCATTTGTAAGCTCTAGAGTTCCTTTACCATCAGGGGAGATATCACCAGCTATTACATTTCTAATGTCAGCAACTTGATAGTTAGCTACATCTCTATCCCAGTTTACATTTGTAAAGTGATAATTATCTTGATTAGCGCCACAAACTAGATCTGTAATTACAGCTGCACTATAGTCAGCAATTATACTAATATGGCAGTTATATATACCAACTGAACCAGGATTTGCATTAAATAGTGAGAAAATCTCTTCTTTAGTTGCTAATGTATACGGTGCAACTATTTGCTCAAGCTTATTAATTTTAGTTTCATTTAGTTCATGATCACCACGGATAACTAAAGCAAAGAAGTTACTTTTAGCATCCTTGATAACCATAGTTTTAACAGTCTGTTTGATATCAAAATCCATTTTATTACAAAGTTTATCAATGGTTTTGATATTAGGTGTATGGATAATTGTAATTAGCTTTTGAGAGCTTATTTTTTGACTTAAATCAGGTTTTGCATAAGTAGCTAACTCAATATTTGCAGCATAGTCAGAACCATTACTATAACAAATAATATCTTCACCAGTATTTGCTAATACTTGAAACTCATGACTGTTATCACCACCTATAGCTCCAGTGTCAGCCTTAACAGGGCGATAAGCTAAGCCTATTTTATCAAGGATGTTGCAATAGGTTGTGTACATGGTATTGTAAGTATTGCGTAAACATTGACTATTTTCATGAAATGAATAAGCATCTTTCATAATAAATTCACGCGCTCGCATTACACCAAAACGAGGGCGAATCTCGTCTCTAAATTTGGTTTGGATTTGGTAGAGATTTAAAGGTAATTGCTTGTAGCTTTTGATAGTATCTCTAGCCATATCAACAATTGGCTCTTCGTGTGTTGGACCATAACAGAAATCTCTATCATGTCTATCGCGTAATTTTAAAAGCTCTGGACCAAATTTATCCCAGCGATGAGTTTCTTGTAAAAGCTCCGAAGGTAGTACACTTGGTAAGAGTAGCTCACTAGCACCAGCCTTATTCATCTCATCACGCACGATGTCTTTAATTTTTTGGAGTACCTTGAGACCTAGTGGCATCCATGTATAGATACCAGAGGCTAGTTTTTTGATAAGACCAGCTTTAAGCATATATTGATGACTAATTAGAACCGCTTCTTTTGGAAGTTCTTTTGTCGTAGCAATTAGAGTTTGTGTTGCCTTCATGAGATCTGTAAATCTAAAAATAAAAATATGAGCTAAATTATAGCAAAAAATAATTATAAAATATAAAAACTGACTCTAGATATATAAGGAAGTTAGGGAGATATGAAAAAACTAAGGAGTAACATCTAGAGTCATTTTTATAGTTAGCAAATGCACCTTTTTAGCTATTGCTGTAACAATTTTCAATGCTAAGATTGAAGCTATTGGACTAATAATTATATGCATATTAATTTTCTTGTCAATACTATTTTATAAGTTTTTTAGCTATTAAAGAGCCAATAACTATTTGGATCAGATGGACATAAGTGTGGACCACATTCAACAAATACATTTAGTGTATTTGCTAATGTTAGGATTAAGATTAGGACTATAGCTAGTTTTGCTAAGATACTTAATTTTTCTTTTTATTTTCATTTTGGGGTGATTAAGCCACAAATAGCAGCACATAAGATAAGAATAATACTTACTATGAAATTCCAAGTATACATATGTAGTGAAAACACCGCATCACCATAATTTCCAGTGCCTGGAACAATATGTAAAAGTATCTGAGTAATTGCCATAGCTGCATTTAACAACACAACTAAAATTATAAGCAGATAGTGCTTATAGCTATTACCATGAGTTAGGTTTAGTAACAAGCCAAAAGTTAGTAAGCTTAAAGCCATTCTTTGAAATACACATAATGCACAAGGTAATTCTTGAAGAAATAGCTGATAATAAAAAAGCCATAGCTAAGATTATACAGATACCAATGATAGCTAAAGAGTCAAAAAAGTCTAGAACATCTTGTTTCATATTAATCTTCTTATAACTGAATATTTATTGTGGGGGATAAATACTACTACTAATAATCCTAGTGATATAAAAAGAGTATTTTAGCTATTTTATACTTATCTGTTATCGCAAATATTAAGCTAAGTAGTGTTGTTGAGAATATTAGTAGTACCATCTTATCAAAACCAATTGTTTATTTAGATAATGATATTTATATTCTATGTTTATCTTATAATTTAAATTGAAACTTCTAAATTGATATATAAGTAATTCTGATATTCTAATAATAAGCAAACTTAGGGCTATTTAGAATTCATAAATTTAGAGATAAGAAAGGAGGAGAAAAATATAAACTACTAAACAGCCCTAAGTAAAACTTTTTAGTACTGTGGAAATTTCTCTGAATTTTTTATGGCTCCCCGAGACGGACTTGAACCGCCGACCAATTGATTAACAGTCAACTGCTCTACCACTGAGCTATCGGGGAACTTGTGGAGTATTATATGAGTGATTTTTGAGTCTGTCAACTAGTTATTTATATTTTTTATAATTTTTTCTCTGTAATAGCAATTTTTTAATCTTGCCTAAAAGATTATGATATTCATCAAGTATCAATAGTATTTTTTTGGTCTCTCAAAGTATAAACTTATTTAGTTTTTAACAAGTTTATATACTTAGATGTATATGATAAGATATTCTAAATCAAAAAATACTACTAATAAATTAATAAAGTGATAGAAAATCAAGTTGTTCAAAAACAGCAAGAATTAGTCGAAGAATTATCATTTTTTGAAGATTGGGAAGATAAGTATGATTATGTCATTTCATTAGCTAAGCAGCTACCAGAATTCCCTGAGGACAAAAAAACCGAAGAAAACTTAGTCAAAGGTTGCCAATCGCAGGTTTGGTTTGATAGTAATATAGACCAAGGTAAGCTAAACTTCATAGCTACAAGTGATGCTTTGATAGTCTCTGGTTTAATTGGAATGCTTTTAAGAGTTTATAATAATGCTGCTCCTGCAGAAATACTAGCTTCAAATACTGATTTTATCAAGCAAATAGGTTTTGGTAATAATTTAAGTACGACGCGTGCGAATGGCTTAAGATCGATACTTGATTATATATATGCTACAGCTAAAAAAATCAGTAAATGAAAATACTAGTTTGTCGACCTCAGGATGATGCTGTTAGTTTAACAGAGCAACTCTGCCTAAATGGTCTTTTAGCTTTAAGTTTACCCACTATCAAAATTTGTTATCAAAAAATTACTAAGAATGTTGTTGACTACACCAGTTTAATATTCACTAGTAAATATGCTGTTGAAAGTCTATTTGATCAATATTCTGCTGATTTGTTTAAAAACAAAAAAATCTATAGTGTTGGTGCTAGTACAGCTGCAGTGCTAAAAAAATATCGATTTGATGCTATATATCCAGTTAGGCATGGTTCACAAGAGCTTTTGAATATTATATTAAAGAATGATATTTTAACAGATAAGTTTGCGATTATTTCAGGAGTCTCTGGTAATGATCTTTTGCTTGAAGAGTTATCTAAGTTGACAGATTGTCATAAATTTGAGATGTATTTGCGAGTTTTTATAGATCTTGATGAATTGATAGATGCTTATAATAAAGTTTTTTTGTATGAGCAGCCGGATATCATTATTGCTACGAGTTTTGATGTTTTAAAATCATTAAATAGAGTTTTTGAAAAAATAACTACTCCAAAGGCTGCAACAATTACCATAACAAGCCCAAAGATGCTAAAATTTGTTAATCAACAAGGCTTTAAAAACACCTTAAAACTTGAGAAACTAGATAATAATTATATCTGTCAAAGAATATTAGAATTTATAGAGGCAAAAGATGTCAGTAGAAAAAAACAACCAGCAACAAAATAGTACTCAAGATAAATCAGCTCAAAAAACAACAGTAGCAAATAATAAATCTTCAATAGAGGCATTTGCTAAGATTACTCTAGTAATATCTATAGCGTCGTTAGGTCTGTCTAGCTATGCGATTATTAACTCGATATCTCAGGCTAAAAATTCTAATGCTAATGTTCAGGCATATATAGCCCTTAATAAGCAGCTTAAAGCAATCAAATCAACTCAAGACCAGCAAAAAAGTATCTCTGATGATTTAAGTGTACAAAATGATGCCATGACACAAAGTGTTAAGGCTCTTCAATCACAACTCACAACTATTAATAATCAAATGGCTATTCCTGCAAAAGATTTGTATATGCAAATGAGTGTGATAAATATTGAATCAGCTATAACTTATTTAATTTTAGCTAAAGATGTGATGATTTTTGATGGAGATTCTCAAAAAGCATCTGAGTTATTAGATAGCGCCTTTGATAAAATACAAGCTAGCAGGGTGGTAACTGTAAGTGTCAGTGAGCGTCAGAATATAAATAGTGCTTTAGAGCAATACTCATCAAGAGGTGATACTATCAAAGAATTTATCTCAATTGAGCAGCAGTTTGCTAAACTTGAGTATTTAACGCCAGAAAATATCTACACTACAGTTAAGTCACAAGATTCACAAAATAAATATATCAAGCTTTTAAGCGCTATTGTTGAGATTGAAGATATACCAAAAAATCAAAATCTAGTGGCAACTACACAGGCTAAAGAGTTTGTTGCTGATAGTTTGTACAGATCTTTTATTTCACTACAAAGTGCTATGTATATTAACAATCAAGATGCTATAGATAAGGCTAAAAATAATCTTGTTGATATTGTTAAAAAATATTTTGTCCAAAATGACAATGCTAAAAAACTTGAAAATGCTATACAAAGTATTAAGGCTCAAAATCTTGATAGCTTTAATACTAGTATTGATAAGCTTATTAGTCAGTTATCAAAGCAACAAAATCAACTTCTAGCTCAACAATCAAATTTAAATAAAACTAATATAAGCGCATAAGGAAGTGAAAATGATAAAAGTTTTTAAACTTGTAATAGCTGTTGCTTTAGCTACTTTATTTGGAATATGGGCGACTAAGTATCATGGTTATATCATGTTGGTTCTAGCAGATAAAACTATCAAAATGAATCTAGTTGCGTTTATATTTATAGCTTTTATAATACTGTTTATATTAATTCTTGGTGTTAGAATCGTTAGATCAGCTTTTAAGTTTCCATATTTGTTATTTAGCTGGATTATAGGATTATTTAGTGTAGATCAGCAGGAGAAGTTTGCTGATCTTGTTGCGGATATAGCTCTAGAGAACAATAGGCTGGTTAAAAAGTTTAGTATTGATCATATCTTGAGATTGACTCCTAAACACTTAAAAGACTATGTTCTTTTTAGGAAGCTAAATGTAATTGGAGCTACTCAAGGCATCAAAGAATTAGAAAAAGCTCTTAAGCACATTGATTCCAAAACCTTTACATATAAGTTTTTCGAATTATACAAGCTTTATCTAGTGCAGAAATTTAGTGAAGCCCAAACAAAAATAGCTGTAATGCTAGAAAAAAATGACCCAAGATTCATGCCTAATATTGTCAATCTTGCTGGTAATATTGCCTTGGCAGATGGTGATGATTCTTTTGCGTTGAAGATTCTAGAAAAGTATGATGCCTACCTAAGAGAGGATCTTGAAGAAAAACTTATAATCCTAGCTTTAACAGCAGCAAAAGATGTTAATAAGCTAGCAGATATTTATAATAAATCTGATACGACTAAGGCTCTAAGTAGAGTGTATTTAGAACAACTGATTAAATTCGGTGAAATGGTTAGTGCAGAGAAGTTTGCAAAGAAACAATTAGTAAGTTTAAATACATCTGCTGAAATGCTTAAGCTTTATATCAATGCTTTTAATATGCCAATTAGTAGACTTTGTGATAAGGTACTTGATAGAGCAAATCATGATTATAACAGTATTCTTACTTTGTTAGATTTTGCGATACTTAAATCTGATAATTACTGTTTTAAGATGATTTATGATTATATTGAGAGATATCTTAAGGACTTCTTATCTACTGCAGAATTAGAAAAATACTCTCATACTCTATGTAAGTTTTTTATAAAAAATGGTGAAGTAGCAGGCTTAGACTTATCAGTAGCAAGATTAGTTTATGCCAATAATTAGCGAGGTTATCAGTATGCAAATTAAAAGATGGTTTTTAAATAATAGCTTAAGAAACTATCAGTATCTCTTATATAATAAGAGTCATTCTATTGTTGTAGATCCTTTAAAATCTGATATCTTTGTCGAATTTATTGCACAGAATAAATTACAGCTTGAGGCTATATTGATTACACACAAACATGGTGATCATATTGCTGGAGTTAAAAAATTATTGGCGTTATATCCAAATGCCAAAGTCTATGCATATACTGGAAATGAATTATTTAAGCCAGATATTTATGTCAAAGATGAAAGTTTTATAAATCTTGGTTTTACTAGCTTTAGGATTATCTGTACGCCTGGCCATATAGATGATCATGTATGTTTTTTATTTGAGCAAGAACGTGCGCTTTTCTGTGGTGATACATTATTTAATGCTGGAGTCGGTGGTATCCAAGCTGAATCAGCGGATGTAAATCAATTATATGACTCGTTAGTCAAAATTGCTAAGCTAGATGGTGATATTAAGCCATATCCTGCTCATGATTACTGGCTTGATAATCTCGATTTTGCATTAAGTATCCTTGCTGATGATTGTTATTTTATTATTATAGAAATCAGGTTGCTGAGTTAGCTGCTGAGGATAAACCAGTGGTTAATTTAGCTGAAGAGGCCAAATTAAATATTTTTATCAGGGCAATGACAGATAAGACGCTTTTGAAAGTCTTACCTGATTATAGTTTAGGTAGAGAAATGTTTGTCAAATTAAGAGAATTAAAAAATAATTTTTAAGACTGTTGATTTGATTGTATAAGAGCATTGAATACTTTGACAAACTCAGCCAACTTGTTCTAATAAAGTTTTTATTTATTAAATCAACAGTCTTCTTTTAGTTAAATGATTTATATTTTTGTTTAACTAGTACTGACTTCGCTAAGTTAAAGTATTTAAATGTCTAAATTAGGCTTTATATATTAATTTTTTGAATTATTGTTAGTTGAATCTTTATCAGAAATTTTAGAGTTAGAATCTTTATTGTTATCTTTAGGCTCTATTTTGGTGCGACTAATCTCACGAGGAAAACCACCATTTAGGCCAATTCTTTGTAGCTTGATGATATCCGGAGCTATCGCACGTTTACTGTCATAAGGACCTATGTACATTCTAATCCAGTTGCCTACGCGTTCAAATTGAGGGTTAAGACCATCTTCTTTCATTTTTTTGACATACCAAGTGGTTTCATCCATATTTCTGAAAGAGGCAATTTGATAGATATAAGTGTATTTATATTGTGCTCTTTGCGTTTCCGGTACTACATCTACCTCAACACTATCATGTTTGAGATTGTTATAAAATGTAAACACCATTTTATCATTTGAACCATTTTCTTTAGCAGTCAAATCAGCTAATTTATCACTAGTTGCTTTTGAACTTTGTTTATTATCTAGTGTTTTTGATGCTTGATTTTTTTCTGGTTGTAGTTCTATTTTGGCTTTTTCTTGTTCAGCTTTTATCTTCTTTAAATGCTTATTTATAAGTTTAGATGCTACAGCTAAAATTAAAAGACATACAACTAAGGCTATTAAAATCTTTTTTTTCTTAGTATTTTTGGGTTGTTGAGGCTCTTGTGAGTTGTCTTTAGCTATTTTTTTGGGAATATCAAGTCTTGATAGATCTTTCATAAGTGTTATTTTTTCAATAAATTTATTAAACTTGGCAAGCGTTTAATATATTAATGTTATACTAGAAAAGATTATAATTAATAGTTATGTAAATATATAGGGTTTTATTATGACTTATAACAAAAATGATAAATTTATTGTTAGAGGCTTTCATAAAAATTGTCCGACTGCATTCAAAGATAAGATAATCGCAATGGGCGTTATTGAAGGTCAGCAAATGACTGTAACAAACAAATCGATCTTAGGTGGACCAATAGCTTTTGAAACTAATTGTGGCTCATTTTCATTGCGTAAAAAAGATCTAGAGTTCTTAAAATTAGAAAAAATAAATTAACAAAAAGAGGCTATAAAATGCGTTTACAAAAGATATTCTTATTAACATCGATATGTACTGCTACACTTGCTACAGTCAATCTACATGCTGCACCAACTACTAATACTCAGCAGTTAAGTAGCCAACAGCAGGATAATATTAAAAGTATGCTTAAAAGTAACCTTGATTCTCTATTCCCATATCAAACACAGATAACTATAGAGGAAATTAATCAAGATGACAAGGGTAATGTTGTAGCATCAGATATTCTAATAATGAGCAGCGACTCGAAAAATCCAAATCTAACTATAAATAAAATTATTTTCAAAGGCTTATATGCTAATCAAGCAATCAAAAATAATTTCACTATCAAAGTAGAAGGTTTGAGTATAGCTAATTTAGCAGCTGCGGTGGCTAACAGTAATCTAGTCAGTGCAGAAGTAGATCCTAAACAATTAGCTGAAAATCAGGGATTATTTAGTATTGCTATGACCAGTTTAAGACAAGCTATCTATAATTTAGAAATTAATTATAATTATAATAATAGTGCAATTAACTATAGTCTTGACTCTAAGATAAATAATAAACCACTGCTAAAAGCAGCAGCTAAATTAAAAGATATCGACTTGCATAACACTAATGTTAATACAGACTTTCTAGCAACTCTACTTAGTGAATCTATGGATGCTAAGATCAAAGCCGTTGAGTTTGATGCTAATTTCTTAGAAGTTCTAAAAGATATCACTAATAAATATCTTGGTAAAGATTACAAGCAAACGCCTATTTTAGATATTAATGCTAAGTTGGGTAAAAATCCTGGTCAGTTGATGTTAAAAGTTGATGGTAAGTTAGGTTCTCAAAACTATGCTAAGTATAATATTGTTATTAATGGAGTTAATTTAGCTAATACAACAATCAATGATATCGTTGCTGGCTTTAGTAATGCTTTAGATAATGCTTACATACAGTCAAATACTTCTAGCTCTATGATTGAGCTTAATTTTGAAAAAAACTTTTTCCCTAAAGGTTCACCTATAATCGAAGTATTTTCAGCTTTAGATAAAAACAATATTAATTTTACAATAGTTTCACAGCATCAGTTTGAGGGCACTAGCTATAATACTAACTTTTATCTAAAAGCAGATGGCTTAGCTAGCTTAAGTGCAAGCGCTAATGCAGTAGTAAATGGCAAGCTAAATTTACTACCGTATCTCGGCACAAATGCACAAAATCAAACTAATCTTTATGATTGTACTAATCAGTTATGTTTAAATAATGTCGATATTAAATTTATTAACTATGGATTGCTTGAAAAAGTAGCTCGTTATACAAATAAGGATCCAAATATAACACCACAGCAAATCTTAGGATCTTATGGCGCTTTATTACAACTTTTTGTAGTACAACAGCAAGACAAATTCTTACAACAGACATTATCAGCTTTTGCAATATTTTTACAAAATCCAAAAAATATAGCTATTCATGTTAAAGCAAATAAGCCAGTTAATGAAACTGCTTTGTTGAATATGTTAGTTGCTGATGCTAAAACACTCAAAAAGTACAAGCCAGTCAATAATCATGGCAATGTTGATTTTAGTAGTAATCCTAATGTTGAGCTTATAAACAATATTCAAAATATATTCAAAATTAATTTTGATGTTAATAATTAGTTAAAAATAATTATATAAATAATATTAATTTGAAAAATAATAATCTTATTAATTATAAAGCGATATCACTATTGACAACTACTCAAAATAAGGTAATATATGACTCTATAACGCGGGAATAGCTCAGTGGTAGAGCACAACCTTGCCAAGGTTGGGGTCGCGAGTTCGAGCCTCGTTTCCCGCTCCATACTCTTACATGTGTGGCTGGGTAGCAAAGTGGTTATGCAGAGGCCTGCAAAGCCTTGGACGCCGGTTCGAGTCCGGCCTCAGCCTCCATACTAGCCCGGGTGGTGAAATTGGTAGACACAAGGGACTTAAAATCCCTCGGAGCTTAACCTCCGTGCCGGTTCGAGTCCGGCTCCGGGCACCATCTTATTGTTTCAATAAATATCATCATGTATTACAAACTTAATAAAAACGATACTTTCAAAAGGTTTGTTGTGTTATCTCGTATCATAAAATATCATCTAAACCTACAAAAAAGTACATACTGAGATATACTGTTAATAATAATCATAAGTATTTTTAGATTATGGCTGGAAAGTTAACAGCTAAAAAAATCAACAAGCTTACTTTTAAAGATGGTTCAAGTCATGGAGATGGTAATAGGCTCCATTTAAAAGTAACACCTTCAAATACTAAATCATGAGTATACCAGTATAAATTGAATAAAAGACGCTATACCATGGGATTAGGGGTTTATCCCGATGTATCTCTAAAACAAGCTAGAGAGAAAGCTTTTAAATATTACTAGCTAATAATGAAGATCCTAGAATACATAGAGAGCTTACTAAAACTAAAGATGAGCGTTTACTTATGAATATAGCAATAAAAGCTATAGATAAGTTATATATTGGAGATGATAGTAAGAAAAGAAAGTTAAGAATATTAAATAAAGATATGAAGCCAGTATTTGGTAGTAGATATATTGATACTATCAAAACATATAAGCTTGCAAAATTTATTGAGAAATTTGGAAATGTTCCATCAGCTAAAAGAAAAAAGAAAGATTTATTTTCTAATATTTATCAGTATGCGGTAGCTAGAGGATTTGTTGAGCATAATATAGCTAAAGATATTAGTGAGGGTATTATCTAGAGAAAGAGGTGGATAATTACACTTATATAGACCCTTTAAAACAAAAGGCATGGTTTAGTCAAATGCTTAATGATTTTGACAGTTACCCTGGAGATATTATTAACAAAAAGATCTTTACAAATATTACTTTTTTAGCCTTTAGGCAAGGTATAGTATTAAATCTTGAGTGGAAAGAAATTAGAGATGATGAACATGGTAAATATTTAGTCATACCGGCTGTTAAAATGAAAGGCTAACAACATGATAAGAGAAAAGACTCTGACTTTGTACAGCCATTAAGTAACCAAGCTTAATAAAATTCTAATGGAATTGAAAGAAAAGTTTTACAAAGGTGATGGTTATATATTTAGTATATATGGTAAACAGCCTATAACTTTAAATGCTTTGAGACAAGGGTTACAAAATACACTAGGAGGATATAATGGTTTAGATGAAAAACCTAAACAAACATCTAATGGCTTTAGACATATCTTTACTACAGGGGTTGAGCATTTAGCAGGTAAGCATGGATGGAGAGAGCTTGCTGCGGAGTATTTGTTGGCCCATGTTAGTAATAAATAAGGTTAAGAATGCCTATAATGGCTATGAGTATATAGATGAGAGAATTGTAATTATGCAGACTTGAGCAGACTATATAGATAATATAAAATTAAACTCTAATGTATTAAAACTAGAAAGTAGTAGCTAACTGTGATTGCTGCAGCAATTAAATAATTAAGTTCAAATTTAGGTATATCTAATACGTTAAGATTATTACTGCTGGCTTGCGAAACTTAACAATTACAAAATAGATAAGAATTTAGTGTTTGTCAATAATTATATAGAGCTTGGTTATGATTTTTTATTTTCTTCTAATTGTTGTATTATTTTCTTAGTTTCATTATATTCAATAGCTTCAATATCTCTAATAAATTTATATTTCTTATTCAAGATTCTCTATGTCTATATTTAAAAACTCTTTTCTCATTATTTACTTTGTTTAATCTATTATTAGAAAATATTTTATGTAATTTGGCTTCTAAAGCTAGTGCGTTTCACTGTAGATTAAGGCATGAACATCAAAACAGAATGGTACAACTAGCAGCTCCAAGCTCTTTTACTCTATCCATTGGCTCTAATCTTCTAGTAATACCTATCTTAAATACATTTTCACCAAATGCACCTATATTAGAAATAATATATACATATCCTAATTTAGTTTGTTGAGCCATAGACATAGCTCTCTCATTTTTAGCGTGTGACCTCCAAAATCAGCTTTCAATTTAGCTATTTCAGCATTCATTTTAAGTTTACCACCTGAAAGTTTTTCAGCTTCTTTCATAGCCTTATTAAGCATTTTATGATACTTTTCTTCTTCTTTTTGTTCCTGTTGTTGATCTCTTATAAGTTGTTGTTCTTTAAGAGCTTTATCTCTTTCAGCTTTTTCCTGCTTTTCTTTTTCTTTAGCTAATTCATATATATAAATTGCTTCTAACTGCTCTAGCTTTAATTGATAATATATATCTGATATAATATATTTTTTCTTATTATCTGTATATGAAAATCCATCAAACTTCTTCCATGTATTAGATATTCTTTTAGATATGGACTCCTTATTTTTATGATTAAGCTTACTCAATACAAAGTTACATTCATTATCGAAATTATTATATATTAATACATTGTCTCTGTATTTTTCTGTCTCTCCAAGTTTATTTTTAATTTTTCATATGCTTGTTGTGATGTTTGCTTTATATCTATTTTGTAGTTCTTTTATAATCATTTCTTTATTCTGGATAGCCTTATCTATATACTTAATATTTTTTATATTTTTCATAACTTTTAAGTTCATTATTATGTTCCTTTTTTTGGTTAAAGTAAGCTTTTACAAAAAATAAAGATACTATTAAACAAACTATTAATCATGCCAAGGAATATTAAAAACTTAATCTTTGATACTATTATCACATTACTTACCAAAAAAATTAACACAATTAAATAATAACCTAAAAACAAAAAGTTTACACTACAAATGTTATGATAATTTCTTTTTGTGTAGCAATAAAACATCATATATCATGATACTTGATATCTTAATACTCTAAGACTATTCTTAAATTAACTAAATTAAGCACTGTCTAGGTAGACCAACCGAAAGACATATCCCAAATGTTTGGCAGTGTTTAACCTATAGGGAACACTATGGGAGGTGTGATGATAGATTTTGGTAAATACAATGAGATCACATATCTTTATAGCATTTATTAACAGTTATATGGGCTGATAAGATACTTAAGCATATGTCTAAATATATCATACTAAATCTATGGAAAGATTTTTTAATGAATATAGATTCATTAATATTACCCTTATAAAAAGAGCTGTCACAAAACTGTAAATTTAGTAAGAAAATACATCAGAGATTTTTAAGTTTAGAAATAAGCCTAACGAATTCTATTTAAGCCTTAGATATTATCATAATGGAGATTTTCATCACTATAATGTTGAGCTAGGAAATATTTATTTAAAGAAGATATAGATAATTTTGAAAAAGGAAATGAAGTTATTAATAAGGGATAGTGATAGTATAACTAGCTCAAAAAAAAGTAGTAGAATTCTCGTTAGATGATGTATACAGTTTGCACCATACTTTAATAAAGATCACAAATATTATTCATCAGAGTTAGCTGCCTGTGTTAAGGGTTGGTATGCTTTATATGATGTAAACAGTAAATACTTTGTTGGTAATCGTGACAATGTTGCTAATAACTTAAAAAAGTGGATTAAAGAAGAGTTCTTCAATATAGTACAGTCCGAAGAAGATTTAAATTTTATGTATAAGAAAATAAGTCCTATTATTAATTACAATGACAATCCTAGAAAGTAGATAACTCGCTTTAGAGAAGATTATGGATTACTATTTGCTAAAAAAATTATAAATAGTCAACAAAAAAATAAAAAATAATAGTCAACCTATTTTAAAAGTATTACTTTAAATGCTTTATACAAACTTATTTATCATAGCCACACTTAAGTAGACCAAAAAAACAATATCTTGGTAAACCATCTTTATAATAAAGTGTAGTTTAGAATACTCTCTGAAAGTTACCAGAACTGACATCTAAAATCAGGATGTTATAAGAGAGTATAAAATCTAGTTGTGCGCACAATTAAGAAAACATTAATTGAACTAGATAACAGAAGGGGAATACTAATGTTACAAAATATTAAAAATAAAGAAACTTTAAGACTAAGGGAAGTTACAGATAAGTTTAACATCTCTAGGACCACACTTTACCGCTGGATATTAGATCAAGGGTTCCCTAAGCAGATAAAGATATCAGATAACTGTGTACTATATAAGCATGAAATAGACCAGTGGCTAGAAGATAGATCTAGCCAAAGGGAGGTTGTAGTTATGCAGATTAAACTAAGAAATACTGAAAAAATATCATCGAAACTGGAGAGTTTTCAATCCAAATATTGATATAAAAATGACTAGTAGAGAAGTAGCAGAGCTTACACATAAGTAACATAGACATGTATTAGCTGACATAGATTAGATGCTAAGTAAGCTAAATATCCAACTTTGCCGAATTATAAAGATAGTGAAACATATAGACAGTATATTTTATCTAAGAAATGTATCCTTTGCTTCGTAGCACCGTACGATGCTAATTTAATGATGGCAATTATTAATAAGCTTGGGGGGAGCTTGAAGAGGCAATTAAAAAAAACTAATACAGTCCTGAGCTGGCCTTGGAGGTTTGATGTATGACTATTTTACAAAACACTAATAATCATCTATCACTTTTTATTGTCGGGTGTCGAAACCTAACAAGAAGTAGTGATGTTGCGACTAATAAGAGCAATTACAATGTAAATTTATATAGTAGCCATAAATCTAGAGATATTGCTGTATCTATTCTTAGCAGGCTTTATATTTATTACATTGCTTAGATATGTTAACAATATATCTTTCACACAATGGTTAAACTCTTTTGTTTAATCGAGTGGCGTAGAGAATACAATACTCAGCTTGCTGGGGAATACCTACGACAAGGCTTCTTGCTTGTTTCGAACCACTCGACTAATTTCGAAAATAAACAAAAAGAGGTAACTAACCATGTTTAAATATAATTAAAATACAGAAAACTTATTTTTTATTGATGTTAAGAATGAGCAAATGACTAAAAAAGGTCATAAGTTTAACTGAGATATCAATGATAAAGTCTTATTTGATAAGTCTATCAAACCAGAGGCTAATAACATCGCTATGATTAAGAATAACCAAGATGATTTTTATATAGTCTTACTCAAAGAAAACGCCACTAAAGAGGTTGTAATGTTTATTAACGAGAAATACAAAGATGTAGTAATGCCTATCAAAGAAGTAATAGCTATTCATAATCATAAACCAAGCATTAAATTAGTGTGGTAAATCATGATAATTAATAATTTAGATAATTTATTTGTAGTTGAAATCACTAATGACAATATAGCTAATGCTAAGCATAAATTAAATCTAGATATTGGAGGACCAAGTTATTTTTGATACGTCACTAGAAGCTAAAGCAAATGGTGGTATTAAGAAATTACATAAAGTATTTTAAGAGAATGCTTTTAGCTACTTATTAATTCTTCATTGGATATCCATTATTCGATTTGTTGCAGTAAATATAGATTGTGTAGCTATAATATAAGTTTATCGACATTTTTCAGGTATAACTGGCTTACTAATTTACACTTAAGCTAGTACAGGACTACGTTTTCGACCATTATAAAAAGAAAGATAAGACTAAGGTTTTACAAAGAATTTTTCCGAACTATAAAGAAGTCTTGTGAAAGAAATCATAAATTTTTAATGCTTACTCAAAAAATAGTAACCGTGAGCAATAAAGTAATATTTATACCTTTCTCCATAAAGAAATGGAAGCGAATAATGATTTTTGGTGTTATAATAAAGTATACCTCAGAAGCCATTAATTAGTTTCTGCTAATTCTTTTCCACCACCTCAAGTATTAAAGTCAGCATTTTAACTGTAAAATGTCAAAATATAGGAGTCAATTTTGATAAAGTACATAGCTAAAATAGTCTGGCTTAAAAACTTCGTATATTAAAAGAGTTAACAACTCTGCCAACTATAATCGCCTCATCAGGAGATTTAATTTCATCATTGTTTTGAAATTTTGAATTTAGCGGCATTAAACATAAAAGATTATTTTCTTTATATAAAAGTTTAACAGTAGCCCCATCAGAGTTTCTAGCTACTACAACTTTATCAATTAAATTTTGCGGATTAACTTGATTAGGATCGACTAAGATATTCTCTCCCTCATATAGAGTATATTTTGAGTATTTCGGGTTGAGTAGCTGAGACTCTGAGGAATCATATAGCATGCTCTCACCTTGTACTCTTAAAGAGAAGCCATTTTTGGGAACAAGAGTATCTGGGATTTGCAAATGATCTATTGGATCTATATTTTCTTGGGATTCAGTAAATTCGCCAGCTTGAACATAACTTAATACTGGGATATTAGAGACAGCTATTACAGCAATATTATTAGGGGAGTAGTTACCCTCTAAACCTAATATTTTCATTACTTGTATATGCCCATCATAAGAAGGGCAGTTTGTACCAGCAACCCAACCTTTGATAGTCCGATCGCTTTTTCCAAGCTTTTGTGCTAGTTCTATTTGTTTCATACCTATTCTTTTTAAGGCAGGTTTTAGATCATTTTTGTAGTCAAACATAACTAATACTAAAATATAATAACTTATGTATAAGTATATTCCTTAGAAGATAGCTAATCAATAAATATTTCTAACAATGGTGCAATAATTCTTCCCTTTATAGTAAAAAGTAATTAATATTGGAAAGTGTAATAAAACTGCACTTTATATAAAATGAAGGAGTTAAAAAAATGATAAGAAAAAGTATCTTAGTAGAAAATCAAGAAATCAAAGATTTATTATCTGTTATTAAACAACACTATGTATCTGATAATAAAAATACTATTCAAGAAGTAAGTTTGAATCATGTAGTTAATAATGTTTATAAACAAGATATAAAAAATTATATTAGAGAGTGGTGGTATGCTCTTGAAACTAAAGTTGGACATCAAGTTACTCTTTTAGAAAATAACTATAAAAAAAGTATTATTAATAAGTTATATAAAAAATTTCGAGACCTCAATTTTGTGATTAAAACTAGACCTGATGACTTATCAAAAGAGTTACATGATTCAATTAAAAAAGCATCTAATATAGATATAGTCATAAAAGAGTTTTCATTTTTTATAAAAAAATAAATATTAACAACATTTACGCTTTTTTGTTTTGTTGATTCTTTAGCACTTTTTTACCTAAATAAACTGAAGCTATGATGATAAACATTCCTGCTAGTTGCCGTATATTGAGAAAGTCTCTCTAAATAAAACATAACCATAAAGCAAGGCAAAAACAGGACCAATTAGTAAAACTAAAGACTCATAGCTAATGAAATATGTTTGATACGGCTGATATAAAGTATATTTCCAAGTAGATGCCAAATAAAGGTATAGATAATAAGATTATGACGCCTTTAAATGTAGTTGGAAATATTTGCTCCTTAATATAAACACTAGTGTGAAAAGGATTACTGAGCCACTTAAAGATGCAGTAAACATCATTCTAAAATTAGAGCATGAGTTTTTAAGTTGTTTAGAAAGTATTATAAAAATTGCATAAAACACAGCTGATGCAATAGAAAGCCAATTTTCCAAAAGATGCTGGGCACTTAGACCAGCTTGGCTCATTAACAGCAGTAAATCCAAAAATGCTAGTAAAAGAACAAAATAATATTTTAAAGAGACTTTCTCTTTTAGAAATATAATTGCTATAAAAGTTGTGATAAATGGATATAGATTTATCAAAAGACTAGCTTCTGCGATAGATGTATAGATCAAAAATACACTATAGAAAGCTAAATCTAATGCTAAAAACAAACCAGTTATAACAGCAACTTTAAAAGATTTTTTTGAGAGTTTTTCTTCATTTTTTGAAATAGCTAAAAATGAATACAGAAATAGACAAGAGATTAATAACCTATAGCCAAAACTTGCAATTGGACCAACTTCAGAATACCTGATTAATATAGATGCTACAATAAGGTTAGAAAGAGCAAATACTATTATGAAAAAGTCTTTATTCATGATAATGTCCTTAGCAAGCGACTCTTAAGCAGATGATATCATGAAAACAAATAATCTTTATGTTAAAGTTGCAAAATATTTACTAATATCAGTGTACCGGTCAGCTTAGTTTTAGAGTGATAAACCTCGTTAACTGTATACTAAAATAGATAATTCCTATAAAAGCAGAATTTAGAGATTTTATCTTGTTAATATACATGCTAAATTATCCGAAATATAATTTTTAAATTTAAGGAATAAATTAATGCATGTTAGTGAGCATCGCAAATGGTATATAGGCTTTGCTGTTTTTGTGATAATAGTACTATTATCACTTTCATTACTCCATGCTCCAATATGGGTTAGTATTGGTTTTATTACAGTTTTAGCAAGTGATAGCTATATAATAATGTTACTCAGACAAAAAGCATTCTATTCTAAGAAACTTTCCTATAGTTGGACATATGCGCTATATACTTGAGTTCTTGCGTTCAGAAATTCAGTAGTATTTTATCCCTGATAATGAGAGTGAAAAACCTTTTGGTAGAGAGTTGCGTTCAACAATTTATAGTCGTGCTAAGGGTATTAATGATATTGTTGCATTTCTTACTGAGAAAGATATTGATAGAGTTGGTTATGAATGGGTAACACATTCACTCATGCCTAAGCAACTTAATGAGATTGAGACACGAGTTAAATTTGGTGGTTCTGATTGTAAACAACCTTATATGGCATCGCATCTGAACATATCAGCAATGAGTTTTGGTGCATTATCTGCAATGCTGTTATGGCTTTGAATAAAGGTGCTAAGCTTGGTGGTTTTTATCAATGTAAAGGTAGGGTGGCTTGACTAAGTATAATTTACAAGGTGACGATCTTGTATTTCAAATTGATGTACAGGCTATTTTGGTTGTCGAACTAAAGATGTAAGTTCTCAGCTGAGAAATTTGCTGAAAAAGCAAATTTAGATAGTGTTAAGATGATAGAAATTAAGTTATCTCAAAGAGCTAAACCATCTCATAGTGGGATTTTACCATCAGCTAAGATAACTCCAGAAATTGCCGAAATTAGAGGTGTTATAATGGATAAAGATATACTATCACTGCCTACTCATAGTGCTTTTTCGACGCCGCTAGAATTTTACCATTTCATTAAACAACTAAGAGATCTTTCTAATGGAAAACCAATTGGCTTTAAGCTATGTATTAGTAGTAATGTCGAGTTTTTCTCCATCTGTAAAGCAATGCTTGAGACAGAAATAAAACCTGATTTTATAACGGTAGATGGAGCTGCTGGCGGAACTGGAGTAGCACCACTTGAGTTTTCTCACCATATCGGTATGTCTTTAGAAGATAGCTTAATCTTTGTGCATAATGCTTTAGTTGATTATGGCTTACGCGATGAGATTCGTATAATCACAATTAGTAAAATAGCTACAGATTTTGATATGGTTAGGTTATTTGCTATGGGTACAGATACTTGTAATTCAGCTAGAGCAATGATGCTTACTATTGGATGTATTTTTTAGTCACGACAATGTAATAACAACACTTGTCTGGTTGGTGTGGCGATACAAAATCCACGCCTTGAAAAAGCTTTAGTAGTCGAAGACAAAATGTATCGAGTTTATAACTTTCATAGAGCTACAATTCAATCTTAGTAGAAATTATTGGAACTATGTGGCTCTTACTTCAGCTGATGATGTTGGACCAAAAAATCTTAAAAAGCGTATATCTTGTTAATGAAATTAAATCATACGCAGATTTGTATGATTTTACTCCAGAGAATTGTTTAGTTGATGGTAATATTCCAGCAAGTTTTGCTAGAGCTTGGGAAAAAGTCCATGCTGACTCTTTTAGCTTATTCAACTATAGTTTCAAATCTAAAAATTTATTTTTAAGATAAATATTAATTCTTTGTAGTGTTAATTTGCTAAAATAGCTTATATAACTATTGTGATTGACAAAACATGGCATTATATACTTACCCTTCAAACAAATTAGAGTATCTTTTACAGGTTTTATCTAAGCTTTTAGATGTTGAACAGAAAGATATTTTCATACCGACACAGTTAATTATTGGTAGCCGTGGTATGCAACATTGGCTAAGTATGCAACTAGCAGAAAATCGCAACGTTGCAATGAATCTTAAATATGATATGATTAATGGTTATATTCTAGATATTTGTTATGAAATAACTGGCAAACAAGAATATAAAAAAGCATACACAAAGGATATTCTTGTTTGGCGAGTCTTTAAAAGCTTAGATAATATAGATAGCCTTAAACTTAGAGAATACTATCAAGATAGTGACCTTAAAAAATATCAATTAGCAGTTAAAATAGCTGAGGTTTTTTCAAAATATCTATTGTACCGTACAGACTGGTTAGAAGCTTGGGAGCAAAATAAATTCATAAACTTATCTAACCCTGAAGATGATGAGGATTGGCAGATGCAGCTGTGGCAAAATCTAGTCGCACAAGTGCCTGATACACCTTACAAAGTGAAAACGCAAGCAATACAAAAGCTTAGTAAACAAAACCTACAAAAGTTAAATATATCAAATGATATTTATATCTTCGGGGTTAATACAATATCACCCAAAAACCTTAAATTTATATTTGAATTAGCTAAGTATATTAATTTACATATTTTGTATATTAATCCATGCAGTGAGTATTGGTATGACTTACACAAAGATAAAATCTCAGTATGGCTAGATAATGATGATTACGAAATTCAGCCACTTTTAGCAAACCTTGGTCAGCAAGGGAAAGAATTTTTTAGAGAACTACTTTTAAATGAAGGTAAACAAGAACTAGAAGTTTTTGAACAGTTTAATGCAAGTGAATTAGATTTTACAAAACTTGAGAATAATAATCAAAGTCAGTTAGTTAGCTTACAAAGAAATTTACTTGAGCTAGATTGCCAAAATCACGCTAAACAAAAAGATTTAACTATAAGTATTAACTCTTGTCATAGCCAACTTAGAGAAGTACAAGTTTTGCATGATAAGCTTTTGGATATGATAAAAGCTGATCCAAGTATTAAGCCTCGTGACATTTTGGTAATGTGTCCAAATATTGGAGATTATTCACCATATATTGATAGTGTTTTCTCAAGATATCCAACAGATAAAAAGCTACCTTGTTCAATAGCAGATAGGACACTTCTCGATTCAGAACCTTTAGCAGCTAGCTTTATTGAGCTTTTACAGTTACCAGAGAGTAATTTTGAAGTTAATAAAATACTAGATTATTTATCTGTGCCATCAATCCAACAGAAGTTTAAAATCTTTGATGAGCAGCTAGAAACTATTCGTTATTGGTTAAAGCAGGCATGTATTCACCATAGTAATAATGACCAAACATTTTCATGGAGCTGGGGATTAAAAAGGCTGATTTTTGGTTTTAGCTATAGCGATAGTAGTTGTATTATTGATGATAAATTAATGACTATACCAGTTATTGAGGGAAGTGAGATTACGGACCTTGGGGGGGTATATGAGTTACTAGAGCTTTTAGAAGAGTACTCTCAAGAGTTACTTAAAACAAGAAGTTTTGCAGCATGGCAAGATTATCTTTTAGAAATGTTTGATAATGTTTTTGATATCTTCCAAGAAGAGCAATATATCGCTAAAAAAATAAAAGATATTATCGCAAATACAGTGACAACAGCTAAGAATATATTAGCTGATAAAGAGATTGATTTATATACAATTAGATACTGTTTAATTTCTCAATTATCAGAACCAATTATAAATAACCATTTCTTAAATGGAAAAGTTACTTTTTGCTCAATGACACCAATGCGTAGCGTACCGTTTAGGATTATAGCTATGCTAGGACTGAATAATAGTAAATTTCCACGCCAAGAATCAGCTATTAGTTTTGATCTAATGGCAAGACTTGGTAGAAAAACAGGTGATAGAACTAAGCGTAATGATGATAGATATTTATTCTTAGAGTCAATTTTGTCAGCGAGGGATTATTTGTATATAAGTTATATTGGTAGGAGTGTTAAAACAAATACAGAGCAACAGCCAAGCTTGATGCTTAAAGAGTTGATTAGCTACTTACAATCAAATTATGATTTGTATACACCAGATGATGAAGCTAAAGATAAGAAAAAGCCTAAATCTGAAATAAAAAATATAACAAGTGACATAAAGGAATACCCACTACATGCCTTTAGCCCCAAGTGTTATTCAAATGAATATAGAAGTTATGATAAGGCTTGGTTGAAGCTATTACAAGCACAGTCTATAGCTTTTTATGATGACAAAAAACTAACCCGTCAGTCTACGATTACCACCCCTTCGTACCAAAGGGGAATAGGTACTAGTATCCTTTCGTCAGGCTTGACCACGGAATCCATAAATGATGGTCGTTATAGTAAATTACTACAAAATCTTACTATATCAAAATTAGCAAAAATATTTGATAATCCACTTAAAGCTTATGCAAATTATGGTTTAGAGCTGTATTTAGAAGATAACTTTGAAGAGCTAGAAGACAGTGAGCCATTTGATATTGATGGTTTAGTAAAACATAGTTTAAAACAAGAACTATTTGATGTCTTAAGTACTAATAAAGATAAAAATCTAACAATAAAAAAAGCTAAACTAAGTGGTAAGTTTCCAGAATCTGTACTTACTGATACTGAGATTGACTTAGAAGTTGAGAATATCCAAAAGCTACTAGGTACTATCGATTTAGCTAGTTATGAGAGTAAATATTTTCATAAAGAAATATTAGGTTATGAGTTAGAAGCTAATTGTTATATTAATGATAATCAAATCCTGTTATCTACACCATCAAGTTTAAGTATAAGAAAGAAATTTGAACTATATTTAACAGCGCTATTAGTAGCATATAGTGAGCAAAGAGATATTTTTGCAGTTTATTATGGGCTAGAAAAAGACCAAATAAAAGAATTTAGATTAGAAAATATCGGCTATACAACAGCTAAAGAAATGCTAGAGCATTATATAAATCAAGCTGAGCAAATAGTAACTAAACCTAAACTAGTATATTTATCTTTGGTTGAAGCTATTTATAATCATAAAAATAATACTGATAAGAAAAAACAACTAGCTTTGCAAAATGTAATAAAGTCTTCAGAACATAATTTTAATGCTCTAGAAGATGATAGTTATTTCAAGCTTTTCTATAATGAGTTTCCAACTATAGAAGATTTTAAAGGTGAAGAGTTTTACAGAGAGTTTTTTGAGGTTATTAATGAAAGTCAACAATAAACATTCTACTACGCCACAACTATACAAAAACATTTATATAAGCTTTGAAATAGCAATAGCTGCTTGTATATGTTTTTTATTAGGTTTTTATATGTCAAGCTTGTTGCATCGTGGTCAGTCAATTTATTGGAGGCTTTTGGTGTTTAATTACAGTTTCAACAATCTTACAATTAAGTATTAGAGACTCGTATTTGGCTGCTTTTCAAATATTAGTAGGCTCTGTGACTGGTGGTGTTCCAGCATTTATTTTTACATCTAATTTTAGGTTATTACTATTTATGTTATGATTTTAGCTGTAGCTATTAGTGTTTTACTCACTGCTAGTCTGCGCCTTGAAAATGCTATCAAAATGAGTAGTGCTAATGCTGAGGTGATTGTAGCATTAGGTTTATATCAACCTAGTTATTCACCATTTTAAAATACTGGTTTGCGTTTGATAGAAACTTTTAGTGGTACAGCAATAGCATTATTTTTTTGTTAGTAGGATTTTTAGGATAAGAACAGATAACTAATATATAGGTTTAACTATTTATAATAGGATTAAAAAAATAATAATGAAAAACCTAGATGCAAAAACAATACCTTTACAAGGTCGCCACATCATCGAAGCAAGTGCTGGTACGGGTAAGACTTATAATATCACAGATATATATATTCGCTTGCTACTAGAAAAGCAGTTGTTACCAAGCCAAATTCTTGTAATGACATTTACCAAAGATGCTACACAAGAGATTATCGGTAGGGTTGAAGCTAAGATTAGAGATGTATTAGATGATGTATCTAAAGATAAGCAAGTTAAAGTTTCGATAGCAGGTCAAGAAACACTAATTCAAAAAGGTGATAAAAATTACAAGCACCTAAAAAAAGCATTGCTTGAGATGGATGAGGCAGCTATTTTCACAATTCATGGTTTTTGTAAAAAGGTTCTAAGTGAACAAGCCTTTGCTAGTGGTATCGAGATGGATGTATCTATGGAGGTTGATACTTCTGATATTTTACAAAAGGTAGTTGAGGATTTTTTTAGAAAAAATATCAATAAAAACCAGACTAATTTTGAGTATTTAAAAGCTTATGGTTTCCATACACCAGAGAAATTTTTGGGTAGGAATAGTTTGCTAAATTTTATTAGGTCTAATTATGAGATTTTGGTAGATAGTTTTGAGCAGGAAGTTGACAAATTAATAAAAGAGAAAAAACAGGTTTTTGATAATTTAGAAATTAATAAGGCTTTTATTTTTAATAACCTTGTTATTAAGCATAAAGATAAGGTAAAAAGAGTTGAAGAATGGCAGACTATAGAAAGCTGGGCTAATGATAATAAATTAAGCTTGATGCCTAAAGGTGTTTTTAACTTCATTAATGGTAAAAGATATTCTCGCCATGCACAAAAAGAACAATTAATAGAAACTTTTGAAGAAATTAAAGCTTTAAAAGATAAATATTCAGATATAAAAGATTTAGAAGAATATAAAAAACAGCTTGAAGCAGCTCGATTTATTCAACAAGCCTGCCTACGAATCCGCCAAGATTTTGCAAAAGCTAAAGAGCAAAAAGGTGTCTTAGACTTTGACGATTTAATCACTAAGCTTTGTCAAAGTGTCAAAAAATCACCTGATTTAGTCAAAATTCTACAAACTCAATATCCAGTTGCTCTTATAGACGAATTTCAAGATACAGATGCCCAGCAATATGATATATTAGATACTATTTACCCGCAAAGCAATAAACTATCCCGTCAGTCTGCGACTACCACCCCTTCGTATCAAAGGGGAATAGATGGATTATTGTTAATTATGATAGGTGATCCAAAACAGGCTATTTATGGCTTTAGAGATGGTAATATTTTTACATACCTAAAAGCTAAGAATAGTTGCCCTACAGAAAATCAATGGAGTATGGATACAAATTGGCGATCTACTAGAGAAATGATAAAAGCATACAATCGTCTTTTTTATACCGAAGATTATCAAGAAGAAGGTGTTATTGGTAAAGATATCTTTAGTCAGGGGATTAATTATCAGACTGTTAAAGCCTCATCAAATGCTGATAAAAAAGCACGAGACTTTGAAGATAATCTTAAGCCAATAAATTATTTTTATTATCAAGTTGAAGAAGGTAATAACAAAAACGATATTGATACAAAATTATCTGCATGGATAGCAAATGAGATTGTTAGATTATTAAACTCTAAAAAGATAGCAGGAAATGATATTGCAATACTTGTAGAGAATGGCACTCAAGCAAAAACTATTCAGCAAGCATTACGCAAGCAAAATATTAGTTTAGTTTATCTAAGCCAAAGAGATAATGTCTATCGTAGTCAAGAGGCTAAAGAGATATTAGCTCTTATGGAAGGTATCAATAATCTTGAGAATAAATATCTTTTAAAAAAAGCGCTATCAACTAGTTTACTTGGTGGTACTGCAGACAAAATGCTTAAATATCTTGCCGAAGATGATATATCAGCTTGGGATGAGCAAATAGAAAAAGCCAAAGAATTACGGAGCAAATGGCATAAATATAGCTTTATGACATTTATAATGCAAGTTATACATGAGAGCTTTATTCAAAGAGATGACTCTAAAGAACGAACTATTACAAACATTCTACATCTAGCGGAGCTTATAAAAGTAGCTGAGAATAAATATAAACATCCAAATCAACTAATTAAATGGTATCGTCAACAACTCAAAAATACTGCTAGTAGTGAAGCTGAGTTAAGATTGGAAAGCGATGATAATCTTATCAAGATAATTACAATTCATGGCTCAAAAGGACTTGAGTATTCGGTTGTATTTATACCATTTGCAAGTTATGTAAGTCCTGCAAAGTTTAAAATAGATAAATATTATGATAGCAATTTAAAGCAAACCGTTTATAAGCTTGGTAATAATGAAGCTATAAAAAAAGCTGTTGAAAAAGAAACTATTGAAGAGCTAATGAGATTATTTTATGTCGCAGTTACTCGTGCTGAGCATCGATGTTATATAGGAGTGGCAAAATATCGTAATAGTGAAAAGTCACCATTAGCACAATTTTTAGGCTATCAAAAAGATGATAGTTGGCTAGAAAAAATACAAAAAATTATATCTAATCCAGCTAATCAAAGTTTACTAATAAATGTTGCAGATACTCAAAATATTAGATTTAAAAAATCACAGTACGAAGTCGAAGCGCTTGATTATAACGCTTTGAAAGCAAATGATATTAGCAGTTTAGAAAATGATAATTGGAAGATGTTATCTTTCTCAAAAATATCCAAATCAAAAACTCAAAATGCAGCTTTAGAGAAAGAAAATGATGAATCAGAGGATGATAAAAGTCAAGATTTAGACAAAAAATTAGAATTTAGATTTACAGCTTCAAAGGGAGCTGATATTGGTAATATTTTGCATAATGTTTTAGAACATACAGATTTTAGCAGTGGACAAATTGATGATACTCTTTTACAAGAGCAAATCGCTAGATATAAGGTTGTTGCTGCAGAAGATTTTAGTGATTTAAAAGCATGGCTAGAAGAATGTTTAAAAGCTCCAATTAATTATATAGATATAGAGGATGACACAAAGACTAGTTTCTGTCTAAAAGATATCCTAAATTCAAAAACATTAAAAGAAGCAGAATTTTACTTCCCAGTGACAAATGAGAAACTTTATAAAACGCATATTATTAAAGTTCTAGAGAAATATCGTAAAACAGTTCAGGCCATCCCATCAGACTTGACCACACAATCTATTAATTTTGATTTAAACAATATATCAAATACTAAAATCTTTGGTATGTTACATGGTTTTATAGACTTAATTTTTGAGCATAACGGTAAATATTATATTGCTGACTATAAGTCAAACTATCTTGGTGATAAACTAGAAGACTATAATCAACAAGCTATGCAAGAAAAAAATCAAAGTAGTTTATATGACTTGCAATACTTGATATACAGTGTTGCTCTTGATAAATATCTGCAACAAAATATTCAAGATTATAGTTATGAAAAGCATTTTGGTGGGGTGTATTATTTTTATCTTCGTGGTATGAAAGAGGGCTTTGGAGTCTATCAAGCAAGACCATCCTTAGAGATTATTAACATCTTAGTTAACTTGTTTAATGGAGGTGAAAATGTATAAAACCTTCCGTGAAGCTAGTGAGAAACTAGCAAGTATCAAGGCTGTAGATTTTTTCTTTGCTAGAGAGGTGCTAGAGTTAATTAATTTACAAACTAGTTCTAGAAATATTTCTGCTAGAGATATTATATTTCATCTTCTAACAGAACTTATGTCAGCTTATAGTCATGGTCACAGTTGTATAAAAATAAGCAAATTGGCTGACAAGACTATTTTTGCTTGTGACAAAGATCAAAGTAAAGCAGGCTTTAAGCTACCAAGTTACCAAGAAATTATAACTATTCTAAAGTCTTTGGATTATACAAAACTACCTATTCATTTTGCTAAAAAATATAACTCTTTATATATCAAAAGATTATGGATATATGAGAATGAAATAGCCAAGTTTATTAGGCAAAAGACAGCTGTAAATACCGTAGATATTAATCAAATTAATCAACTTGTAGCTAAGCTCTTTGAACATAATAATGAGATTGACTGGCAAAAACAAGCAGTTATCAAAAGTCTAAGTTATGATTTTAGTATTATTTCTGGGGGACCAGGTACTGGTAAAACAACTACAGTTGCCAAACTTTTGCTAGCTACACAAATACTTAATCAAAATCAGCAGAGAATAGCACTTCTAGCTCCTACAGGTAAGGCAGCACAGCGTATAACAGAATCTTTAAGATCAACCATTAAAAATATTAATGCCAAAGATTTGGATATTGACGATATTATTGATATTTTATATAAGCTAGAAGGGCAGACTATTCACCGTTTTTTAGGCTTACGACCAAATTCAAACTACATTAGATATAATCAACAGTCAAAAGCTCCTTATGATGTAATTATTGTTGATGAAGCTTCGATGCTTGATATTAATATTTTTATCAAATTAATACGTGCTGTTGCTGAGAATACTAAATTGGTTTTAATTGGTGATGCTAATCAGTTACCTTCGGTAGAAGCAGGTAGTCTTCTAGCTAATTTTACAGTTGCTAGTGATACAACTATTACAGCTTATACAACACAACTGCTCAAAAATTATCGTTCACAACAATATATAAATAACCTTGCTAATGATGTATTAGCTGGTTATATAGATCGACAAAAATATCAAAATGATAGCATAAGCTTTTATGATCTAAAAAGTTTAGCTAGTTGCCTAAAAGTATATGCAGGTAAATATAAACAATTAGAAAAATGTCATGACTATAAACAAGCTTTAGTTGAGTTAAGTAAGTTTAGAATACTTGTAGCAAATAAAAACTTAGAAATCGGCACTGATAAGCTAAATCAAAAGATAGAAAAGCTAATTGGTAAAACAATAGACTCTAATTACAAAGGCAAACCGATTATGATAACTCAAAATAGCTATTCGCTTGGTTTGTTTAATGGTGATGTTGGAATTATCTGGCCAGATGCTACTGGTAAGCTTCGCGCATATTTTGATGGTAAACAAGATAAAGCTTTTAGCCTTAATATGCTACCTAAATATGAGAGTATTTATGCTATGACAATCCATAAAACTCAAGGCTCAGAGTTTGATGAGGTGGTGATAATACTTCCGGCACAAGATAATGAGGCTTTAAGTAAACAGCTATTGTATACAGCTATTACACGGGCTAAATATAGGTTAACAATTATTAGTGAGTATCATAATCTAAATGCGATAATACAAAAATCAATTTATAGATATTCAAATATAGCTGATTTAGTTAATGATTATGTTGAGCTTGATAATTGTTAATATACCTCTCAGCATTTAGACCTATTTGATATATTTTTTCAAGACACTGTTGTTGAGATATCAGCTTATATTGATATACACAGCTTACTAGTCCTCCTGTATTAACGATATAATCAGGTAAAACTAGCGTATTATTATCGTTAAGTATTTTCTGTGTTTGGCTGTTCTTAAAAGGGTTATTCGCAGCACTAACAAATATTTTAGTGTTTATAAGTTTTGCTTGAGATTCAGTGATGATATTTGATGCAGCTGCTGCTATAAAGATGTCGCTAGGAATTTGATATATCTCATCATCAGAGACAACATTAACATTTAGCCAAGTATTTTGCGCTAATTGGCATCTATCAATAGCTATATCTGTAGCATTAATAGTTACATTAGGTAATTGTTGTTTAATTATTTTAATTAGATTTAGTCCTACTTTACCAAGTCCTTGAATACTAATACAACTATCAGCTAATGAACTAAATTTGTATTTATAGCAGCATTTGATTGCTTGAAATACACCAAGAGCTGTATAGTACGAAGCACTATAATCTCTATAGTTATAGCTTTGATGACAGGTGACAAATTTAGAATATCTAGCAATTAGACTCATATCTTGACAGCTACTACCTATATCTACCGCTGTTACATACTCACCATCAATATTATTAATAGCTAAGGCAAAATCTTTTAGAAGTCGTTTTCTATCTTTATTTTTTGGGACATAGATTACCGCTTTAGCTCCAGACATATCAAACCCAATACTATGAGCTTTTTGTTGCATAGTATGCGCTAGTGATAAAGCTAAATTAAAACCTTTGTTATCAAAATCTTGTTCAAGAATTCTGACACCTCCTATAGATGGCCAACTACCCTTATTAGCAAATAATGCAATATAACCAAAGTGTTGATTATCACTTGTTAATGTAATTAATCGGGTATTCCATTGGATATTTGGATACATTATTTATTCATCTCCCAAATTATTCTTAGACCATGTAATAATAAATTGGTAATAATAATGTCAAAGTATTGCTCTTTTTCAAACAAATGAGCATAGCCTCCTGTTGCTATTAATATTGGTGTTTTGTCTGCAAAACTTTCTTGAGAAATTCTACTAATAATTTCTTTAACAGCACCTAGCTGACCGTATATTAGCCCTGACTGGATTTGTGTGATAGTTGTCTTACCTAGAGCAGAACTAGGGCGAGAGATAGTCACATTAGATAGTTTTGCAGTTTTTTGTGATAAGCTTTCCATTGAAAGATTAATCCCTGGTAAGATAGCACCACCGGTATAGGCTTTATTTTCTGAAATAGCACAAATAGTTGTTGCTGTGCCAAAGTCGACAATAATAATATTTCTCGATGGAAAATGAGAAATAGCCGCAACTGAGTTTGCAACACGATCTACACCTAAATCTAGAGGGTTTTTGATATCAAACTTTAATCCTGTTTTTATCCCAGGTTTAAGCTCAAGTGGAGTGATACCTAAATATTTTTTACATGCTGAGTTAACTGAATACTCTAAGTGTGGAACCACTGATGAAAGCACAACTGCTTCGATAGCTTCTACATCAAGTTTTTTTCTCTCGAAGAATGAAAGTAAAAATATACCCAAAGTATCAGAAGTACAAGGTGTAGTTGATGGATACCTAAAATTATATTTGATTTGATCTCCTATAAAGATTCCACCAAATATATGCGTATTACCAATATCTATACATACTATCATTTGTTATTCTCCAGTTTTTAGATCAACAATTTTAGGTTTTATACTTTCTTTAGTAGGATCAATCTGTGCATAAGTGATTATAAAAAGTTGATCACCTATTTCATACTTTCTCGCAGCTTGGCTATTTAATACTATAGTTTTACTATTAGCTTGACCTTTTATTACATAGGTTTCAAGACGCTCGCCATTGTTTAGGTTTATTACTTGAACTTTTTCATTTTCAATAATATTTATTTGTTTCATTATCTCACTATCAGTAGTTACACTGCCAACATAAAATAAATCTTTGCCACTCACAGTAGCGTATGAGATTTTTGATTTTAAAACTGAAATTAACATGATGGTCCGATCTCCTTTAAGAAATTATCAATTAAACGTACTTTGCCAATATAAAATGCTAAAAATATTCTTTTATCTAACTCATCGATATACTCAGGTTTTGCGCCAGTAGCTTTAATTTTGTCGATAAGATTTTCTAAGTTTGAGAAATCATCTTGTTTGAGGATTTTATAAACTGCTTTAGCAATTTCTCTATCTGTTGCTGAGAGATTTTTATTTCTAGAGCTAAGTGGTAAGCCAGATGGTTCTCTTTGTGTAGGGCAATTAATAACCTTAATATCAATAAAAAAATCTTTTATAAGCTGCTTAATTAGTATAAGTTGTTGGTAGTCTTTTTCACCTAAATATAAATTATCAGACTTAGTTATTTGTAGGAGTTTTAACACAACAGTCAACATCCCACTAAAGTGTCTAGGTCTAGCTTTACCTTCAAAAATATTAGCTATTGCAAGCTCAGGTTCTATTTTCAGCAGGTTACCATCTGGGTAGATATCTTTTTCACTTGGATTAAATAATACATCAACATCTAGTGACTCTAATATTTGTGTGTCTTGCTGTAACTGATTAGGGTATGTTTGGTAATCATATTGATTATTAAACTGTGTTGGATTTACAAATATACTTACAATAACTACATCATTTTCTGCTTTAGCTTTATTGATTAAGCTAACATGACCATTATGTAAAGCTCCCATTGTAGGTACAAAACCTATTTTTTGTTGTTTGATAAGGTTATTTCTTATTGAACAAAATTGTTGGATATTATTAGCAATAATCATAACTATGCTCCTTAGTAGGGAAGATGTTGTCTTTTGTTTCTTTAACATATGTATTTATAGCATCAGAAAATGACTTTGAGGCATCTACATATTTCTTAACAAACTTTGGTTGAAAGCCAGTATTCATACCCAGCATATCTTGGAGTACCAAAATCTGACCATCGGTATCTACACCAGCACCGATACCTATAGTCGGGATTTCTAGTGATTGTGTAATTTGTTTGGCAATTTTTGCAGGTATACATTCTAGTACTAATGCAAAACATCCTGCTTGTTCGAGAAGTTTAGCTTCTTCAAGTAAGTGTTTAGCAGCAGCTTCAGTTTTACCTTGGACTTTAAATCCGCCAAAGCTATTTACAAACTGTGGCGTCATACCAATATGTCCCATTACTGGAACACCTGAATCAACAATATGCTTTATACTATCTGAGTTTCCTGTTGTACCTTCAAGTTTGATAGCATGAGCTCCTGACTGTATCAACGTTGTTACAGCTTGCATAGTTGTTTCTAATGATTGACGATAACTCATAAATGGTAAATCAGCAATTATAAGCTTATCTGTAGCGCCATTAGCTACTGCTTGAGTCATAAACTGCATATCAGCTAGAGTTGTATATGTGGTATTTTTTTTACCAAGTAATACCATACCACCACTATCACCAACAAGAATACAATCTATATTAGTAGTGTTTATAATTTTAGCCAAAGTGTAATCATAACATGTGATCATAGATATCTTTTTTCGATTAGCTTTAGCTCTTTTGAAGCTTAGAATAGATTTCATCTTTTCTCCTTAAATGAAAATTGGTTAACAATCACTTTAAAAAAATCATAGAAATCATCACCAACTAAAGCCTCGAGATCTTTTTGTAGTGTGATGTTATCACCTCGCGCAATTGGTCCAGATAGAGCATGATGATTTTGTTTGATATTTTTAAATGTGGTTTGTAAGAAAGGTGTTAGATAGTCTGCTTTTATATCAAAGCGATTCTTCATTTCAGAGTAAAATTTTTGCCAAATCAATGTGGTTACATTGTTAGCTAAGACACATAGCGCATGATAATAAGCTTTGTCATCTTTACTAATATAGAAATTAGCATTAGGTAGCATAGGTAAAAGCTGACTAAAAGCGATACTTTTATTAGTAGTTATAAAAGTGATAGATTTATACTCGGCTAACGAATATAAACACTTATTTGGAAAACTCTGTAACGGGTGAACTGAGTAAGCATTTTCGATATTCAAAAGTCCTGAAAAATGAACTATTATTAACTTATCTAATCTATTTAAGAGGTGCTTTTGTATAAAACTTTGTATCTCAGCATCTTTGATTAAAACTAAAACATGAGTTGCATTATCTAGTAGATTATCAAGACTAACTAACGAATCATTTCGTGACCATTGTTTAAAATCTAATTTTAAGCATTCAAAATAGTAGCACATATGTGCTGCTACATTGCCGTTGCCGACAATGACATATCTAGGTACCTGTTGCATAAATCAAGTCCATTTTAATAATTAAACTAAAACTGTTATTATTGCCTAGCAAACTAGGTCAATATTTTTGCAAAGTATATAAGTCTTGTATATATAATCTTATTTTATGTAATGCCGATTTATAACATATCACTAAATACTTAGCAATTTTTTAACAGCAATATCAATAATTTTTAAGATGATTTTATAGTCTTTTTTAATAAAAAATAACTGATAAAAGATTATAATTTAAAAAGGTTTTCTCTTATGTAAAAGCAACTAAATTAGTATAAAATAGCTGCTATAAAATAATTATTTAAGATATTCTTTTAATGACTCCGAATGATTTTTTTTCTGTAAATTACGGTATTTTAGCTAAAATAGAATTAAAAGCTTATATAGACAAATTAGCTGATTATCTTAGTCAACACAGCCACTTATACCATACGTTGGATAAGCCAGTTATTTCTGATTCGGAATACGATAAGCTATTTAGACTACTTCAAGATTTAGTAGATGACAATCCTGAATTTAAACCCATAAATTCGGTACTAGATCGTGTTGGTGGTGAGGTTTTAGCAGCTTTTGAAACTGTCAAACATAAAAAGAAAATGACATCTCTAGCAAATGTCTTTAGTCTTGAGGAGCTGCGTGATTTTTATGACAAAATAGAATATGATGTTGAGTTTGAATGTGAGCCTAAAATGGATGGGCTAGCTATTAGTATTTTTTATAAAAATGGTGAGTTTGCTTATGCTGTAACACGCGGAGATGGTATCCAAGGTGAAAAAGTCTCCGAAAATGTCAAAACTATTCGTAATGTCCCACTTAAACTAAATACTCCAAATCCATCACAAGAACTAGAAGTACGCGGCGAGATTATCTTAGATAAGCAAAGTTTTTTAGCACTTAATGAGTATATGCAGGCACATGAGAATAAGACTTTTGCAAACCCACGTAATGCTGCTGCTGGTAGTATTCGTATGCTTGATTCTCGAATTGTTGCAAAACGACAGCTTAAGCTTTATAGCTATGGTATAGGCTATTTTTCAAAAGACTTTTCTCATCCTCAAACTCAGTTTGAGCTAATGCAGCTGCTACAAAGTTTTGGTTTTACAATTAGTGATAATATGTTTTTGGCAAAAAGCTTTGCAGAAGTTGAAGAATATTATCGTAACATGAGTCATCAGCGTGCTGATTTAGCTTATGATATTGATGGACTGGTTTTTAAAGTCAATAATATTAAGCTACAAGATACTATTGGCTACACAGCTAGGGGACCAAAGTGGGCTGTAGCATATAAATTTCCAGCTGAAGAAGTTGAGTCAGAAGTTGTAAATGTAGAGTTTCAGGTAGGTAGAACTGGAGCTATTACTCCAGTTGCAAGACTTAAGCCAGTAGCCGTTGGTGGTGTTATAGTTTCAAATGCTACATTACACAACATTAATGAAATAAGACGCAAAGATATTCGTATTGGTGATAGAGTAATAGTACGTAGGGCAGGAGATGTAATTCCAGAGGTTATTAAAAGTTTAGCTAAATATCGTAAGCCTGATGCACAGATAGTCGAGATGCTAACAATTTGTCCAGTATGTAACTCAGCAATTGAAAATATCAATGATGAAGCTATATATCGTTGTATAGGTGGCTGGCATTGTCAGGCACAGGCTACAGAGAGACTTAAGCATTTTGTATCGCGCAAGGCTATGAATATAGATAAGCTTGGTGCTAAGCTAATCGAACAGCTCGTTGCTGCAGATTTAATCAAATATCCGGCTGATATTTATAAGCTTAGTTTTGAGCAGTTATTTAATTTAGAGAGAATGGGTGCTAAATCATCGCAAAATGTCATAGACTCTATCACAAAAAGCAAAACTCCAAGCTTAGCAAGATTTATTTTTGCTATTGGAATCAAAGATATCGGCGAAGTATCATCAGAGGCTTTAGCAAATCATTTCGGTAGTTTACAAATTTTTCGTCAAGCTAGCTTTGCTGAGCTTATAGAAATTAATGATATTGGTGAGATTATGGCTAATAATATTGTTTCATTTTGGCAAGATTGTTTAAATATTAAGATTGTAGAAGAACTTCTAAGTATTGGGATTGAGATACAAAACCCTCAACTACTAGAGCAAAATCATAATACTAATTTTGCTGGTAAAACAGTAGTAATTACAGGTACTTTAAACAATTATAATCGTACCGAGCTTACGCTGCTGCTAAAAGCTATGGGAGCAAAAGTTACTTCAAGTGTTTCTAAGAAAACTGATATGGTTATTTGTGGCGATAATGCTGGTATCAAACTTACAAAAGCCCAAGACCTAGGTGTAGAAGTTATTCTCGAAGACAATCTACAAGATTTATTATGAATATTAATAACTTAAAAAAAGGTGATGTAATATTTATAGTTGATGAGGCTGAAAAGGATATTTCAAGTTTATCTACTAGTTTTGGAGGTTATAGTTATTATCATTGTGCTTTTTATTATATGGTGATGGCCAAATTATTGAAGCTGTGACAGTCGCAGGAGTTATACAGGCTGCTAAGTTATCTAAATATTTAGGTAAAAAAACTCTAGTTGCGTGCGTATCAGAAAGTATTAATTTTTTAGAAGCTGTGATTGCTAATGCTAAGTAATTTATAGGTTTTTCTTATAATGATTTATTTTTGCCCGATACAAAAGGCAAGCTTTACTGTTCAGAATTAATTCATGTAGCTTTTAATAGTACAAGTAATTCACAAGTAATTCAAAATACTTTACACAACATAGAATTAATTATATTGCGGCTGATAATGTGCAGTATTTCAGTATTGGATTGATTTTTATACTGAATATGGTTTAAAAGTTCCTCAGGCACAGTCAGGGTCACATCCAAATAATTTATCATTATATGATAAAATTTACTTACAAAGTTTTTTTAAAGTAGTGTCTAAAATAGTTTACAATTTTAGTAGTTTGACATAAAATCTACTAGGGGGTACTCGTATTAAAGCATTTACACAACTAAAGGATTGATATGGAAACAAGAGAAGCCACAGCTAAAGATTTTGATGATATCGTATATATGGTCAGAGTATTTATTGAACAATTGTCAGTTTTTTACTACTAATGAGATAAATAATCAAGGAAAGTTGGTAGTAGATAAATATCTTAATGATCCAGAATTTAAAAGCTTTGTATTAACAGCTGAAGATCCAAGTCATTGGGTTCTCGTGCATAAAAGATAATGAGATACTATTTTAACTGTTGAGTCGAGGTTTTTAGGTAAAGGTCTTAGAAGCTTTATGCTTAAATATTTATTAGAGAATTATAGTGTTTTGATACTGCATATGTGTATGGTGCAAATATCCAAACCTTAGCTTTTTATACATCGATTGGATTTATTATCAAAGATAGAATAGAAGATATTATTTTCTCTTCGCAGTATCATATAAATAAGTTAAAGCTTTCCGGTATTCCTCAAGAAATAGCCCAAAAAATGCTGCTAAGAACAAGAATTTTTCTTAAGTAAACAATAATAAAAGCCATTACCACCTTGTTGAGATAGTAGTATTTGATGGCCGCAATTAATTTTATATTTTTCAAGGATATCTATATCAATAATTTCAGCATCGCTATTTTTAGCTAAAAAGTCTTTTATTTGTTGTTGATTTTCTTCTGCTAATATTGAACAGGTGATATATAGTAAGTAACCATTATTGCTGAGGTTATTATTCCATAAGTTAGCTAAAATTTTACTTTGTAAGATTTTGATAGCTTGAATATCCTCTGGCTTTCTTATTACTTTGATGTCAGGGTTTCGCCTTATAGTTCCTAGGGCAGAGCATGGGGCATCAAGGATAATTTTATTAAATTTTCCAGCTAGAGGTAGAGTCAAATCGTGTTTGAAAACATTAACATTATTATTTTTAGATAACCTAGTTAAGTTTTCTTTAAGAAGCTCTAAACGCTTATCAATAATATCTATAGCAGTAATATCAGCTTGTGGAGCACATTCTAAAATATGCGAAGTTTTACCTCCAGGACCAGCACAAGCATCAAGAATCTTATCATAATTTTTAGCTTTGATAATATAGCCTGCATACTGTGCAGAGATATCCTGTATTGTAAAATAGCCTTGTTGAAATAGCTGATTATGTTTTATATCAATAGCTTGATCAAGCTTTATACAATCCTTTAGATCTGTAAAAGAGTATATTATTTTATTTTTCTCAAAATAATCTAAGACTTTTTTAGTATCTTTAGCTTGATTTAGACGAATAAACATATCAGCTTTTGTATTAATTGCTTGAGCTATCTCTAGATACTGTTTAGGATACTGTTTTTTAAGCGTATCACTAAGCCATTTAGGCATATCTATTGCTTTATTTTGATTATAGATGTTAGTTGTATTCTTGAGATTACGGGTAATTTCTCTTAGTATTTTATTAATGAGTTTCGTTGCCCAGATAATTTTGAGATTTTTACAAGCTGCTACAGTCTCATTAATAATTGCGTAGTATGGCTGCTTGATTTCAAATATCTGTAATGCTCCAAGCATTATTAAAACTTTAGCTTTTATTTTAGTTTTTTGTCTTAGGTATAAACCAGCTATCTTCTTTAAAGAGTAGTAGTTTCTGAAAAACTCATAACACAAAAGTTTAACGAAAGATTTATCTTGGTCAGATAAGTTATGGCTAAGAAGTTTTTGCTCAACGGTTAGCAGAGAATATTTATTATCAAGAATATCTAAAATAGTCTTAGCTGCAACAGCACGGGTATTCATTATTTTATGTGTTTTGCTAAAATCTTAATAAGCTTTGGTTGGATTTTCTTATTACCAGCAATAATTAAACCAGTATTAATGTTATTTGTACCGTGTATATCTGTAACTATAGCACCTGCCTCTTTCACAATTATATATCCAGCAGCTAGATCCCATACTTTTACATCACCACATGCCCATAGACCATCAATATATCCTGCTGCTAGGTATGCCATATCCATAGCAATACTTCCAGAATATCTATATCCTGATATTACCTGTTGAAGCTTAATTAGCTCTGCAACGTAGCTATCGTTAAATATTTTACGTGAATATTTTAATGATGCTGAAATCAAAGTATTTTGTAGATCTTGGCTTTGAGCAACTCTTATCTTTTTACCATTAAGTAGAACTCCTTGTCCTTTGTAGGCACAAAACATCAGATCTAAAAAAGGATTATAAATAACACCTAGAACTATTTCATTATCTTTTTTAGTAGCAATTGATATACAACAGTGTGGTAAACCATGAACAAAATTATTAGTTCCGTCTATTGGATCAATAATCCAAGTAAAACGACTATCTTTATTACCAAACTCGCCGTTCTCTTCAGTTATGAAGTAGTCATTAAAACCAGATTTTTTGATGTTATCAATAATAAAGTTCTCAACAGCAACATCAATATTTGATACAGTTGTGTTATCAAGCTTTTGAGAAATTTTGATAGAGCTTAGGTCATTTTGTGCTTGAAGAATAATTTTGCCAGCTTTTCTAGCAATAGTTGTTATAGTATTAAGAATAGGTTTCATTGTTGAAATATTATCAAATTATTATTTTTAGATATAATACATTATTTAGTCTCAAAATAGGATAGCTTTGCTTAAATAAGCGATTAGATTATGCTAGTTATACCATAAGTGATAGCTATACCACCAAAAAATAACCAAGCAAATAAGATTAGTGCAAGAAGGAGTGGTTTAATCCCTGCTTGGATAAACCTAGATACATTAGTTTCTAATCCTAGTGTCCGTCCATCACAATAACTAGTAAAAATTGATCAGCTACTCTAATGCTATTAACTGAAATATTAGGTTAAAACCATAAAAAATTATTGTAAATCTAAGAATTTTTTCGGTACTAAAAACAATACCTTATTTCCACTTATGGATAATTTTGCTTATTAGAGTATGAGTCAAAGCCATACCTAAAACTATTCCTATAATCAAAGGGCTAATACCAAGTTCCTTAATAGTAGAAATCTTTGCGATAAAATATGCAATACCAGTAAGAATAGCCACTAGTAGTACACCGAAAATCATTAGTTGAGTTAAGTATTTTTTCATAGTTATATTTATAAGTTTAATTAAATCAATTTTGTATAACTATACATTATAGATTTGTAATTTTGTAACAAAAAGAACTTATATGTATTTATTAGTAAAATTGATACAAACGCCTAAGCATTCTTTTGCTCTTTTGAGAAAATAACCGCTAAGATAACAAGTATGAAAGATATTATATAAAAGATTACTACAGCATGTATTACACTAATTAAGCCAAAGTATTTCTTTATAAAAGCTCCAGTAGTAGTAGAAAGAGCTGTTCCAGTTGTACCAAATAGAAGTATAGTTGTAATTAAAGTTGGTGGAGCATTTTGCATTTGAAATGTTCCATAAGCTAGTAGCCCAGCATAAATATAGCAGTTAAATAGTCCAAAAATAATTTCAGCCTTAAATACGGTATCCATATTTGGTATATATAAAATACATGATAATGCAATTAGCCCAACTAGCATGAATGTTGGCAGGATATATTTTAATGGGATAAATCTAGTTATTATTGGGCTAATAAACAAGCCAACACATTGTGCTGTCCAGAAATAAGAAAGTGGTTTGTTTGCATCAATAGTACCCCAGCCAAGTATTTCTTGGAAATATGATTGAGCATAGCTAGTCATAGTTATTTGAGCTAATAAGAATAAGAAGGCTGCAAAAGCGACACAATACAAGCTAAGATTCCATGTTGAGAAATTTAAACTTGGTTTTATCTCTTTGGCTATGTTATGGCAATTAAGTATCGTGAAATCTGAAAATATTACTAAGACTAAGGTGATTACCGCAGGTATTTGTAATATTAGATAAATAGTGTACCATTCAAAGTGTTGAGTGATTAGATAAGCAGCGAATATTGGTACTAAAGCTCCACCAAAGCTAAAAAAAAAATCAGTAAAAATTACATTCATTGCTCTTATTTTATGGTTATTGTATATATGTACAATCATATAGCTAGCAATAGCCATAAAAAGACCACCAGTTATACCAACGGAAGTAAGTAGTATTTTAAGAGTAAGCATTGATGGGATTATAGTAGTGATTAATGATGATACAATCCCAATCGCTACCGCAGCAATTAGTAATAACTTTATAGAGAATCTATTCATTAAAATGCCTATAATCAATATTGTAAACCACATCGCAACATTGATAAATGTGAAAGCAAAGCCAATATTACTGTTATGAAAATATTCTAATAATGGCTGCATCACCGCACCTGTCACCAGCACTACATTTGCAGTGTAAAAATAACAAAGATAACAAATAAATGTTATAAGAAGCTTATTTTTTAGTGATGATGAATTGTGTATTGTACTTTCCATGTTTAAGTTTTGGATAATGAGGATGTGAAAGCACTATTTTTGCATATACAGCTATTTTTAGCAAGGTCCTAACTTGTTATTCTTTATGCAAATAATATTTAATCATGAAAGCTATATAATTATGGAATTTGCTAAAATAATTTGGGAAAAAAATACACCTAAGTCGGCATCTTTTAATGATTTTTATTTTTCAACACGATCTGGTATACAGGAGAGTATTTACAATTTCTTAGTACATAATCATTTACAACAGAGATTTTCTCAGTTACAAAAAAATCAATACTTTAGAATTTGTGAAGCAGGTTTTGGTAGTGGTCTTAATTTTATCCTGACAATGAATCTTTGGCATAAGTATGCTTGCAAGGATTCTCAACTAGAATTTATCTCATTTGAGAAGTTTCCTATAGAACTAAATGACCTTGGAGAAATACTCAAGAGTTTTGATGAGTTAGATGATTATCGAAATTTTCTCAAGCAATATAATCCTCTTGAGGGTTTAAATATTTATGAGTTTGATAATATTACCCTTAAGCTAATAATCGATGATATTAATAGTATTAATCACTATAGCCTTCCATTTGTAGACGCATGGTTTCTTGATGGTTTTGCACCAAGTAAAAATAGTTGTATGTGGAGTGATAATCTTTTTGAGAGTATTTCAAAACTTTGCCACAATGACAGTAGCTTTGCAACTTTTACAGCCAGTTCTAAAGTAAGAAAAACGTTACAGAAGTATGGTTTTGAGGTAAAAAAAGATAAAGGCTTTGGTAATAAAAGAGAGATGATGTATGGAGTATTTAGAGCTTAGCAAGTTCTGGGATATGCTTGGCAGCATCAAAACTAGTGAAATGGTATTTGGAGATTTTATTGATATAAAACGGGTTATCTTCGATAAATTCTTTGATCTCTTGTAGCATCTCCACACGCAATAATAATACCACCTGTCTTTGATGGTTTTAGGTATAGATTTTAGAAATATTCCATGAGTAAGCCCTATATTTAATTTTTTGTATAAAAAAATCACACTTGGTGGCTTATCGAATATCAGCTAAATATAGTGAGCTACTGGTACTTAGATTTTTTTGAAAATTACAGATCCATTTGTGCCACCAAAACCAAAAGAGTTATTAAGCACATAACCAATTTTCATCTTCTTAGAGGCATTTGCAGCATAGTCTAAGTTACAACCATCATCTAAATTATGCAGATTGATTGTAGGTGGAGCTACTTGATCTCTTATTGCCAGTACACTGAATATTGATTCAATAGCACCAGCTGCACCAAGTAAGTGTCCAGTCATTGACTTTGTTGAACTCATAACTAAATCTTTTCTATATTGACCAATTACTTTTTCAACAACTTGTGACTCTTGAACATCCCCTAGTGGAGTTGAAGTACCATGTGCATTGACGTAATCTATCGCATCAGGGTTATTTTCAAGCCCAGCATCAGCTAAAGCATTTTGAATACATCTTTCTTGTCCTGGAGCATAAGGCATAGTCATATGAAAACCATCTGCAGACATACCAAAACCTATAACTTCTGCATAGATTTTAGCATCACGAGCTTTTGCTCTTTCATATTCTTCTAGGACAACGACACCAGATCCATCACCAAGCACAAAGCCATCTCTATCTTTATCCCAAGGGCGTGAAGCACTTTGTGGATCGTCATTACGCGTTGACAATGCTCTAGCAGCAGCAAATCCACCCATACCAATAGCATTACTTGCTTTTTCAGAACCACCAGCAAGCATAGCATCAGCATCACCACTAGCGATTAATCTAGCAGCCATACCAATATTATGAGTACCTGTAGTACAAGCCGTAACGATTGGTACATTCGGACCACGTAAACCATGATTTATTGAAATGATACCAGACAGCATATTCACGATTGAAGATGGAATACAAAACGGTGAAATTTTTGAAGGTCCTTTTGTATCTATTACAGCTTTAGTAGTTTCTAAAGTCTCGATACCACCGATACCAGAGCTAACACAGACCCCGAACTTATATGAATCTTCTTCAGATACTTTATCAATACCAGCATCTTTAAGAGCTTCATTAGCAGCGGCAATACCATAATAGCAGAAAGGATCCACTTTCTTTGCGTCTTTTTTACCTACAAGTGCATCTACATCAAAATTTTTAATTCTTGCTGCAAATCTAACTTTAAACTCGCTAATATCAGGAGCAGGTGTATTAAAACCAGTTATAGTTTCTACACCACTTTTACCAGCTAGGATATTAGCCCAAGTCGTGGGGACATTATTTCCTAAAGGCGTTACCATACCTAAGCCAGTAACAACTACTCTACGATTAGATTTCATAATTTAAATTAACCTGTTTATAAATATTATAGAAAAAAGTATGAAAATGCTCTTCATACTGACTTTGAGATTAATTTTGATTAGTTTACTTTAGAGTCGATATAGTCGTAAACATCTTTAACAGTTCTGATTTTCTCAGCATCTTCATCTGGAATCTCAGTATCAAATTCTTCTTCTAGAGCCATTACAAGTTCAACTGTATCTAGAGAGTCAGCACCTAAATCATCGATGAAAGAAGCTTCTGGTTTTAGATCTTCTTCTTTAACACCTAGTTGCTCAACTATGATAGAGTTTACTTTAGCATATACTTCATTCACGCTCATGTTTTTTTCCTTCTTTATTTTTGTTTTGAAAAATTAAAAACCTTATTCATGTCAATAATATTATTTTTTAATCATTTTTGCAATAATTTTGCAAAATTTAAGCCATATACATACCACCATTAACATGAAGAGTTTGTCCTGTTATATATTTCGCCTCTTCAGAAGCTAAGAAAGCTACTGCTGCAGCGATATCTTTTGGCTCACCCATCTGTCCTGAAGGGATCTTAGTAACAATAAAAGCTTTCTGCTTATCAGTTAGTTTATCAGTCATATCTGTAGCTATAAATCCAGGGGCTACAACGTTTACTGTGATATTACGGCTAGCAACTTCGTAAGCAAGAGATTTTGAGAAACCTATTACACCTGCTTTAGCTGCGCAGTAGTTAGTTTGTCCTGGGTTACCAGCTGATCCAACCACAGAACCTATAGAGATAATTCTGCCCCATCTTTTTTTCATCATACCGCGTACACACTCTTTTGACATACGAAAGATTGAGCTTAGGTTAGTATTTATAACTGATTGCCATTCATATTCTGACATTCTCATCATTAAGTTATCACGAGTGATACCAGCATTATTGACTAGAATATCTATTGCTAGGTTCTCAGCTTTTATTTCAGCAAAGAAATTTTGAATACTTTCAATATCTGAAATATTTAAGACTAATCCTTTTGCTTTAAAACCTTTTTCTTTCATTGAGTTCTCAAATTTTTCCGTAGAAGCTTGGCTGCTAGTTGCAGTACCTATTACAGTAGCACCTTTGCTTGCTAATGCATGAGCAACTTCAAAACCTATACCTCTACTTGCACCTGTGACCAGAGCAACTTTTTCATTCAAAGACATTTATTATCTCCTTTTAAATATTTTCTAAACTATCAACACTGTTTGTATCTTTTATAACTAGTGATTTATCTATTCTTTTGATTAGTCCAGATAAAACCTTGTTAGGACCACATTCAATAACTTCTGTGACTCCAAGTTTCACAAGTTCTTCGACAGATTGTATCCAAAGTACTGGCTTGTATAGTTGTTTAATAACTGCTGTTTTTATTTCTGCTGGATTTGCATGTGATTTAGCATCAAAATTTTGTACAACAGCAGTAGTAGGCTCTTTGAACTCTACCTTATTTAACTCGGCTTCAAACTTATCTGCTGCATCTTTCATTAAAGAGCAGTGTGAAGGTACACTAACAGCAAGTATCTGAGCGCATTTTGCACCTTTTTCTTTTGCTATTGTATTAGCTTTCTCGACAGCAGCTTTTTTACCGGAGATAACAAGTTGTCCTGTTGAGTTAAAGTTTGCAGCCTCAACAACACCAACATCGGCTGCTTCTTGACAACACTTAATTACATCCTCATTAGATAAACCTAGAATAGCACTCATAGCACATTCTTTATCAGTAACAGCATTTTGCATTAATTTGCCGCGTGTAGAAACAAGTTGTAAAGTGTCTTTGTATGAAATGCACCCTGCTGCAAGTAGAGCGGTGTATTCACCTAAGCTATGTCCAGCAAAGTATTCTACTTTTAACTCTGGTTTTTGCTCTTTTAAGACTTTATATATAGCGTAACTAGTAGCAAGTAATGCTGGTTGAGTAAACTCAGTTTTATTTAAGGTTTCTTCATCATTTTGAATAATATTCCATAAGTCATAACTAAGATGTTGTTTAGCTTCATCGACTATGTTTCTAAAAGTCTCAAAATTTTCATAATAATCTTGGAGCATTCCTAGTTTTTGTGAACCTTGACCAGGGAAAACTACAGCTATTTTTGACATAATAATCCTCCTTTTATGCTTATTAAAAAATTAATAAATTTATAAAAAGATTATATCTTTGCGATAAAACCGCCCCAGACAAATCCAGCTCCGAATGCTTCAGAGATGATTTTATCACCAGGTTTGATTTGATTTGTTCTTACAGCATGATCTAAAGCTAATGGGATAGAGGCTGCTGATGTGTTGCCATGGTCTTGTAGTGTTGTGACTACCTTAGACATTGGCATGTCAATTTTTTTGGCAGTTGAGTTAAGTATTCTATAGTTTGCTTGATGAGGTACAAGCCAATCAATATCACTAGCTTTTATTCCAGCTTCTTGTATTAGTTCACTAGCTAATGAAGATAAGCGTGAAACAGCAAATTTAAAAACCTTATTACCTTCCATTATTAGGTAAGGATCAATATTTATGTTTTGTCCTCTTGAAGTTGGTAAATTATTTGGGACATTCAGCACATTCAAACACGAGCCATCTGTGAAAAGTAAAGATGATAATATTTTTTTTTCTTGGCTTGTTGAAATTACAACAGCACCAGCACCATCACCGAAAAGTACGCATGTTGAGCGGTCATTCCAATCTAAGACACGCGTCATTTTTTCAGTACCGATTACAAGAATATTTTTTGAGGCACCAGTCTCTATGTACTGCTTAGCGATATCTAGAGCATAAACAAATCCACTACAAGCAGCTGAAATATCAAAACAGCGCACCTTGAAATTATCTATTTGTAGGTTCTGATGAATCATCGAGGCTGTTGAAGGCATTATAAAATCAGGGGTACTTGTTGCAACAATTATCGTATCGATATCATTAGCGGTTAGTTGTGCTGCTTCAAGAGCTTTTTTAGCTGATTGTGTAGCCATATAGCTTGTTGTTTCTGTTTCATTAGCGCAATGACGTCTTTCTATACCGACTCTTTGTTTGATCCACTCATCTGAAGTATCAACAAATTTACTTATATCTTCATTAGTTAAGATTTTTTCAGGCAAGTAACTTCCTGTACCTAATATTTGTGAAAACATTATATAGTTATACCTACTTTAAATTATGATTAACAACAACAAACCATAAGCTTTCGACTTTTTCGTCCTATGGACTCGATATTTATTTTAGCATGAATAAGAAAGATTAAAGAACTTTTTCTAAAGATTCTTGAATTGTTTTAGGAATATTGTATTTAATTTCTTTGATAGCTTCATAGATTGCAGTCTCAAAAGCATTAGCGCTTGCTCCACCGTGGCTTTTAACGACTATGCCAGTTAAACCTAGTAGTGATGCACCATTAAAGCTATCAATATTCATCCCTTTTTTCATTTTTTTGAATATTGGTAATGTCATTACTATAGGAATTTTCATTAGCCAAGAGCTTTCTTGTATTGTCTTTTTGATAAGAGACCCTATAAGCCTTAAGCTTCCTTCCATTGTTTTTAAAGAAACATTGCCAACAAAACCATCACAGACTATTACATCAGTGGTATCATCAAAAATATATTTACCTTCAATATAGCCATTATAATTAATAAAATCGCAACCTTGTAATAACTTTGCAGCATTTTTGATATTATCTAGACCTTTCATTTCTTCTTCACCGATGTTTAGTAATGAAACTCTAGGTTCAGCAATACCTTTTGAACTTGCTGCTAATATTGATCCCATGATTGCAAATTGGAAAAGTTGTTCTGATGTACAAACCACATTTGCACCAAGGTCAAGCATATAAGTTTTACTAAGCTGTTTAGTTTCTCTGTTGAATGCAGGTAATGCATAAACAATAGCAGGACGATCAACACCATTAATGGTTTTTAATACAAATTTTGATGTAGCCATTAGCGCCCCAGTATTACCAGCACTGACGCAGGCATCAACAGTACCATCTTTAACAAGGTTAATAGCTACGCGCATAGAAGAATCTTTTTTCTTTCTAACAGCAATAGATGGTGATTCATCCATACCAACTGTCTCGCTAGCATGATGAATAGCTATTCTTTTTAAAACTGGTAGTTTTATTTTCTTAACTTTTGAATATCTGTCTAAAGCTCTTTTAACTTTATGATGATCTCCAACTAATACTATTTGTAAATTAGAGTCTTTTTTTACTGCTTCAAGAGCCGCTGGGATAGTAGTATTAAAACCGTGATCTCCACCCATTGCATCTATAGATATTTTGTAACCCATAATAGATAAAACTTCCTATATCGCTAATTGTCTATTGCTCATCATTAATATTTTATAGATAAGCTGATTTAAAAGTGTTGATGGGAAATATTAGCCTTCAGATTTAGTTTCTACTACTTTTTTACCTTTATAGAAACCATTAGGTGATACATGATGTCTTAAATGTAGTTCACCTGTTGATTTATCAGTAGATAGAGTAGGAGTAGTTAAAGAATCGTGAGATCTTCTCATGTCTCTCTTTGATCTGCTTTTTTTATTTTGTTGTACAGCCATTTTAGATAACCTCTTAGTGTTTTTTATATTCTAAATCACATATACTTGAGTGTTTTAAGAATCTCAAAAGGATTCTTTTTCTTTTGTATAACATTTTCTTGTTCGCTATAGTATGAATGTTTTTTTATATTTTTACAAGTCTTGTGTTTTTTTGGTATTAAAGGTAGGTCTAAAAGTATCTCTTCTTTAATTAAATCCTTTAGATCGATAATTGCACTTTTACATATAAAAGGTTCATGAAGACTATCTTGTACTAGTCTGTCATCCTCAGTAATTATTATAGTATTTGTTATGTCAAAATCATGGTCAAATACCTTTAAAGAATCTTGGCAAATAAGTTGTAATGTGCTTTTAATTGAATACTTAATGCAAGCATGATTTTTTTCTTCAAAAAAAGAAAATGAGCATACAAATGTGTGAGGAGTAGCTGTGATGAAATCAGAAATCTGATCAAGTTGCTCAATGGTTATCTCAATATTTTCTAATTCTCTTTTTTGCTTGGCATATATTGAGTAATTTATCTGACTATGCTTACTTTCCATGTTCGCTATTACTGGGATATTTCGTTAGTAATATTATTGTATATAGATTTCTTGTTTTACGAAAGGCCCTATTGTATCATCATATTAGTTTTTTTTTAAAAATTAACAAATCACATAACTAAGGGTTTAAATAGCTAATGTCTTTATCTATTCCGCGCGAGTTTTCAAATGCTATAAGGTTTTTATCTATTGATGCAACACTCAAGGCTAAATCAGGGCATCCTGGAATGCCTATGGGTATGGCTGATATTGCCACAGTGCTTTGGACAAGGTTTCTTAAGCACAATCCTAACAATCCACATTGGGTAAATAGAGATAGATTTGTTCTTTCAAATGGACATGGCTCAATGCTTTTATATTCTTTGTTACATCTAACTGGGTACGATGTATCTATTGAGGATATTAAAAAATTCAGACAGCTACATTCAAAAACTCCAGGACATCCTGAGTATGGCTATACACCAGGAGTTGAAACTACAACTGGACCACTAGGTCAAGGAGTGGCAAATGCTGTTGGTATGGCTTTAGGTGAAAAACTCTTATCTCAAAGATATAATACGACAGATTTAAAAGTTATAGATCATCACACTTATGTATTTTTAGGTGATGGATGTTTAATGGAGGGTCTTTCGCATGAAGCATGCTCGTTAGCAGGAACTCTAGATCTAAACAAATTAGTAGTATTTTGGGATGATAATAATATTTCAATAGATGGTGATACTAGAAGTTGGTTTAGTGATAATACGCCTGGGAGATTTAGGGCTTATGGTTGGCATGTTATAGAAAATGTAGATGGTCATGATTTTGCTGCGATAGAAAAAGCTATAAATGGAGCTCATGCACAGCAGGAAAAGCCAACATTAATTTGTTGTAAAACTGTAATTGGTTTTGGCTCACCTGAGAAGGCTGGGACTGCTTCTGTACATGGCTCACCTTTAAATGAGCAAGAAAGAGCTTCAGCTGCTAAAGAGCTTAACTGGAATTATCAAGCTTTTAAAATACCTCAAGCTGTTTACAAATACTGGAATGCTAAAGAAAAAGGACAAGCTTTAGAGGCAAATTGGCAAAAGCAATGGGATTTATTCAAAGATAGCTCTAAGTTTAAAGAGTTTGAAAGAATTTTAAACAAAGAGTTACCTGTCGAATTAGAAGACTCTATTAATGACTATATAGCTTCGAAATTGAGCAACCCTATCAAAGTGGCAACACGTAAAGCTTCACAAATGGCACTTGAAGTCTTGTGTAATAATATGCCAGAGATGTTTGGTGGGTCAGCTGACTTGACAGGCTCAAATAACACTAATTGGAGTGGTTCAGTCTGGTTAAATAATACTGAAGAAGGTGCAAATTATCTTTCTTATGGTGTTAGAGAATTTGGAATGGCTGCGATAATGAATGGTCTAAGTTTATATGGTGGTATCAAACCTTATGGTGGTACATTCTTAGTATTTAGCGATTACTCAAGAAATGCTATAAGAATGTCAGCATTGATGAAGCAGCCTGTGGTACATGTTATGTCACATGACTCTATCGGTTTAGGTGAGGATGGACCAACACACCAGCCTATAGAACATATTCCAAGCTTAAGACTTATACCTAACCTCAATGTTTGGCGACCTGCTGATACGGTTGAGACAATGATAGCGTGGCATCAAGCGGTAAAATCAAAAGATACTCCAAGCGTAATGATATTAACGCGTCAACACTTAATGCCAATAGTGCAATCACAACATCAAGTTGCAAATATTGCTAAAGGTGGCTATCTAGTTAAACACTATGCTGACGCTAAATTAACTATCGTTGCGACAGGATCTGAAGTTGAGCTTGCTGTCAATGTGGCTAGTGAATTTGAAAAGAAAGGTATAAAGATAAATGTTGCTTCTATACCGTGTGTAGAAGTTTTTGCTGCTCAAACTCAAGAATATAAAAAATCAGTAATAAAAGATGATATTCCCGCAGTTTTTGTTGAAATGGCACAACCTGATATATGGTATAAGTATATGCCAAAAGCTGGAGGAGAAGTAAAAGGAATCTATAGCTTTGGTGAGTCGGCACCAGCTGAAGATTTATTTAAACATTTTGGATTTACTGTAAAAAATATTAGCAATATCATTGCTAAATATTTGTAATAAACTTTCGCAAGATATATTTAAGGAGATTAAAATGAGAGTTGCAATTAATGGTTTCGGTAGAATTGGTCGTTTAGCATTTCGTCAAATGTTTGGTAAAGATAACATTGAGATTGTAGCGATTAATGATTTAACAAATCCAAAGATGTTAGCACACTTATTAAAATATGATTCTGCTCAAGGTAGATTCTCAAAAGCAGCTGTAACGGTAGCAAAAGAAAACTCTATAGTTGTAGATGGTAAAGAGATTAAGATATATGCTGAAAAAGATGCAGTTAATTTACCTTGGGGTGAGTTAAATGTAGACCTAGTGCTAGAGTGTACAGGTTTCTATGTATCAAAAACAAAATCACAAGCTCATATTGATGCTGGTGCTAAAAAAGTAGTTATTTCTGCTCCAGCTGGTAATGATCTACCAACTGTAGTATTTGGTGTTAACCACGATATCCTAAATGCAGATGACAAGATTATATCTGCTGCTTCTTGTACAACTAACTGTCTGGCTCCTATGGCTAAAGGTCTTCATGATTTAGCAATAATTGAAAGTGGCTTTATGACAACTATTCATGCTTATACAGGTGACCAAAATACTTTAGATGTTCCTCATGCAAAAAATGACTTCCGTCGTGCAAGAGCAGCAGCTGTAAATATAGTGCCTAACTCAACTGGGGCAGCTAAGGCTATTGGTTTAGTAGTTCCAGAATTAGCTGGTAAATTAGATGGTGCTGCCCAACGTGTTCCTGTACCAACTGGATCATTAACTGAGCTTGTTGCTGTGGTATCTAAGAGTGTGACATCTGAAGATATTAACACTGCGATGAAAGCTGCTGCAAATGAATCTTTTGGTTATACAGAAGAAGAGTTAGTGTCTAGTGATGTCATAGGGATCTCTGAAGGTTCATTATTCGATGCAACTCAAACTAAAGTTACTTCACTAGGTGATAAGTCTCTAGTTAAAGTGGTATCTTGGTATGACAATGAAATGTCTTATACAAATCAAATGGTTAGAGTAGTAGAGTACTTTGGAGCTCTATAAACACTATAGGTGATATAAATGGGTTTTCTAACATTAAAAGATGTTGATCTAAAAGATAAAAAAGTCTTGGTTAGAGTGGACTTTAATGTACCTATTAAAGATGGTAAGGTAACAAGTAAGGTTAGAATTGAGGCTGCTATTCCAACTATTGAATATATTTTAGATCAGGATGGCGCTGTGATTTTGATGTCGCATCTTGGTCGTCCTACAGAGGGTGAATATGATCCTCAGTTTTCTCTAGAGCCAGTAGCAGAAGCTTTGTCTCAAATTATCAATAAGCCGATTAAGTTTGCTAAAGGCTGGTTAGATGGTGTTGATGTTAAAGCTGGTGAAATTGTTATGTGTGAAAATGTACGCTTTAACAACGGTGAGAAAAAATCAGATGAAGATTTATCTAAAAAGATTGCTAGCTTAGGTGATGTTTTTGTGATGGATGCCTTTGCTACAGCACATAGAGCACAAGCTTCTACTTATGGGGTTGCTAAGTATGTACCAGTAGCATGTGCTGGGATATTATTAACTAATGAAATTCAAGCGCTAGAAAAAGTTTTGAAATCGCCTAAAAAACCAATGGCTGCAATAGTTGGAGGATCTAAAGTCTCAACTAAGCTATCATTGCTATATAACCTTCTTGATAAGGTTGAGATTCTTATCGTTGGTGGTGGTATTACTAATACTTTTATAAAAGCAGAAGGTTATAATGTTGGTAATTCATTGTATGAACAAGACCTTGTTGCTGGAGTAAGAGATATTTTAGCTAAAGCTAAAACTCTAGGAGTTAATATTCCTTTACCAGTTGATGTAAGAGTAGCTAAAGAGTTTAGTGAAAATGCACAAGCAATCACTAAAAAGGTCTCTGATGTTGCTACTGATGAGATGATTCTAGATATAGGTCCAGAATCTGAAAAGGAAATTGCTGAACTACTAAAATCAGCAAATACTATCTTATGGAATGGTCCTATTGGAGTATTTGAGTTTGATAATTTTGCCGCAGGAACAAAAGCTTTATCTTTGGCTATCGCACAGTCGGTTGCTTTTTCAGTAGCTGGTGGTGGTGATACTATTGCCGCGATAGAAAAATTTAGCATCGAAGATCAAGTTTCTTATATATCAACAGCTGGTGGGACGTTCCTAGAATTTTTTGAAGGTAAAAAATTACCAGCTATAGAGATACTCAAAGAAAAAGCAACTAGGTAATTTAGGATAATTGTATGAGAAGAACGAAAATTTTAGCTACTCTTGGTCCTGCAAGTGAATCAAGAGTAGCTCTAACAGAAATGATTAAAGCAGGTATTAATGCAGTCAGATGTAATTTCTCGCATGGCTCTGCTGAAGATCATCGTAAGCGAGTCGAGCTGATTCGTCAGATTGCTAAAGAGCAAGATACTTATGTTGGTATTTTAGCTGATCTGCAGGGACCAAAAATCAGATTATCAAAATTTAAAAATGGCTCTGTAGAGATTAAAAAAGGTCAAAAGTTTACGCTTGATGCTGAACTTGGCGTTGGTGATGGTGATGAGAACACTGTAGGTATTGACTATAAAGAGCTTATTCAAGATGTGAAAAAAGGCAATATACTACTTGTAGATGATGGCAAAATTGTCTTAGAAGTTGACTCAGTAAAAGGAAATAAAGCAGTCACCAAAGTTGTCGTTGGTGGTAAAGTTTCTAATAATAAAGGTATCAATAAGAAAGGCGGTGGACTTACAGCACTTGCACTTACTGAGAAAGATAAAGAGGATATAAAAATAGCAGCAATGCTACAAGTGGATTTCTTAGCGGTATCATTTGTCAGGGATGGTAAGGATATGGAGTATGCACGTCAACTTGTCCATGAAGCTGGGTGGAGACCTGCAATGGTGGCTAAAATTGAGCGAGCAGAGGCTGTATTAGAAGATAATCTTAAGAGTATTGTTGATGCTTCTGACCTTGTAATGGTGGCGCGTGGTGATTTAGCTGTTGAAATTGGCGATGAGAATGTACCAACTGTACAGAAGCTTATTATTAGTACAGCTAGAAGAAATGAAAAAGGTTCTATTACGGCTACACAAATGATGGAGTCGATGATAGATAACTCTTCACCAACTCGTGCTGAGGCATCTGATGTTGCCAATGCTGTATTTGATGGTACTGATGCTGTGATGCTATCAGCTGAAACAGCAGTAGGTAAATACCCTGTTGAGACAGTTTCTGCGATGTCAAGAATATGTGAATCAGCGGAGAAAAGTAAGTATACACACATTTCTAAAAAGCAAAAGATAGCTGACTGTGATAGAATTGACCATGCTGTATCCGTTGCAGCAGTTAAAATTGCCAATGATATCGGTGCTAAAGGATTAATCGTATTGACAGAAGGTGGTAATACTTCGCGTTGGATGTCACGTATCAATACTGATTTACCTATCTATGCATTATCAAGAAATGCTACAACTTTAGGTGCAATGACTTTGTTTACAGGAGTGGTACCAATATACTTTGACTCAACTAGGATATCTAAATTATATGTAAATAGATCAGCATCTATGGAGTTAGAGGACAGAAAGTTGGCTAAAAATGGTGATATTTTTGTCCTTACTAGTGGTGATAGTATGGGTATTCATGGAAGTACTAATAAGATTAAAGTAATAATTGCAGGTCAGGTAAGATAAGGAGAAATAATAATGGCTTTAGTTTCATTACGTCAACTATTGGATCATGCTGCTGAGCATGGTTATGGATTACCAGCTTTTAATGTTAATAACCTTGAGCAGGTTAGGGCTGTTATTGAAGCTGCAGATAAGGTTAACTCACCGGTTATTTTACAAGGTTCTGCTGGAGCAAGAAAGTATGCAGGTGCATCTTTTATTAGACATCTAGTTTTAGCCGCGATAGAAGAATATCCACATGTACCAGTATGTATGCACCAAGATCATGGTACATCTCCATCAGTTTGTCAAAGATCTATACAATTAGGCTTTTCATCTGTAATGATGGATGGTTCTTTAAAATCAGATGGTAAGACTCCATCGGATTACGAGTACAATGTTAATGTTACAAAAACTGTAGCTGAGATGGCTCATGCTTGCGGGGTATCAGTTGAGGGTGAGTTAGGTTGTCTTGGTTCATTAGAGACAGGGCAAGCTGGGGAAGAAGATAGTGTAGGTGCTGAAGGTATTTTATCTATGGATCAGTTACTTACTGACCCTGAAGAAGCAGCTGATTTTGTCAGAAAAACTAAAGTTGATGCTTTAGCTATAGCTATCGGTACTTCTCATGGTGCTTACAAGTTTACTAAACCACCTACAGGTGATGTGTTATCTATCAAAAGAGTAAAAGAAATTCATGCACGAATCCCTCATACTCATTTAGTAATGCATGGCTCATCTTCTGTGCCACAGGACTGGCTAGAAGTTATTAATACTTATGGTGGAGCTATGGGAGAGACTTATGGCGTGCCGGTAGAGGAAATCGTTGAGGCTATTAAGTATGGTGTGCGTAAAGTAAATATTGATACAGACCTTCGTATGGCAGCTACTGGCGCTGTGAGAAGATTCTTGGCTGAGAATCCAGCTGAATTTGATCCGCGCAAATATAATGCTGTTGCTAAAGCTGCGATGTCAGAAATTTGCAAAGCTAGATATGAAGCATTTGGGAGTGCTGGCATGGCTAGTAAAATTAAGCCTATTTCACTTGAGACAATGTTTCAATGCTATGAGAATGGTGAACTAGATCCTGTTGTTAAGTAAATTTTATTTTAAAATCTTATTGTGACTAATTGATAATGATATATAAATTAGAGTCATGAATAATAACTAAAACCTTTTGTTGAGGATTTTTTAATAATTACTTTTTATAAATTATACATTTTAATAAAGCTTGCAACTACTCCATTAGTCCAACCAAAACCACCTTGGACTACAACTCTCCTTACTTACTTTTTGTTCAGGGTTTATTACATTGTATTTTTCGCAAATTTTTCCAGTTTGTTTAAACTTTGCATTAACTGTATTTATAAACTTTTTTGCAATAGTTTTTGCAAGTTTATCAAATCCATAATTCTTTAAGAATATTACCGCCTAAAAGTGTAGAGTAGCCCAACCATTTGAAGAATCTCATTGTTGTGTTGTATTTGTAAGAGTTGTAATAAGACCATGTTCGATTAAAAAATCTTTTTCTATAATTTTAGCAATTTTCTAAGCTTGTTCATCCGTTGTGATGTTTAAAAATAAAGGAGTTATTCCCGCTAGGCTTATAATGGCTGTAAGTTCAGTTGTATTATGATTTAGATCATAAAAAAATTCTTTTTCACTTTTCCAAAACTTATCTTGAATAAGTTGTTTTCTTTTTTCTGCTAACTCCAAATACTTGGAGGCTTTTTGTTGCTCTGAAATTTCTCTAAACCATTTAGAGAGTAGATGTTCTAATCCATATAAGTAGCTATTAAAATCAACAGATAAGATATTAGTTGTTTGGATTGTATTAAAATCATCTACTTTGGCAAATCAGCGTCTAGAAAAATCCCATCCAGACTCGCAAGCAGTACGAATATTTCTATAAAAACCCGAGTTGTTTTTTATATTTTTTTATATTTTTTGCATGCTCAATATCTTCTCTATATGATTTTAGTCTAGGAGTGTCGAAGTCATCCCAATATCTATTTAATTCATTGATGTTACTTTGAGAGTTCATCCAAAATGAGTATTCTTTTTCTAGGGATGGTAGATATTTTTCGATAGCAGATATGTCAAGCTCTTGATATAGGATATTCACAATCAAATAAAGCAATGGAGGTTGAGAGCGTGTTGGATAATATTTTCTGTTAGCATTTGGTACAAAGCCAAGAGTATCTATAAGATATGCAAAGTTATCAGCAATATCTTTAATCATTTGAATTTCGCCATCTACTCTTAAACCTTCACAAGTGAAGTAGCAGTCCTAGTAATAGACTTCTCTGAATCTACCTCCTGGTATTATATAAGGTTTTGGTAAAGGTATAAGAGAGCTTAAAAAGTTCTGCTGGTCAGATGACTGGTATAAAAAATTCCACATTTGTTTGATGTATTGTGGTAGTGATACTTCTTTATCATTATCAAAAGTTTTTTCGGCCACAGGAGAATAGAAGTTATCCTCTACAAAAGCTTTAAGATCAAAGTTTTCCATGAAGTTTCACATACGGAGGTATTAAAAGTACTAAAATAGCTATTGATGAGGACACAATAAAATACAATTACTCCTTCAAAGTATACAAATATTTCGCTAATAACTCTAGATCCTATAGTACCTCCTAAAGCTGAGAATATAATGATTAAACCAGCCATAGCATTTTGTAAATTCTCAGGTTGGCTACTTAAGAACACTTAAACATAACGTAGGATATATTGGGGCCATAAAAAAGCCAATCATCGGAAATAATAACGCTATAAGTATTGCTATAATACTGCCTGATTCATCAGGGTTTATAAGTTTAGATAGTTGAAGTGTTGATATTATTAGTATTGTACAGCATATAAGTCCTATAATAATTTTTTTTACAGTCAATTTTTCTGATAATAAAACCAAAAGTGATTCTACTAGCAGCAATACTCAAAGCAAAAACACTTGCCATAAAGACACTAGTTGATGTAGAAAGAATTAAGCGCTCTGGTATTAAATGTTGGAAGCCATGACTACACCCATTGTTCTATAAAGAGATAAAAAAATACGTTAATGGCATAACTATAGGTAGTTTTATAAGCTTGAGCATACTTAGTGTATCAGTAAGAAAATTAGAGCGTTTAGTTATTTGTGCTGCTGAATTCATTAAGCTTAGTAAATAAAAGTAAAACAAATGCTACAAAACATAAACTAGCTAGTAGCCAGTATGTGCCAAGCTAGTTACCAAAACGTATAAATATACTAAAAACAAAAAAGTATAGTACTACAGCTATTTGAAAGAAACCTTCTAACAAGCTCATTAAACTAGCATGTGTTTTTGAGTCATTTGTAATCAAACCAACAGTTGAATATACAGAAACTTTGATAAGAGTAAAAGCTTACACCTACACCTATTAATATAAATAGTATCTTGGCAGTTAGAAAGCTATATAAGCTAGCCATAGCAATACAACATGTAGCAATAATTGCTAATCTGGTAAGCATCGCGTTTTTATAACCAAGTCTTGGAATGAATAAATAGCGAATGAAACGATTGCTTTTGTTAGATCTTTACAAGCCTCAAGAATACTTGCTTGAACTTCTGTGACTTGATGGTGAGTGACCGATTGTAATATCACGATACAACACTGTTAAGTAAAATAGCTAATAAAGAAGATGAGGAAAAGTGAAAGTTTTAGTTGTAAGTACCTCATATATACCAATAAAGAAATTGCTTCTGATTTTAGAATAAACAAAGTTATATACCTAAACAAGTTTTAGGGATTGAGTTTAGAACTTTTTTAGTGTGTAATTAAATATGTATATGCTTAAAGACGAGGTATCTGATATGAGTGAGTATAAATATTGTGTAGGAATCATGTCTGGAACATCCCTAGATGGAATAGATGTTGCTTTGTGTAAGATTCGAGGTAGTGGATTAGATATTGATGTTAAATTAATAAATTTTCAAACATATCCGTATTCTGCCAAATTGTTATATGATATTAAGCAATCTTTAGATTTATCAACAAGTAATGCTCAGCTACTATGTAGTCTTAATTTTAAACTTGGTATTGAATATGCAAATGCAGTAAAAAAACTAGTAGCAGCCAATAGCTTGAATTTAAAAGATATAGCATTTATAGCAAGTCATGGTCAAACAATTTATCATCAAGCAAATAGTGATAAACGGTTTGTTAAATCATCATTACAGCTAGGAGACGCTGCGACAATTGCTTATGAATGTCAAACAATCGTAGTATCAAATTTTCGTGCTGGTGATATAGCTGCTGGAGGTAGTGGTGCGCCACTTGTTCCTTATGTAGATTACATATTATATAGAGACAAAAATAAATCACGGGCTTTTTATAATATAGGTGGAATAGCAAACATGACAATTATTCGAAAAAATGCAAATATCGATGATATCTATGCTTTTGATACAGGTTCTGGAAACATGATGATAAATAGAGCTATGGAAGTATTATTTAACAGAGATTATGACAAAGATGGTGATATTGCTGCAGCTGGAATAGTTATTGTAGATATGTTACAGGAGCTTTTGGAGAATTCATATCTAAAGCAGAAACCGCCTAAATCAACAGGTCGAGAACTTTTTGGAATCGAGTTTACAGATAAGATTATAGCTAAATATAAGCAAAATAGACCTGAGGATATAGTTCATACCTTGACAATATTTACAGCAAAGAGTATTGCATTAGCCTATCAGGATTTTGTTTTTAACAAACATAAGTTAGATCAAATAATATTTACCGGCGGTGGTGCTTACAATAAGTTTTTGATAAAAACAATTTCTGATTTACTTGATGTGGAAGTTTTAACATTTGAAGATCTTGGTGAGAGTAGTAATGCTAAGGAAGCAATAGCATTTGCTGTGCTAGGAAATGAAACCCTTCACCAAAAATATAATAATGTTCCAGCAGCAACTGGTGCTAAAAATAATGTCATATTGGGGCAAGTTAATTTATATAAATAGTCATTTAAAATTATAATTTTTGGTTGAGTATAAAAATTTCTTAGGAAAATTACAGTAAGATATTTATTAGATTCTGTGCACAAAAATAATTTTTCAACTTAACTAAATAAAAGTGTAAGCTAATTTAATCATCCGTAGATATGCTGATATAGTTTTATCAAATCTAGAGAAAACTCTCTTAAAATGCTTAATTTTAGAAAAGAAATTCTCTATCAAATGTCTTTTTATACACTTGTTTATCAAAAGGTATAGGGTTTATTTTGTTTGATTTACAAGGTATAACAGCTTGGGAAGATATACTTTCAATATGTTCCCTAATTTCATTAGAATGATATGCCCTACCAGCTATAATTTTATCTATGTTTTGTAATAGATTTATAGCCACTTTACTACCATTAATTTTGCCTTTTGAAACTATTATTTCTAGTGGATTACCTAAACAGTCATAGCGTGAATCTTAGTAGTTATTCTTCCAACTGATCTACCACTAGCTAGATTATTATTTCTATTGTAGCCTGTATAGCACAAGCATCTACTCTTGTTACTGTTGAATCAAGCATTACTTCTTTTAAATCAGGCTTTTAAACTGATTTAAATAATTTAGAAAATATACCCTTATCAAACCAATCTTTAAAACGTTTATGTATTGCTCTATATTTACCATAGTAAAAAGGTAACATCCTCTATTGACATCCTGTACGTGACACGTAAAACACAGCTTCAATAAATAATCTCAAATTATTTTCATCATTGGTATGTATACCTTTTTGTGCTTTTAGGAATAATAAAATACTTGACCAGAATACTTCTTTTATATGATAATTCATCTGCTAAGCCTTTGATATTTAATGCTTTTCAACTTTTAAATAACAGCGGTTTAGCTATTTTCTATCTAATTTATATTTTTTGTGCATAGCCTAATTTGATTTGAAAAAGAACTAACTATCTATATGCTAGTTAATAGTAGATTTTTTTTAAATTAAATTTATATGTAAGATACCTAATAAATAAAAAGGAGATGTGAACATGAGTGACAAATATAAAAAAAAGTTCTATATTATATTATGAGAAAATAGAATTACCTACTAACATAGCAGACTTTAAGCTGAGTAAAGTAGATATTAAAGTGCTCAAAATAAATGATGACAAAGAAAAGAAAGTATACCTATTACAATTTGGAGAAAATTATTTATCAAATTTATGGAGATTGAGAGTTATCCATCCTTCAAAAATTGCAATGGACAAAATCAGATCTATTAGATAGGGAAAAGATTCATTTATAATTGCAATTTTTTCTTTAGACACACTGATTCACAAAATTAAATTCACCACTTTTGGATATAAAAGTGTTATTTTTGGTTTTAAGAAACTGTAGGGATTAGTTGATTTTGTAGTAGTTTATATAGGTGATAAAGCTTGGGTTAATCATAAATTTACATCCTTTATGCCATCAATAACTTACTGCAACCAAAACATCATACATCTAGCATATCATTCTGATTTTTTATATATTTATCATACACCAGAATTTTTCAATAATATAGATCAGGAGAATGCTATTCCTTTAGAAGAAGATTTGTCAAAGATACAAAAAGATTTAGAAAAGGTATCCAAATTAAAAGACTTTGAAATAAGTTCAAATGATGATTTTTTCTCAAAAGCTATAAAAGCAGCTCCAACACTACAAAATAAAAAAGAGTAACTTATTTAATTCACTAGCAATTGAAAATAATGAGAAAATTAAAAATGATATAATCAATTATGTGATATCTGATGCCTGGTATGAAAACGAAGCATTACTTAAGAAATTAATGACATTTTTAGACACACTAGTTGTGAGGCACCTCTATTTAATAGCAGTGTACTCAGTTTATGAAATAGAAAAAAGTATTAAATCAGTAAAATCTGAATATAGTAAATTATTAAAAGCTGGACTATTAAATAAAGATATTCAAAATCAATTAGTAAAAGATACAAAAAAAAATCGGTAGTGTTATTTGGCTTGGTGAAACATTTCATAGATTAAGCATTGAGGAGGCAGAAGCTTTATGTGATCTTCTAGATGAAGGAAAAATATTAATCCGAAAATTAATGCTATAAATCTTCAAAAGCAGTATGAAGTTTATACAAAAAATTATAAAAAGGATCCAAAAAAATGCTAAGTTTCGAAAAGTATAAAAATAAGTATAATCTTTTTGTTACAGATGAAGAAAGGGAAAAACATGCAAGTAACCTCTCAAAAATTTTAGAAGATCCAAAATTTAGAGTTCTTAGTTATATAAATGCATTTTTATGTTCAACTAAAAATTATTTAGTACCTTATGGGTATTTAGGAAGCAATCCTCTTACTTACTATAATTGTATGCTGGAAACTGGTAAATGTAGAACCTTAAAAGAAGCGTATTTTGCTGATATAAGAAACAAATTGTTCATAGCTATCTTCCAGGCTTCTTGAGCTCTGTAATCGCAGATGACGACTTTATAGACTGGTATTCTGATAAAGTAGAAAGTAAAAGTTTACTTGAAAACCCTTATTTAAATAATTTAAATAAATTGCATGGAAAATATATAAAGAGTTTTATGGATCTTGAGGTCGTTAAACTTCTAAAACAAACATCGTCACAAATTAAACCAAATTATATACCAGTAGTTTTTAGATATGGCGCATTTGCTTCAACAACTGCTTTGATAAGATCAAACGCAAATGTTTCTAATGGAATGGAATTTGAATTATGTGACTCACCTGAAAAGTTGCATAATAAATACTCAGAAAAAGAAAAAAATATTATGCCAAAATGTGTTAACAAACCAAAAGATCACTCAATTGACAATGGAATGTCATTATTTAGTCTTAATTTAACAAATGAAAGCGAAATTGGCCTACGAAAAGCTATGTTAAACGTAGCTCAACTATATAATCTTGATTTTAAGGTAGGTATCTCAGGAAATTTAGACCAGGCGATGACTCAGACATTACTCCTTGGAATGGCAACTACAGTAAAAAATGGTAATATAGTACTTGATGAAGATCAAATGTTATATATGACATACCTTTACTGTATTTTTATGGCACATAGTGTCGATCATACCGTAGATGAGATACTAATGTCTTCGAATACTTACCTAATAAATTCTAAAGATAAAAAGTATCCTATATTTAATATCGCTGACTTTTTTGCTAGACCAGTATTTGGATTATCTAAAAATGATAAGTTTAAATCTTTGGTCAAAAGCTATGAAGATAGTTTTAAACCAAATTCGAAAATTTTAAAGGACGCCTATATAAACAGAATAACCAGATTATCCGGTCTATATGAAGATTTATATAACTTTAACTGTTTGTACAGTTCACTTTCAGAAGGATCTTTTATATGGTTTATTATCAATGCACAGTGAAAGACATTCTACATTATTAGAACAATATTCTCGCAAGAAAAAAGCCGAGATAGGAGGAAGAGGTTTTGTAGAAAATGGTGAAGGACAAAAATTAGTTAATTATAATACATATGCAACAATTAATCAATACAAAACTTTTGTAGCGCAAGGTCTAATGTATGATACTAGAGTAAAATATACTTCATCTCATAACAGGCAGCTTGAAAGAGATTTTAATTTATACTCTATAGATAAACAGAATATAGATTATCTAAAATATAATTTTAAAGATAGCAGATTTGATGTTGTTTATAAAGAAAAAAATAAGAAAGAAGAAAATAAAAGCGGTAATGTATATGCAAAAAAACAAAATAGATATTGTTATGGATATTTTAATGATTTTTTTGTTAAAAATAGACTCACAACATTTTATAAAATAAAAGATAGATTAGGAAACTATTTAATAGACCTGCATGACCAAAAGTATAGCTTTGCAACTCCTAATTCAGACTCTAAAATATACAGATTATCAATTGAGTTGCTTAACAACAAAGATGATTTTAAAAAAGTGGCTAAAGATATTATAACATCATATAAATATATTAGTTTTGACAAGCAAAAAGAAGATATAGTTAAAAACTTTGGTAAAAGCTTATCTAGTACTAACTATGAAATCTGGGTCGGTCTATCACATCAAGCTATATCATGTTTTTCTGTATTAGATGACTTAGAGACACAAGAATTGTCTAATGCTTTTATCGATGCCTTATATTATATTAGATTAATGCAATTATGATTATGGTAGAACTATAAGTTTCTTAATGATTGATAGTAAAATTATAAGGTATTCTTCAATAAATACGCACTATTATTTACCAACTGAACTAAAATTTAAAACAAATCTTAAAATTGCCCTTAGTAAAGCTTCCAGAGCAGTGATAGATAGATTTCTAATTATTCTTAATATATATAACAAAACGATTGATGATAATACTTTAAATTTGATATTATGCCGTTTACCAATAATCTTGTTTCAATATGAAGGACAACAATTAAAATTAAAAGTTTTACAGTTATATATTCATAGTCATAAAAACAAGGATTATAAAAGTGAAATTAATTTTAGCGCTTGGTTTGAATCTATTTTTTATATTTAAAACTCATTCTTATGCAATGATTATATTGGGAGTAATATTTTAATAATGAAGTTAGTTAAACAAATAAAATCTAGGTGTAGTGAATATAAAAGAAATATGATTAATCAACAAATTGAAAATAGAGAAGACAAATTAAATTTTTATCAAATTCTTATGAATCTAATAGAAATATCCGTTCATCACAGAATACTTTTAAAATCAAAAACTACTAATACTTCTTCTTTACTTTATAACATATTACGCAAGCCTGAATATGAAGTAATAAATAAATTAATAATTTATTTATAAAAATCTAAATCTAAATGGTGATATGTATAAAGTATTTCATACTAAGCTAATAACTATTGAAAAAACATATAAAAAAATAAGTGAACTATATAAATCAGACTTTTTTTAAAAAAAATATCAAAATAGATAAGGAGTCTAACGTATGAGTAAAAAAATATTCAAATTATCATTATTAATTTTACTGGTATTCAATATCAGTCAATCAGGATTTAGTAATGTAATAACAGTCAGTAAGTTTGAATTAAAAAATAGCTCTAGGCAAGATGCTACTATTTTTCTAGACTTAGATGATGTATGCCCAACTAATATAAAAGCATGTAAAAATGAGAGTGATAATAATTGTATTTATATGACTGAATTAATTAGAGAACCACTTAGTAGTATCAATTATTATTTAGCTGTCACAATTACTGGCGAATCAGTTAAAGATTTAACAGTTTCATATAAATATGATGAAAAAAATCCTCTTCCAGAAGTTATAGATTTATGCTTAAGTTTATTTAAAAATGATAAATATGAAACATACCATTCAAAAGCCATATATAATTGGTTTGTATCTTCACAATTGTATTTATCACATGATGAAGGAAGTATTCTAATAAATGAAAATAATAAAAATTGTAAGAAGAATTATAATGAAGGCAATTTTTTGAATGTAAATATTGAACGAATAGCTGATGGCTGGGCTCCTCCTTATTATGAGAAGAAAATTACTATAATATAAGCTCACAGAATGTTATGGCTAATAGTTAAGTTCTTCCTATATTATGTATGTTATTTTGTGTATTTTATTAAGATAATTCTATTGTGCATATTTATGTAGCTTTTTTTGTAATGATGATTATTTGCAAACTAGTAACTTACAAGAAATTCATAAAAATAGAATAGTAAAAATAAACAAAGATATAAATGTGAGTCATGTAGCTATAATTTTGTTCTTAATAATGGACAAATCAATCCAGAGATAGCAATAAAACGAGCATTTATTGTTATAATGTATTCTTTAGGTAAATGTTCTTATAGGTTTATAGCAAAATTATTTGGAGTAAGTAGAACGGCTATACAGAATTCTATAATAGCAATAATAGCAGATAATCTCCTCTGAAATAGAGTTTGATGAAATATGGCATTCCATAAACTCAAAAAAACAAATGCTGGATTATCAAGGCATATGATAGACTAGACATACAAGCAAGACTATCGCTTGGGTTACAAATTGTTACTTTCAGAAGACTTTATTAGAAAGTACAGTATTTTAGATAAATGTTTTCTTTTTAGAAAAGAAATTCTATATCAGAAACACTATTAATTTAATCTTGGTTATTTTTATCAAATTTTATAAAACATAGATATGAAAGATATTTATTGTTATGGATTTTTTCTTTTTAGGTTTAGAAGAAAGATTAGACTCAGATAATAAATTTGTTAAGCTAAATAAGTTATAGAAAAATACTTAAAGTATACTATATACAAGATATGACAAGACAAAGTAGGCCTATGCTTTTGATAGTGTGATGATGTTTAGGTTACTACTATTAGTTCAATGGTATAGTTTAAGTAATAGAAAGTTGGCTAATAGTTTAAGACTTAAAATAGATTTTATGTATTTTGCGAGTTTTACGCTAACCTCTAATCTTCCAGATTAATAAGTTTAGAAACTTATTAATAGAAAAGAGAAAGTTAAAGAAGCTATTTAAAGAGTTAAATAAGCAACTTGATGGATTAAGGTTTATCTATAAATAATTCTAATAATGGTGCAATCATAGATGCTACACTAGTTGAGTCTGCAGGTAGACCGGACAAATATATAAAAGACGCTACTGAAGATAGAAAGGAAGATAAATCAAATAAGACTGATATATTTTATGGTAAAGATAGTGATGCTAGATGGATAAAGAAAGGCAAAAGATGTCACTATGGTTATAAGGTTTTTGCTAGTGTAGATGAACAAGCACGAATTTATTCAAACTGTTTGAGGTGTTAGCTGATAAGGCATATGATACCGCTGATAATAGAAATCTATTAAGAAGTAGAAATATCAAAGATCGTATATTGCGAAAAGCTATTAGAAACAAACCAATAACAAAAAGACAGAAAGTTAAGAATATTCTTATATCTAAAATTAAATATAAGATTGAGCAATGCTTTGGTAGATTAAAAAGAAGATTTAATTTTTACTTTTCTACGGTCAAAGTACAAGCTCAAACATTATTAAAATCATGCTGTTTTAACATGTTAAAAGCAGTCAGGTATAAAGATTTTAAGAGTTACTACATTGAGTTTATAAAGATTTATTGAAAGCATTATTTCCCTGCAGCACCATACTATAATCATTTTGTTGAGTTAATGGATAAGGCCATGTTGCCTTTGATATACTTTATCTCAAATAATCAGGGCAACATACAGACTTATATTTTGTTGATGCTACTAAATTGCTAGCTTGTCATAATCTAAGAAAGTCCAGGCATAGAGTGTTTAAAGGTTTAGCAGCTAGGGGCAAACAGCACTGGTTGGTTCTTTGGCTTTAAGCTTCATTTATTGACGTGAAATCTTAGTATTAATATTAGTCATGGTAATAAAGATGATAGAATCTCTTAACCAAATTATGTAAGGGACTTAAAGGATTAGTATTTGGCGATAGAGGCTATATTTCTAAAGAGAAAGCTACATTGCTTGAGCAACAAAGGCTTAAAGCTTATAACAAAACTAAAAAAATATGAAAAAAGTTTCTAGAATTAGCTTTGAAAAAAACTATGCTTGCCAAAAGATCTATCATTGAAACTATCTTCAATTATCTTAAAAATAATCTAACTTTATGGCATACAAGACATAGATCAATCAATAATTATAAGCTTTTATCTATGAAATAATTATCGAACTGAGGTTAGTTAGGATAAATGTATATATATCTGCCAAAAATGGCAGATATAAACATAAAAACACAAGTTCATATTAATTTTTGCGAAAAAGTACATCCTAAGGCTATGAGGTTAGAAATTTATAGATTTAATCAACAGTCTTTAGTAATTCTAAGAGTATAGACAATCTAATACCTATATATAGTATGCGCTGGGAGATTGAAAATTTATTTCAAGGATTTAAAAGTAGAGGGTTTAATCTTGAGGATACAATTTGACTTAGTACTAATAAAGTATGAAAGCTATTAGCTTTGCTATCTATATAGTCTTTGTATGGGCTCATAAAGTTGGTTAGTATAAGATGCTAAAATAAAAACAATTCCTAGAAAAAGAACTCTTATTTTAGATATGGTTTGGATATTATTGCCAATGCTATTCAAAAGTTATCCTATCTCAAATAAAGACTTTGTTTTGTGGTTAAAAATATTTAATAAAACAACTAAACAACTCAAGTTATGAAAAAATCATCGTGTACAGAGGCATAGTATCTAAATTTTCATAAACTAAAATAATCTAAGTATATACTTTTTTCTACTATTTTCAATTAATATTTGGAACTCTATTTTAAATGAACTGTCTGTAATTTTTTCCTCAATTTTTTTAATTTGTGATTTGATTTTTTCTATAATGGATTCGTTCTTCTTAAGAAGAAGGAATATACTGATATTTATAATATATATAAATTGAAGACATATTTCCTCCTAAGAAAGTGTTTCCAACGCTAGAGTGCCCTATTAATCTTTGTTTTCTTTTAATGTTAACTGGTTTTTCTGTATAATTTATTATAATACAATAGTCCTCTGAGAGTAATTTATATAAGCTATTTATTATGCTATCTATAGTGTATCTAGGGGCAGATTGAATATAAGTATTTTCTTGTGTTAGTTTGTATAGCATTTTATTATCTAGAATGTATATATTTAGCAGAATTTTATACCATATTCAAGCACTTGAATAGCCAAACTATTATTGTTTTGGATATATTCTTGATACATGCTTTGTAATTTGGCGAATGGTTTGATTTTAAATATATTTATTTTTACATTTATTTGTCCACTATTAATAAAATTAACCATTCCTCCAGGAGCAAACATACACATTGCTTTACTATTCATCGTAGTTATAGGAGCATTCTCTAATAATGTTGTTGGGTTAGTAGGTATAAAAGGAGAAAGATTTGGGATACATACCCAAGGAAAGCTAAATGGGTTCATAGTAGGGTTAGCAGGGTTTACACACCTAGCAAAAAAAGTATATTCGTCCCGAGTTTAGAGTCTGTAATATTTGAATCAGCAAGTAGGTTGCGTGCTAATGTCTTTACCCTAGTACTAAGATAACCACCTGGAGCTAGGCTAAAAGAGCATTTAATTTGAGCACCCACTGAAGGTACTAAAGTTGATGCGTTACTTGATATATTTAGCTGTGTATGGGATAGCAGAGTTTTTATATTATTCAATTCTGAAATTAAATCATCTATCGAATTTTTAATACTTTCATCATTAGCTTTTATTTGCTCTAAGCGTTTTAACGAGTCATCTATAGTAGCCAACATCTAAGCTTTCCAGTAAATTTCTTGTTTATTTTTCATATTATCAAAAATTGAAGTATTTGCAACATCTTTGATCACTAAATAAAAATTGTGTGAAACTGGGGGAAGGTTATATATTCCTATTAATCTAGGAGATGAGTAATATGCTTTATATAAAAGCTGCATAGTCAAATTTTTTGCGGTTAATGAAGCGTTTTGATATTTGGCATTAGCAATACTTTTATTTATTTTGGTTAATTCTTTGTCAATGTTAATATTTACATTGTTCATAGCCATTGTAGTTTTAATTTCTTTAAAATTTAAAAACTCTTTTTTATTTATAAAAAAGTTAAGTTTACAGATATCTACTGAATTTATGAAATTTCGATTATTAATTATATCAAGTTCTTTAGTTTTTAGTGTATTATAAGCTTTTATTAATGAATAGTTTGATTTGATAATATTTGAAATTTCTTTATTCAACATCTGCAGATCTAGCTGAGAATTTCTAGACATCTCTATAGTTAGTTGATTAAAATATTTCTCAAAATCTAAAAAAGGCGAGATTAGTTCTAAGTCATTTTTTGATAATTGAATATTTATTGTTGTTGCTACTTCGAGTAACATTTGAAAGTATTTATTAGCTATTTTTGTTAACAAAATCGCGGGAGAATTTTCTATAATTGTTTGTAAGTGGTCTTTTATAATTATCTTTATTAAAGAGAGAATAGTTGGTAGATCTTTTAAAGAGTAAATTAATTGCTCTAGAGATTCAGGGCTTGCTATATCTATTTGTTGATAGTGAGGTGAAAAAATATCATTTATACAAAAATTAGAAAAAAATCTAGAGAGACGAAATATTTGTAGCTCTATATGCTCTATAATTGATCGTAAATCTTTAGATTGTTGTGTTGCTTGAGTTTTATTTAAAGTTTCAATATTATTATTCTTCTCTACATACATATTAACTATATCTGACTTCTCTGTATCTTGTTTCGATGAGAAAAAAAGCTTTTAAAAGCAAGATATCAGTATTGCATAGCCTATTTTTCTTATAAGAGTCATTTTTGGTTAGGTACGCTAGTTTTATTAGACTTAGAATAGGATTTTCTTTTAGCGGTATGAAATTTTCTATAGTGTGTTCTTCTTTTAAGAATGCGTTGAGACGATTAAAAAAACTGTATATTGATCAATTACAACCTGATTAGGGTTATTTATAGTTTTGCTATATATTTGCACAAGGTCATTTTTGTTTATGATAAATATGTCTTCTTCAGTTAATTTATCAAATAGTTTAACTGTTAGCTCAGCAATATTTTTGATTTTGATATTTTCAATTTTCTCAGAAAAATCTTGACCTAAAGTTAGTTTGTATTTTTCTATAAGAGTTATTAGACTCTTTAAATGAATTTTGATTTCCTCGTAGTTTTTTGAATTTGATATATTCTCTAGTATTACTGATATTGTCTCATTCAAATATATAGTTTTGTCTGAGAGAATATAATTTGTCTAATATTTTATCTCCTCAGTAACAAATGTAAGATTATAAACATCACTTTTTTAGAAATTGGCTTATAGATAAACTCTTTTGTAATCTTTAGACAATTATCTAGCTTTGAAGTAATGGATTGATATTCTTGCTGATAGTATTCATAACTAGAGTTTCAAAACTCTTATCTATATTATTCATGATTATCCTACCATAGTAACTGCAGAGCCTTTTATACTTGCTGTGGTACTTCCTTTTATATTTACATTTACACCTTCAGCATTAAGACTAACATCAGCTTTGATACTAGTATTTAAGCTTTTTATACCAATATTCTGAGATGCTTGAATATTTGTATTTGCAGAACTTTTTACATTAATTGTATTAGATTCAATAGAAATGCTAGAATCATCAAGGACTATTGTCGAATTGCCTATTTTTAGAACAATTTTATCATCACTTAGCATGATGCTTGATTTTTTTGTTGCTAGGATTATTTCTTTTTCAGATATTGAGATTTTTGAGTCTTTAACATTTTCAACGATTTGTTTATCTGCGCTTAATTCTATAGACTTAGTTGCATTAGTAGTAATCTTACCAGAGGATTCTAGTTTTGTTGAGCAGCCTTTAGATTCATCTTTAATATCTATGAATAATCCTTTTTCCTCTAAGTTAAAAATATGGTCTGCTTTTGACATAGTAATATCCTTTAATCTTTTTCTACATTATCGTCATTTACAATAAACTCATTTGCACTATCAGAACTTATTAAATATTTCCAATTTTCAGTTTTTTTTATTTGGTAATATAAAGTACACGGCATAATTTTTATTATCTTTATCTAGAGCGAACTCATTTTTGCCTATTTTGAGATTGAATACCTTGATGTTATCGTTATAAATTCTCTGAGTAACTGACTGGTAAGTATCAGAGTAGAAAATATTATTGTTCGGTTGAGACTCTAGAACTATTTTTGTTTTAGGAACATTATTTTTGATATATAGACCATCACTTGTACAACTGGTAAGTCCTAATATTATAACTATTACTAAAAAAAGAGTCTTTTAAAAGTTATTGTATATTAGCGCCTCCTTACTTTTTCCAACCTAGTATTCCTAAAATTTTTGACTCTACTTTAAAGCTTACAGAGTATATCTTTCTCTTATGTTTTATTTTCCATGTGCAAATTTTATCCTGGCTACAGTCGCCATCTTTGATTGCTTTTAGGATAGACCATTTACCTTGATAACTTATTTGATCTGTACTTCCATCATCAAATTTTATAGTTATCGTTGTTGACTCAGTTGAATTCCAATTGTATAGTATTTTCATACTTTCTGAGCATTCTATATTTAGTGAATTGACAAAGTTTTCCTTATCTAAAATAATGCTAAAGAAATTATAGTCATTATCTTTATTTGCAATTGGAGTCAGATCAAACTCAATAGGTTTTGGGTTTCTCTTATTATCCCATAGCAGCTTGTTTAAAGCATATACCTTATTAAATTTGATGAGATAATCTTGTTGTTCTGGTGTTGTCAAATCTTGGCTTTCCCATTTGTCACTTGCATCATTATAAGTAAGTAACGGCTCCAGATATTCTACAAAATTAGAGTATATATAACCGTTATTATCAAAGTCTTTTGTTATTAGTGGATTTGAAACGACTTTATCGCTATTTTTATTAAAAGGGAATTGACTATTTATTAGCTCGTATTCTCGAGGTTAACAGTATTTTCAAGATTAGTTATTGCATCTTGTATTGTAATTGTTCTGATAGCATCAATAGCAACATCAAGATGCTTCTTAAGTAGAATATATAAGTTATTATTATTTGGATCATTTATTGCTGATAAGTCAGAGTAGACTTTTTGTAAAGGTTTAAAGCCTTGTTTTATATCTTTATAAGTATTTGTATAGCCTTGTTCCCTTATTAGGTTATTAAGCTCCTTAAAGATATTTTTGTATTCTGTATAGCTTTTTGACTCAAGATAGTCATTATTTTCTTTGAAATAGTTATCTATAGGTGACCATAAGGAAACATCATATTGTTGTTTATTATCTTGTTTAACTATACTGTTAGCCATCTTTTTATAAAACTGTTGACCCTTGGTTATTTTATTTGATTTATTGTCTACTTCTTCATTTATTACTAGATTAGTATTTGCAGCATAAAAGTCAATCAAACTATTGAAAGAAGAGTCTTTTGATGACATTACTAATAGATATAAATTAAGAGAATTTTTACTTGTTATATTTTTATTAAATTCAGGATCGCTGTTAAGTTCATTAATCATGTGATTATAAGCTTAAATATATTTAGAATTATAATTGTTTATGGAACTTTTATAAATTGCTATCATAAAGTCAGGTTCTATATTGTAATTATTTTTTAGATTTTCAATTTGAATATATCGGCGATATTAGGATTCTTTTACTGTAGAAATTAGGAGCAAATTCCATATAAAGTTTTTTACTCACTGGATTTGTCAAAGGTAATTCTTTGTTGTTGTATGTAGAGTTAATAACGCTATTTAAAACATAGTTGATTAGAAGAGATTGTTATTGATTGAGATTGCTCCTTATTTTCATTAGATACTCCTTCAGTATTTTTCTCAAGAAATTTTATTAAGTAAGTGATATGATCTAGCATATCACTGAAACTCTCAAATTTTTTACTTGTCTCTTTTTGATTAAATATTAATGAAACAGGCTTTGTAAGCGATTTAATATATGAAGAATTACATAGTTTTTTTAACAAAATACCAATTTGGTTTTCATACAATGAGAAAATTTTATTTATCTCGATAGGGATTATATAGTTATGTTTTAGAGTATATATTGCGTTATCAATAGTACATCTATATAAGTATTTTGTATAAATATCGTTTATTATTTTTACTCTTTGTATGTTAGATATTCCTAAGTATTCCACGTTAAATCCTTGAGTACTTAAATGACCCTCAGAATCAGCTCCTACTATTATAAGATGGTTATTATAGAGTCTATTAGCTATATTGAGAACTAGTTGCATAGTTTCTGTCTTTACACTCGAACTGGTGTATTTCAATACTATTTCAAGCTGGCTTTCAGATAAATTTGTTAGACTACTTATTACTTTGAGCATATTATCTAATTCAGGGACTGCGTAATGATTATTCATATACTCAAAAAATATCAAGAATGATGTCACTATTAGTAAATTGTCAGTTCCACTATATTTTGGTAAGATTACATTCTTTAAAAGGTCACTAGCATATTGTTCATAGATATAATGATATTTTATATTTTTAGGATAAATGCCTTCTAATAATAATGCATCATTAATTTTGTTTTTAAACTCTTGAAGTATTTCGTCGGTACTATTATTAGGTAGCTCTTTTAGATTTTTAAGTGAGATTTTTTGTTTTAAATCGATTTGTTGGAAAATATTTATTATAAATATTAAGCTAAATAATAACGAGATGAAATTTATAGTGATTCCTTTTGGGAGAAGTGCTAAAAAAGATAGCTTCTGTTTTTGGTGTTATATTATCAGGCTTATTTACGCTAAAGTTAAAAAATATTTCTTTATCGATATTACTAAGCTCAGGATAAATTACCTTTAAGCATTTTCTAATTTGGTTGAGGGTTCTAATATTGAAATATTTATTGCTGATACTATCTTTTGAGTGAAGAATTTTAGATAAAATTATTTGATTAACTTTCTTGTTAGCATCTTCATCTTTAGTCAGCTTAGATATTGATTTTTTACCAATTGATTTATTGAAGCTTTCAATATTTTCAAATGAGACTACTAAGGTTTTAAGTCTTAATTTTGCTAAATCTTTATATGTTTCCATAACTTTATTATCTTCATAAAAATGAAGATTTAGTTTTTTCTTAAGTTTTTTTAGGCTTTGAGTATATATCGTTAGCAAATATTACCGAAGTATTATTACTATCAATAGCTATTAATGGTAATTCATCATTATCAATAACTTTAGATTCGGGCTTTAATTTAATTATATAATCTCTTGCTGCGGAATAATCACCATAGAATATTATATAGCTCACTTAATTTATTTTTTATTTTATGACTTTTAATTAGTGCTTTAGCTTGTTTTATGATATCCGATAAAGATTTCTTATTTGATGATTTGGATAAGTTGCGCCATTTTTTTATAACTATCAAAACAAAAATTATCTTTAAATATATCATCTAAGCTCTTGTTGATGTCTATGTATGAAGGTTTATGCGTCATCCATAATGATTTTAGAGAATCATAAAAGTTTAATCTGAATTCTTTAATTCCTGATGAAAAATTCTTAGGGTATTAATATATACTATATTGATAATCTTCTTGAATATTAACTTTGTTAGGGGTTAAGGCTATTACTACATAACGAGTGGATCGCATATAGTGATCTTTTTTTGACTTTTTTTTAAAGAAATTAAAAGTGTCGTCTATTTTAATATCAATTAATAAAGGCTGATTTGGAATTAATAAGAAATCAAAATCTTTGTGATTATTAGTATATGCTAGTTGAAAAGTTAAGCTTCCTTCTAAGCCATATATATAATTTTGAATTTCTAAGTATTTTATATGTAAGTTATTTAGTTTAAGAGATTTTTCTTTAAATGATTGTTTGTTTTTTGATGAAACAAAATTTAAATCTTGAGGTTTAAAATTTGAGTCTAGTGGTTTTATACTTATCGTTAGCTCTTGTTTTTGGAGTAAAGGGTTATAGGCGATTGTTTTAGTAAGAATGTTTTCTAATTTGTTGAATTGTTTTAATATTTTTTTGTCTAGCTCATGAGATCTTTGTATTGTATTGTTAAGAATATTCATGAGTATGTCTAACTTTCTGATATATTCAGATGGTAACTCCAGGATAGTTTCATTTGAACACGACTTTTCAATTTCATTAAGAGCAAAACTAAGTTTTAATTTGTCTTTATGGCTATTAGAGAAGTATGATATATAATCATCTATATTTTGTTTTAATTTGGCGATCTCGTAGAATTTTTAGTATTTATTTATAGTCTAATTCTAATAATACACCACTGTTATATAATACTTTTGTATTTAGTAACTGAGTATTCAACAGTTTAAAATCCTTACAATTAGTAATTGCAAAGTAATCATTAATCTGTCCAGCCACTTCTGCTAGAGACTGGTTACTTTCACTAGTTTTAATTTCAGAAGCTAGTTTGTATACTAAATTATGTACATTTAATTTCGATATGTTAGCTAGTACTTTCATCATTTTTAACAAATCCTCAATGCCTAAAAATTTCACATAAGAACTCTTTTTACTTATATATTGTAGCTCCGAATAGTTTAAATGACAAGCTATATAACCATTTATAGCTTAAATCATCTGAATATTTAATTTTGTACTTATATTTTTATGAGTATTAAATTTTTATTTATTTTATTTATATTGAGGTGATTGAGATGTTTATTGCAAAAAAAGAAGTGAAAAAGTTAAAAAATTTTGAAAAATGACTTGCGTTGTAGTGAGGTGATGTGTATTATATGTCTTCACCGGCTGACGGGTGATGTTAGCGGTTGAGAGGCGAAAGTTTCTGATGATATTTAAGAGATATATTATATACAAACACTTTGTTAAAGAATTTGAGTATCAGTAGTTAGAGTCAGAATTTGATTTAAACTGAAGAGTTTGATCCTGGCTCAGATTGAACGCTGGTGGCATGCTTAACACATGCAAGTCGAACGGTACAGGACTAGCTTGCTAGTTGCTGACGAGTGGCGGACGGGTGAGTAACGCGTAGGAATCTGCCCATCTGAGGGGGATACCAGTTGGAAACGACTGTTAATACCGCATAGTATCTGTGGATTAAAGGTGGCTTTTGGGCTGTCGCAGATGGATGAGCCTGCGTTGGATTAGCTAGTTGGTGAGGTAAGGGCCTACCAAGGCTACGATCTATAGCTGATTTGAGAGGATGATCAGCCACATTGGGACTGAGACACGGCCCAAACTCCTACGGGAGGCAGCAGTGAGGAATATTGGACAATGGGGGCAACCCTGATCCAGCAATGCCATGTGTGTGAAGAAAGCCTTAGGGTTGTAAAGCACTTTAGTTGGGGAAGAAAGCTTTGAGGTTAATAGCCTTGAGGAAGGACGTTACCCAAAGAATAAGCACCGGCTAACTCCGTGCCAGCAGCCGCGGTAATACGGGGGGTGCAAGCGTTAATCGGAATTACTGGGTGTAAAGGGTCTGTAGGTGGTTTGTTAAGTCAGATGTGAAAGCCCAAGGCTTAACCTTGGAACTGCATTTGATACTGGCAAACTAGAGTACGGTAGAGGAATGGGGAATTTCTGGTGTAGCGGTGAAATGCGTAGAGATCAGAAGGAACACCAATGGCGAAGGCAACATTCTGGACCGATACTGACACTGAGGGACGAAAGCGTGGGGATCAAACAGGATTAGATACCCTGGTAGTCCACGCTGTAAACGATGAGTACTAGCTGTTGGGGTCGGTGTAAAGGCTCTAGTGGCGCAGCTAACGCGATAAGTACTCCGCCTGGGGACTACGGCCGCAAGGCTAAAACTCAAAGGAATTGACGGGGACCCGCACAAGCGGTGGAGCATGTGGTTTAATTCGATGCAACGCGAAGAACCTTACCTGGTCTTGACATCCTGCGATCTTTCTAGAGATAGATTGGTGCCTTCGGGAACGCAGTGACAGGTGCTGCACGGCTGTCGTCAGCTCGTGTTGTGAAATGTTGGGTTAAGTCCCGCAACGAGCGCAACCCCTATTGATAGTTACCATCATTAAGTTGGGTACTCTATTGAGACTGCCGCTGACAAGGCGGAGGAAGGTGGGGACGACGTCAAGTCATCATGGCCCTTACGACCAGGGCTACACACGTGCTACAATGGGTATTACAGAGGGCTGCGAAGGAGCGATCTGGAGCGAAACTCAAAAAAGTACTCTTAGTCCGGATTGCAGTCTGCAACTCGACTGCATGAAGTCGGAATCGCTAGTAATCGCAGGTCAGAATACTGCGGTGAATACGTTCCCGGGTCTTGTACACACCGCCCGTCACACCATGGGAGTGGGTTGCTCCAGAAGTAGATAGCTTAACGAATGGGCGTTTACCACGGAGTGATTCATGACTGGGGTGAAGTCGTAACAAGGTAGCCGTAGGGGAACCTGCGGCTGGATCACCTCCTTAACGGAAATACGAAAGAATAAGAAATAAGCTTTAATTGCTGACCAAGTGATTTAGCATAGTGTTTGTAGGTAATGTATTTTAGTGTGAATAAGATACGGGTCTGTAGCTCAGTTGGTTAGAGCGCACCCCTGATAAGGGTGAGGTCGGTAGTTCAAGTCTACTCAGACCCACCAGTTTAGGTTTAGTTGGGGCCATAGCTCAGCTGGGAGAGCACCTGCTTTGCACGCAGGGGGTCAGCGGTTCGATCCCGCTTGGCTCCACCAATATTTTATTTACATGAAGATAGAGATATTTAACAATTTAGTATAGAAATAGACTTAAGAAAATAAGTGCAAGCGGTGGATGCCTTGGCATTTAGAGGCGATGAAGGACGTGATAATCTGCGATAAGCTTCGGTTAGCTGGTAAATGAGCTATGACCCGGAGATTTCCGAATGGGGGAACCCGGCTAGGATAACCTAGTCACTCACTCGATATAGGGTGTAGAGAGCGAACGAGGGGAACTGAAACATCTAAGTACCCTTAGGAAGAGAAATCAATTGAGATTCCCGTAGTAGTGGCGAGCGAAGTGGGAAGAGCCTGGTATAATTTAGCTGTAATTATAGTAGAACAAGTTGGAAAGCTTGACGATAGAGGGTGATAGTCCCGTATACGAAATAATCACAGTGGAACTAAGCATACGAACAAGTAAGACGGGGCACGTGGAACCTTGTCTGAATATGGGGGGACCATCCTCCAAGGCTAAATACTCCTGAATGACCGATAGTGAACTAGTACCGTGAGGGAAAGGTGAAAAGAACCCTTATAAAGGGAGTGAAATAGAATCTGAAACCGCTTGCATACAAGCAGTAGGAGCATGATTTAGTCATGTGACTGCGTACCTTTTGTATAATGGGTCAGCGAGTTACTTTTAGTGGCGAGGATAACTGAATAAGGGATCCGTAGCGAAAGCGAGTTTTAATAGGGCGACTAGTCGCTAGGAGTAGACCCGAAACCGGCGCGATCTATCCATGGCCAGGTTGAAGGTTAGGTAGTACTAACTGGAGGACCGAACCCAATACTGTTGCAAAAGTATGGGATGAGCTGTGGATCGGAGTGAAAGGCTAATCAAGCACGGAGATAGCTGGTTCTCCCCGAAAACTATTTAGGTAGTGCCTCGTGTATAACTCATTGGGGTAAAGCACTGTTTCGACAATGGGGGTTTTACGACCTTACTGACTCGATGCAAACTTAGAATACGATGAAGTTCAATCACGGGAGACACACTGCGGGTGCTAAGATCCGTAGTGGAAAGGGAAACAGCCCAGACCGCCAACTAAGGTCCCTAAGTCATAGCTAAGTGGGAAACGAAGTGGGAAGGCCCAGACAGCCAGGAGGTTGGCTTAGAAGCAGCCACCCTTTAAAGAAAGCGTAATAGCTCACTGGTCGAGTCGGCCTGCACGTAAGATTTAACGGGGCTAAGCTATGCACCGAAGTTGCGGAATATATTTAGTATATTGGTAGGGGAGCGTTCTGTAAGCCGATGAAGGTGAATTGAGAAGTTTGCTGGAGGTATCAGAAGTGCGAATGCTGACATGAGTAACGTAAAATAAGTGAGATTCTTATTGGCCGAAAACCCAAGGATTCCTACGTAATGTTAATCAACGTAGGGTAAGCCGGCCCCTAAGGCGTAGCTGAAGAGTGAAGTCGATGGGAAACAGGTTAATATTCCTGTGCCGCTTATATAAACGAAGGAGGGACGGAGAAGGTTAGGTAGGCCTGGCGAATGGTTGTCCAGGTGAAAGTATATAGGTAGAGGTGTTAGGCAAATCCGGCATCTTGTTAATCTGAGATACGAGACGAAGTCAAACTTGTTTGACAAAGCTATTGATACCATGCTTCCAGGAAAAGCTTCTAAGTATATTGTATAAGCGACCGTACTGTAAACCGACACTGGTGGGTAGGTAGAGAATACTAAGGCTATGAGATAACTCTGGTGAAGGAACTAGGCAAAATGACACCGTAACTTTGGAAAAAGGTGTGCCCTTGATGGTAATAAGACTTGCTCTTTGAGCTGTTGTGGGTTGCAGATACCAGGTGGCTGCGACTGTTTATCAAAAACACAGCACTCTGCGAAATCGTAAGATGAAGTATAGGGTGTGACGCCTGCCCGGTGCTGGAAGGTTAATTGAAGGGGTTAGCGCAAGCGAAGCTCTGGATCGAAGCCCCAGTAAACGGCGGCCGTAACTATAACGGTCCTAAGGTAGCGAAATTCCTTGTCGGGTAAGTTCCGACCTGCACGAATGGCGTAACGATGGCCACACTGTCTCCACCAGAGACTCAGTGAAATTGAAATCGCTGTGAAGATGCAGTGTACCCGCGGTTAGACGGAAAGACCCCGTGAACCTTTACTACAGCTTTGCACTGGACTTTGAATATTTATGTGTAGGATAGGTGGGAGACTATGAAACAGCTACGCCAGTAGTTGTGGAGTCGTCCTTGAAATACCACCCTTGAATATTTGAAGTTCTAACTCAGGAGAAATTCGAGGACAGTGTATGGTTAGTAGTTTGACTGGGACGGTCTCCTCCTAAAGAGTAACGGAGGAGTACGAAGGTGCACTCGGTACGGTCGGAAATCGTGCCAAGAGTATAAAGGCAAAAGTGCGCTTGACTGCGAGAGTGACGGCTCGAGCAGGTACGAAAGTAGGTCTTAGTGATCCGGTGGTCCCGAATGGAAGGGCCATCGCTCAACGGATAAAAGGTACTCCGGGGATAACAGGCTGATTCCTCCCAAGAGTTCATATCGACGGAGGAGTTTGGCACCTCGATGTCGGCTCATCACATCCTGGGGCTGAAGCAGGTCCCAAGGGTATGGCTGTTCGCCATTTAAAGTGGTACGCGAGCTGGGTTCAGAACGTCGTGAGACAGTTCGGTCCCTATCTGCCGTGGGCGTTAGAGATTTGAGAAGAGTTGCTCCTAGTACGAGAGGACCGGAGTGAACGAACCACTGGTGTTCCGGTTGTTTCGCCAGAAGCATTGCCGGGTAGCTACGTTCGGACGGGATAAACGCTGAAAGCATCTAAGTATGAAGCCTCCTTTCAAGATTAGATCTCTCTGATGTAAATCAGTAAGGAACGTTGGAGACTACGACGTTGATAGGCTGGGTGTGGAAGTACAGTAATGTATGAAGCTTACCAGTACTAATGATCCGAGAACTTAAGTCTATTTCTATACTAAATTGTTAAATATCTTTGTAACCCCAAAACACAGTTTTGGCGATGATAGCTTGTAGGAACCACCTGATCCCATTCCGAACTCAGAAGTGAAACTACAAAACGCCGATGATAGTCTGGCATTGCCCAGGTGAAAGTAGGTAGTCGCCATCTTATTAATTTATCCAAAGACTTATCGTGATAAGCTTAAATACAATGCCTCATAAAAATATGGGGCTTGTTGTTTTTGGCATTTGTAAACTTATATATATTGCTAATTTTTCTTCCTATGTAACTTTAAGAATTTTGTAAATAACTAGCAGCAATCTATTTTGCATTAAATTCTTTTTTAAAAATTTAAATTAGATCAGGAAGGCACAGGAAGGCATATAAGTGAAAATTAAATGCTATGTTAAATGTGAATGGAGAGAAAAAAGTTGAAAAACTTATTATGAAATAATGGTTAACCAAAGGTAAAGTGGTTATATCTGATATAGTAGAAAATACTGATATCAGTATACTTAAAACCATGAATACAAATCAACAAGATACTAATACTGCTTATGAGAGAATAAATAGGTATGAAGATAAGTGGCCTGATACAATTGAACCTTTGAAAAAAAAGCTTAGAAGATGAAAAACGTCATAAAAAATGGATTCAATATATTATAAGTAGTTGCAGTTAATAAGTAGTAGAATATATAATTTTAAAAAAAGAAAAATTGTGTAGTTATTTATAAAGATAAGTAGTAGGATTATCTGGACATTCATGTAAACCACACTCAAAGAATGTGGAAGCTACATTAGCAAAGATAACTAAAAGAAAAATTATAAATATAACTTTAGTGAAAATACGTATAATGTTGTTTTTTGCTTGGGATATTTCTTGAGGCCGTGTACGTAATTCATATTGTCTAGGGTATGACGTAACTATAGCAATATAAATTATAGCGATCATTGAGGTTACAAATATCCAGCTGTACATATGCATACCTAAAATTCTTGAACCGAATCCAACTGGATCTGTAACATGTAAGGCAATTTGTCTAAGAGAAACAAAAGATGTAAATACTGCAGCTAGTAGTGATAATGCATAATGGCTAGGACGTATATTAAAACGAATGTTAAGTAAAAAACCAAATCCAATTGCTAATAGACCTAATCGCTGTAATAAGCATAAAGGACAAGGAAGCTCATCCATTGCAAACTGGAAATAGAAAGCAGCAATTATAGTTACAGTTATTCCCATTAGTTCTATAGCACTTAAAGCTTTAATTAGGTCATTTTCAATAAACTTTTTCATAAGTAGTTTCTTTGTAATTATAAGTAGATAGATAAGTGATTTGTCGCGTGATGTAAAAAAATACAAGTCCAGCTACAATTAGGAAAATGCTGAATGTGATGACTCCCCAACGCCTATTAAACCAAGCAGTTAATATTGAAATGAAAAGTAACGTAAAACTTATTAGTATACTTGGCATATTTATTTTACTCCTACATTTAACAATTACAATTAAATAATAGCAGTAAATATAAAATGTTGTACATAAAATTTTTAAATTATGTTATTCAAAAGTATATTTCATACCACTATCTAATACCATTATGAGAATGTTATAACTTTGATGTTGTGGTAATTTTTCAATTAGTTTTTTGGCAACAAAATAGTTAGCACCACTGCTATGTCCAGCATAAATACCTTGTTCATTAGCTAAATAATGACATCCTTGTATCGCTTGGTCATCAGTAAATTGTATTATTTCGTCAATATATGAAAGATCCATTGAATTGCAAAAAA
>JAJIZL010021101.1:271146-299098 GCA_023969395.1 Amblyomma maculatum | reverse complement strand
TGTGTGTGTGTGTGTGTGTGTGTGTGTGTGTGTGTGCGCGCGCGCACACACGTACACACACGCGCGCGCGTTACGTACGCCACGCAGGATTGCCACTGAGGAGGCCTCTCTAGAAAGCCCTCTCCAAAAGTCATTACACATTCTCTTGAGACTGCGCCGTCCTTTGAGGAATGTAATAAATTCAGTGAATGGACTACAATACAGGCCTAGTACGCTGCAAGAACAGAAATCTTTATTCTCGTTTAGCATCAGGTGGGACGGTAGGCATTGAATGAATGCCCAGCGATTCAAGTAAATAGCGTAGAGAAAGGTTGCATACCCTTGAGGTAGGCACCTAATGAGCAGACTTTGAGCCAAATATGTAACGAAGCTCGGACACTCATAACGTATTTAGATTTGACGCAGAACGGGTATATCTCACGAACATCTAGAGCAACTCCTCAAATCTCCCTTCCACGCATGACGTGACGGCCAAGCAGCTTTATCTAGGTCTATACATGTATATCTCTTTACACTCGACTAAAACACCCCCCCCCCCTTCCCAATCCTCCCCTCCTTAAACAAAATATGTCACGTATCTCCGCACAACCGAAATACGATAATAAAGAAAGGAGAAATAGGAGGGAAGAACCATGTACTCATCATCTACGTTCGTTTAAGACACTTGAACGATGCAGCAATGCAGGCATATCTCTTCGTAATGCAACCTAAAGAAAAAGCTTGGAACGCGAAGGTACGCGGTTAGTCTGAGGGTCAGAATTAAGAAAGCCTTGCCTTAATGAGGAGCGTAACGAGACTAAAATTACTGAAGCGTATCCACTTAAGCGATTCTTGTGTTCAACGTTTACAGCGAATTGCTTAATACGAGCGGTTCTGCATACGCTCAGATGTTCGCTGTACATATGCGACAGAACAAGTATTATTATAACTAAACAAAAAATCATGAGCATGCGAAATCCAGCACATGAAAAAATGCGTCGTAATTAATTAACGCGAAAAGTTTTGTCCACATTACCCATTTCAGCAATTTTAAGAACTTTAGCAATAATTAACATGTAAAGAGAGAAATTAATATAAAGAGAAAGTAGCTGCTGTTTTCTTGGCATCATATTTCTGTATTAATGCTTTTTTTGCAAGTCGATAGCGAGGGTTACCATGGTGAACTGAAATATACGCAGCGTAGTCGAGTCAGCGCACGCATAATGAAGATTTGGACCCCTCCGAGGATTCAAGCAGTTTCACAAACGCGCAGTTCAATTTGTTGCTCACCAGCACTGCCGCTAATGAACTGAAATTGGTTGCGCCTACCTCGTTCGCCGAATTATCGGCTAAGACGGCGCACTTTGTACTGCAGCGGACATAGTCAAGATTATGGCGATGATGACGACACTCCGTTTTTACTAGCGAACGCAAAGCTCAATTTGTTTCTCACCAGCACTGCCGCTAATGATCTGAAATTGGTTGCGCCTACTTCGTTCGGCGAATTATAGGCCTACACTGCGCCCTTGGCACTGCAGCGGACGTAGTCAGAATTATGGCGATGATGACGAGACTTCGTTTTTAAAGCTAGCATTTCAAATCTGCTTGGGCGGCTAAAACAAAATGACATTAAATTTCTAACTGCCAAATAAAAAAGAACAGAAGAAAGCTGGGAACGTTCGAGTGAAAGTGTGGTTCGCAAATTGCCAATTTACGAAACGACCTTTTTTAGAAGCCCTTGAGGAGAAAAGAGCGTGAACGAAAAACAAAAAAAGAAGAGAAAAAGAAGAGAGAGACGCAGTGCCCATCTCTGCGTGTTGTCTCCGTTTAAAAACCACACGTGAGAAGGCACCAAGTGGTGTTCCGTGGTAATCTTCTTTTCTGTTCCACTCGCAAGCTCCAAGTCCATAATGAGGTCGTTAGTATTCCTCGTGGATTACAGTCCAATCCTAAAACCTTTGAGGTACGTCGTTAGTACAAATGTGAATTCTTAAAAGCGCTCACGTGGGACGCTGAAGCGTTGTGCAAATCGTGCCGCCGTTCGCTTGACGTAGACACACGTAAGGAACGAGTTGGTGGCGGTGATCTTTAGTGTCTGGTACTTTTCTTTTTTCAGGGTAGTGGTGGCGGTGGTGGTGGGGGAGGTAAGGGGGCGGGAATTGATCTAACTTAGGTCTACGGGCATGCTCTTTTCTTGCTCCCAGCGTCCAGCTGGGTATTCGTATAGAAAGTAATGAAGTGCTGGATGCGCCCCACAGCCTGTTCTTGGTTTCAAGAAGGTAACTAACCAACAGCACCTCCCTCCCCCCGCCGCACCTTCTCCCCCAAATAATTAAAGCAGCGCTTTTGATAACTTTTCCCAATGACTAATAAAGTGGGCTGGCGCAAAAATAGGTTTCAGAACAGAGAACAAAGTAAACTTCCGCGAGTTTTTTTTCTTGCTCAACTTCTTTGTTTCTTCCTATGTCTCAGCTAACCGTTAGAAGAACATCATGTAGATTCAGGGTAAGAAAGTTGCGCTAACCCTTTACCTCGCCTTCCTTCTCGAAGCTTCTTGAACTAAACAAGCAACATCATCGCCAAGGAGCGCTACGAAGCTTGAAAGAGAGCATGAAGTATATAAAAGAAAGTTTAGGCACGGCTTCCTCAGTTCGAAAGAAGCTCTCCTTGTTTTTCTCATGAGCTAAGGGCTGAAGTTATGCGCCGGGGATCCAACACTCGCTGAAAAAAAGAGGCAAGAACCTTCTTACTTCTTGTCCTGTTTCTCAGCTTCTGAAGCAACAAAAGCGCCAACGCTTCGCGGTCCACGACAAAGGAAGCGAAGGCAGAGGTCCCTAGACCGCCACCACCATCACCACCACCGCCGCACGCAGAGGGGGAAGTTTTTCGCACGGCAACAATGAGCGGTAGGAGAAACGAAAGACCCGATGCATATTCATTAGGGTAATTTAGGATGTAAATTCGAGCCGTGACCGAGACCGCGCGCGCCCACGACACTGCGTGGGTGGATGCTGCTGTATGTGCATGTATGCGTACGCGTTCCTCGCCAAACACCGCCGTTACTGCGCCCTCGTTTCCAGGCCTGCGGAGGCCGTCGTCGTCGCTGTCGAAATAAGCAGCAAGTTAACTTGACCGCTGCCGAGCTCGCATCCCACCGGATTACAGCAAGACGCCGCCGCTCGTAGCCCCGCTAGGCTCCGCTTCATGTTTCCCGCGCCGCTGCTGCTGTTACTGCCGCCTATCGGCGCACCAAGAAAGAATCCCTACTAAGCCGCGAACTTTGACTTCCGCGAGACGAAGGCGAGCGTATACGTTGCCGTGGCAGAGCCGTCGTCCTCGGCGCGCACATCTTTAGCGCTATAAATGCAAGAACATGTTATTACCTTATCCGCATGCTTGCTCAGAACGCTGTGATTGCTGTTGAGGCAGCATTTCTTTTTTCGTTTTCTTCGCTCGCTCTTGCTTCATTTCACTTTTTTTTTTCTTTTTTTATCATTCTTGCTTCTGGGTGCCGACGGCCACGCGCGGCTTGAATTATTATTATTATTGTTGTTGCGATAACTGTGCCACTCGGTCCCCGAGTCGCATCGGAGAAAGATTATTACTTCTTTTTTTTTTTTAATGGCGGCGCCCGCATTAGCATGGAAACAACGCGAGTGATCACCTCTTCTCCACATCGCTCTTTTTCTAACATCTTGCGTCTTGCCGACGATTCCCGGGAGATTGCTCTCCCTTATTGTCGTTTTTTCTCGCTTTGTCTCTCTTCACTCTCATTAGTGAAAGTGATATGCTTGGGAAGCCACTATTCAGGCCGCAGAGGAAGTGCTCATGCAATGTTTCCTTGATTGATTATACAAGTGCGACTGCCTCTGTAGAGGTTAGTTGCACGCGCGTGGACCTTTTTATATGTATATTATGCACTATTTGACGGCAACATTCTTGAATCGCCAAGCCATGTAGCCCCTTAAGGAATGGGAAAGTTTTTGTACACTGTTCCTTTTCTCAGCGGGAACTAAATTTTAGGTAATATTTTGCAGCATCAAAGGAGGCAACAAATTTAAGATCAATCGAATCGTTGTCTATTTTCGACCATGTTCATTACATTTTATTTCATGATGTGGAATACAACCTGGAACAGTTAGGATGTTCAAAAGAGCTCTGCGACAGTTTTCATGAAAACTTCATTGGTCGTCTCAATGTCTGGGACGGAATGGGTAAGTTTTTTGGAAAAACTCAGAAAGGGCTGCATTTAAAGAATATTTTGGGCTATCGATTTGATCGATGGGGAGAAAATGCAAAAGCATGCGCCTTCTTGACTTTGGTTATGTAGGATGAGAAGCACATATGAGACATTCGTATTATTAGTGCTTTTTGTTGCCCTAGTTTTTCGTTATATCTGGGTTGCTCGTTATGCTCAAGCATTTCGTTATATCCGAATCTTTCTTGTTTATTCTCTCATACCTCTCCGGTGTAAAGAAAAATTGAAATTTCCCTCCCCTTTAGGCCACCTTCCAACCGTAGTTACTCTTCCGAGTCCTATGCCGCCATGGTAGCAGGCAGGTGTCCCTTTCCACGTGCCCAGTGGAGGATGCCGCAGAGGCTACGCACAAGGCAGGAAGTTTTTACCTTCGTGATATTCCTAATAATTTCACATTAAAAGAATAGCAAAAAAGGGAGTTGGAGACTAATGATTGTGAACGCTTATAATATCCTTTAGAGCTAGAGATAGAGAAAACAAAAACGAAAAAAAGGAAAGCCGATCTGTCCCAATAATAAAACAAAAAACAAAAACAGAAGAGCATTGTCAGCGAGCATGAACGCCATTTACTCCCTCCTCACAGGTAAAAAGAAAAAAAAAAGAGAAAAGCAGCCCACAACGAAGAGTCAAAAAAGTCAAACTGCGCATTCGAAAGCTGTGTTATAAGATTACAATACCGCATTTCTTTCTATTTTCTACGTCATTTTATGTGAAAAGCTATGCGGCCGCAGAGATAACGGCGAAAAGCGGGGCTAGGAAAGATGAAAGGAAACCTGGTAGCATTTATCCTCCTTAGAATAAATTAATACTGTCACAGATGTCGATGTGTCGACTCCGGCAATCATGTACCTTATGGCTGTCATATACCTTGCAGCAGTACAGGCGCTAACGCCGGCGCTAGCGTCGATGCAGTCCCCAGATTTTTTGGTGAACGAGACCTTTAACGTTATGGCGTTAAAGGTGCGAGTGGTTGAAGTAGTATACGCATATACATTTCTTCACTGTACATTTCCCAACGACAGGTTAAGGATGCGAGTAAGGGCAGGTAAGATAGGAAAGGTTCGTCTCAAGTGATGCCGCCGTCAAAAGCAGCGATCACTGCCTCTCTTTTTCTGTCTCACCACTTCTCTGTAAGATTGCCGGCATCCTCGGCGACTGCCAGGAACAAGCTTCACCGGCAGGTTACGCCACTTTCAGGAACGTGCTGTGTGCACATCTACGCTATACGTGCAGCGGCACGCACTTCTGCCTCAGCGATCCCCGGCGTGTTATCGCCCCACGGAGTCTCCCTTCGACGATTGCGCTTAGTGTGCACCCCCTTGCCCAGTTCTTCTTCTTTTTTTTTTTTTTTTTTTTGCATTCCAGTGTACAGAACACGCAAGAAAGAGAGCTGGCCTTCTTGAAGCACCGGCGGCCGTACCACAAGGGTAGCAGCAGCAGCTCAAGTGAGACGACTCGTCCGTCCAGTCCAGGCAACAACGTGCTGCTCGAGAGCGGCGCTGTTTCGCCCATCAGTTTCTCTTCACCGCCAGTGTCCAAAACATGTGAACACAGAAGAGCGCGAACAACCACATACGTACTACACGTACAGCGGCAGCAGCGCTGAGCCTGACGGCCAATCAATAGCGTCATGCGAACCCATAAGGGAAGAGGGGAGAAGAAAAATGCAGCTTTGAAGAGCGGCCCCAGTGGGGAAAGAGGGAGGGTGCGACGCGCGCACCAAGGGCTGGCGCTGCTTGCTGCTCCTGTTCCGATCGTGTTATTGCCTGGCTCTGCGGAAAGGCGACGTCCTCGGACGGGGCGGAGGAGGCTCGTGGGAGACTTCGCGAGCAGATGTTGCCCGCTTGCTGCTGCTGCTGCAGTGCCAGAAGCACCATCCTGTCTCTTCTTTCTGTGCCCCTTGTATACTAGACCAACACCCTCTCTTCTTTGTCTACTCTTTCCACTTCAAACTAGCAATACTGGCCTTCCCGTACACCCTAAAGGGCCGGACTGCAGTCTCGATACTCCACTGAACCGGCCACCCGCCCTTCTTGAGCCTCCCATCTCTGTGTTCAGGGCAAATGAGAAGTTAAGAAAGAAGCAGCGATAGTATGATTTTCCTCAAGCCACCTCCCTCTGTTCCCGTCTTTTCACAAATGCTTTTAGCGAAAGCGAAAGGAATATTGTGAGCTCTGCTACGCTATACTGAAAGACTTTCCTTAGGTTCACGTATTGCATTTTTCACGCTTCAGGCCGCTTAGTATATGTGCTCATGACTGTGTGTTGCATGGGTTGTACTTGAATGCCATAGCTAGAGCATCGCGTCCCCTTTTTCTGTGGGCCAGCACGTTCCACATGATTCGCTCGCAGCGTTTCACAAAGGCGGGGGCACGTCATGCATCGAAAGCGCAGAGTGGCATCTTTGAGTGATCTTTGCGTGCTGTTTGTTTCACGATGGTGTGAGAGAACAGTCATCCAGTGCTGCGGGCTCCAGAAAGTTTGCTACGTTCTGGTTTTACTACACGTGAAATGGAAATCGTTCATTCTTTTTTTTCAATTTCATTCTTCTTATTGCTAATACGCTGTAAGGGAAGTAAATGATCAGCGATGGCTTTTATTGCGTTGCGCATTATCGCTAGAGTTAAATCCTCGTCAGGAGGTAAGCAGCCCACTCTTTCTGCGTCTTGGGGACACACAAATCCATACGCATATGCCCCGAATAAAACAAATGATTTAAAAGAAATGAAACGCACTCTATAATTCGTCAGTATTAATGTGAAAGCATTATTAGTGTCATGAAGGTGAAAATGCCACCTGAGAAACCTGTCACCTACCAACTGTAGCAGGTGGCAGCTGGTTGAGGGGAAAACTGATAGTTACAAGCGTCTGTATGATGTCTCGGTCTGAATCCAAGCTATTGTCAAAGAGGCATGACTGTGTATAGAAATTGAATGGCAATAAAATACGAATGGAACAGTGTGATTTTAAGGGCCCTCGCAAAAGGGTTGATAGCATTTTTTTACACAGAAATTTTAAAACATTGATTGGGAAAGGAAAGAAGAATACGTCACACCTATTCCGGATCAATCATTATTATCACCCCTAACCCCAAACATTTCAAAGAAGTTAAAGTACATGGAAAGCGGAATACGTGTCATATTGGCAAACCACAATTGTTCATTTTTTTTTTAACTTCCTTAAAAATATGTCTTTTTTGAGACGTGTGTACATCGAATTAATTGCTTTTCTTGCGCCTTTTATTCTGGCGTTCCTAATACGCCGTCCTCAAAATTTCTTGACGGGTAATCGAGACGTCTGCCTACACCAGGTGAAATTGGACAGTTCGTATGAATTTCTTATTCCTCGTTCTATGAAACCTCCTCCTCGTTCTATAAAGGGTGATGGCATTCGAAGACAGGAAGTAGAAAACCTCGAGAACACCTAACCGATCCTCCTGTAAAGAAAAAATGGGTGTTCCATTACTTTAACGACGTGCTCCTTGCGTAATTACGGTGAGTCGAGCAGGATAGGGTAAAAAAAAACACGAGGCGGCCAGTGTTCAGGAGCGGCAGATGGGAAGAAATTTTTATTTAATTATACGCTTGAGATGTAGAGCTAGGTGCTACGAAGGCCCTGCCGGAGAATTCGGCTCCATTTCATACCGAGCAGTAATCTGAATAGGGCTAGGTGTATTGGATTAAAAAAAAGGCAAGCATATCGTTCTTCATTATAGCAGATGCTGGCCAGATGCTCCGTGCTCTGATTACAGAGAGTGAGGTAAGTGCAAATCGCCTAGGTAGATGTCAGAAACAATATCTTTATTATAGCAAAGACAATTTTAGTTTTTAAATACACACGGGAAATATTATTTTACAGCTTTCTAGCTGTACTAACTTTGTTAAACAGCAACAGTTTCTTTTAAAACAAACAAACTAGAAGCGAGAAGTTCCCCTTTGAATCTCTTGTTCTGCAATTGTGCTCATCTCCGTGTACTTGCGTTCGCATTACAATGGCTTATGTAATCTTCCTTTGGTTTACGACCGTAACACTTGCATTTGTGCCTTATTGCTCATCGATATTTGGAGACGACAACGCTTTAATTTCGCTAAGAGCTTCGCTTTTCTAACACAAAAAGAAATGTTTCAGTTTAGACCTGTTTCTTTTGTCGGAAGGAATGCACCTGGCGCAGTTTACAATATATATAAAGAAAGTGTTGTGGCATAAATATTCACAGCTGATATCTCGTAATTGTAATACAAAGTCTAGAGGAGTTGATATTTGAAGATTTTATAGCAGCTTATATTTTCTGCTTGCCTCCATGATATTTATATAAGACGCAAAATAAAGTGAAATTGGCCACGTAAGTTATCGCTTAATACATAAGAATCATTTAACCTACAGAAAGAAACAAAAGGAAGAGCCAGCAAAAGTGTGTGACGTGAATGCAAGAATACCTTGGATCATGAAGAACTATCCGTGTTTCACCAGAAATATGAGTTTAATGCCCTGATTATCGTACATACGCATAAATCAAGTCAGAGTAAATAATGAAGCCCTTTCTGCGCTATGTAAGCTTCCGGTGTATATTCTTCGGCTTGAAAGAAGAGTACTCGTCTTGCACGGAGTTAGCGATAACTGATTAATATAGCTGGATTTTTCTACTGATTCTAAAAAAGACTCTCGTTGTTGGATGTAAAATGAAAGTAAGTGTATATCAATAATTTTTAAGCTTTCCATAACATTTCTGCTGACACAACAGCATCAAAGATTCATATTGTTGTAATTTACACTCAGAAAGCTTAAAGACCGACGAAGAGTACTGGCATGAAATGGGATCAGATGCGAATGCAGCATGGCGTTTAGATCATAATGCATTTTCTCTGCCATATTGTTAATGCCGTCAAAACGACCAAGGAAGACTGAAATCGCATAATATAGCATTTGTATGAATTTACGTTTAAATTCAAGGTGGTGCGTATGTCTATCCGGAAACGGATATATAAGTGCGGCAGGTAGGCATGAGAACTTGTGATTTTTAGTAAGTTAAATGAGTTCATTATGCTCTAAACTTCGTTGTTTATGGTTTTTCTTCAAAAATACCACAAGATTTTTTTTTTTTTTTTTTGTGGGCACAATGCACTGTTCGGTCTACTTGGAAGTTGTATTTTCAAACGAGACGCCGGCCTAATAATGCACATGTGTGAATATTTCAGCAATGAACTTCGATTTCGCACCTGCTTTGAATACCTCGCCTTTCTGCCTCACATGTTTTGAGAAAAGGGCATTTTGCACCTTGACTAATGCCATGTTGACATATATTTTGTCGCGCCAGCACTTGAACCCTGAAGTGAACGGTTTTCACTTCTCTTTTAAACACGCATTGTTTTCTTGTCTTCATTAGTTGAAGAAGTCGCGAAGAATCGAAGATGGTTGGCAGAGGCTTCTGTAAGGCTGTGGAGATCGCCCATGCCCGCCGCGAGAGGACAACGGTTTCGTAGAAGTTCGCAAACATAACCTGTAGCCGTAAAACTCTACGCCAGCTTAGTTATCAGACGCTTGGCTTGGTTAACGCTTTTGTAACGACTAAATATTTAGTTTTCTTAAATCAGTCGCAGATTCCCTCTAGGCACCCTGTGTTTCTGATGACGATAGCCAAGACGGGCGTTGAGTTACTCTAACAATGGACACACTATTGGCAGCTTGCACACTCTATCATGCGTGCACACGATTAAATTCATATATGCAATAACGTAACTAGGTGACGTGCTTATACCCTCAGCTACCGGCCCATTACGCCAACGTTCTGCAAAATGCAGGTTACATAAAACACTTGTAATGCAAATAGGATCATCAGAAAACAGCATATGAAGTATAACATATCAGTTACAGGAAGATAGGAGGTTAGTCGATTTACTTACTAACTGACTGACAAATTGAGTGATTAATTAATAATTTATTGATTGATATTTAATTTATACAAGACATATGCGAGGTGACCAGACACAAAGGCGAATGACTTCTTTCTGACTAGGCACTTCCTTGCGAACATTGCTTAGCAGCCTCACCTAAGAGCGCATATGTGAGTGGAAGATGCGCAATCTTTGCAAAGAAGAGTGATGTACGAAGCAGGAAAACAGACATCAGCAAACACTTACACGTTGCTGCAGCAAATAAGCGGACTATCAGTAACAATAAAAGGAGCGGTATTAGTGCTGACTTCGCCTTGACTTTTATCCTCGTTTTTTGTGCGGTTCTATAGAGGTATCAAAGATGTCTTCTTCAAGAGGTTTCATACCACTTACTTTAGTTTTACGATACCGTCTCGTACCGGGATGCGGTGTTTTAATATATAGGACTAAAAATAACAATGTCACAATGGCACTTCTGCTACTGCAAGAGAAGAAAGTAAGAAAAAAAAACATCGACTAGTAGAAGGACCTGTATTTAGTACTCTGTTAGGCTATCCTCTTCAGCAAATTTAAAACCCTTTCGAATGGCGAAGTGTATTTTTCTCATTGCGTTAAAACATCTGTTTAAGCGGTACTTTGGTTTAGAATACAAAAGCGCACGTTTGTATTGAGGCTGAAACAAGGCGCATTAACTTTGGGTGCCCAAATCAACTGCAAGAAAGCAAGAAAACTTTTTTCTTCGTGCCCTTAACTCAGTCGCTTGCAAGCAACTACCGGAAAGTTTAAAAAGAAATTTTTTTTACCTATCGCTGACAAAGAAGCTACTTTAAATAAGAGTTTCTTTTCTAACTAGGCACCTACAGAAGCAACAACTCTCATACTGCGACAGTATTATTGTCGCATAGTGACTATTGAGAACAAAACATGAAGTTGACTCGGTCAATCAACCAATCAATCAATCGATCGATCAATCAATCAGTCAATCAATCAATCAATCAATCAATCAATTAATTTCACTCTAGCCTTAATTTTTCACTACTGGGTGTAGCTAAAATTGCGTAATGTGTCTCAAAAAGAGCTGTTTCGAAATATTGACAGTTTTACTTGAAGTGCGATTTTTTTTTTATCGCACTCGCCTAGACCTTACAAATGTCTAGCCATTTTCCTGGAACGCATCCACGGTGGTCACCCAAGGAAGCGCACCTGCTGCCGCGCATGTGCAGGAGACTCACAGCCGGTCCGTTATACGCCTATGGCGGTATATGTCCGCGCTGTGCTAAATCTCTACATCAACATCATATATCTTTGGCGCTACCCTAATCTCTTTGTTCCAAACTTTCATCTTTCGCACCTTAATGATTCCATATGACAGAATGTTTTGTATGTAACCTAAAAGCTTCAAATATGGCGCAAAAAAAATAAAATGCGTTTGAAAGCTCCAGTGAATTACTCCTTTGCCTGTCTCTTCCCAAAATGTAATGCTAGCAAGCGTAGCGCTGCTTGTGCGAGCTCAGCTAACTTATTTTAGCCGCAAGCCCTCGAGGTCGCCGACACATACACCAATAGAAAAAATAAGATTCCTGCGAACACGTATATCGGGCGAACCGAATTCCACACGTGATATACAAGGCGAGGAAAATAAATGCCGATCCGAGCGACGACGTTCTGAAATATCCTCTTACCATATAGAAGCAAAAAAAAAAATGATAATAAAGTACGGCAAAGGTCCACCTCACACGAAGCTTCAGCGCGAGGGAGACAGGCTGGCGTAGTAATTACGGTTGCCGAGCAGCGACTGGGGCCAGCCTTAAGGCTGCCCCTGGAAGTGCCGTTAAGGTTCGTTTCAAATTACAGTCGAGCGCTCCGACACTCGGAGGGTAGCCGCGAACGCACGCGCTCAGGGCTGCCAGCTCTAATGAAATCGTTTCCGTCGTTCTTGCGCCCGGTAATAACTGCGAAATACCGCACGCACCACTGGCAGCCCGGTTTCCGGTGTCAGGCACTGTGTGGTGCCTCAGTTACCCTCTTCGATTCGCGTTCTCTCATTTATATTCTGCTGCTGAAAAGTTGTGACTTAAGCAGGCATCCTATTCTTTCTTCCACCTTTGCTTCTTTCACTCTTTTTGTGTGACTGTGTTTCTTGTTCTCACTAACTTTAATGTTACTTGCGCCTTCCCAGGTTTGGGTTCCGTCTAAAGATGAGAGGAAGATTGGCCTTTGTAGCTGCTATACTTGTTTATTTAGAAATACCCTGGACCACACGGGTGCCTCCTCTTCCTGTGTTTTCTACTGTTTTATATTTTGTCTTTCGCCATTTGTAGTCCATTCTGTTACGACCCGAAGGCACTGGTGGCGCTAACTACAATAAAATGTCACTGCTCTAGAAGACTTTCTTGCATGGGACACAAGTAGAACTTCTAGTCAATCGTCAGAGAAATATGTATCGACTAAACCGCGACTCATTGACGGAGTATTGATTCAGTATCAAGTGCATCTGAGATGTTGCAGAGGGCTTGCCTCTTGGACATTCGCAGCATGGATTAAGATGGCGAAATGAAGGTGAAACCCTTACCCCAAAGAAACAACGGATATGAATGTCCGTAATTGAAACTTCTTCATGGACAGCTTGTGTTGACCCCTATTTTCTCATCTTCACGCTAATTGATCCTTGTTACGGGAACTACAGCTGGTTACGAATGACCTACAGCTGCGTCGAATTCCTTTTAACGCAATAGTTACCATGCACGCACGTTCACACGGCTTGCTGAAACTTGGGCTTTGTATCTATGTCGAGTAGTCACTCACCATCGATGCCTGTACAACGCGGAAACTTAAGCCTGTATGCTAATAATAATGTGCGAGACATTAGAGGTAGAATCTAACAGATTGGTAATTAAGCGAGCAGTGACTACAAGTACGCGAAAGAGAAAACTGAAGGGGGCCCGCAAACGAGAGCAAAAATTAAAGAGCACTGCAGAATCTACATTGGAGTAATGCAAAAGCACGGATGCTGCTGTTAGTTGCTTCTAGTTGTTTAATTCACATCTTGTTTACCCATTTTAGTCTTTGGTACTTTCAAACTGTGCGCCAATCCCTTCCTATGCCTTTTTTCGGCTCTACTTCTGGTTGCGTGACGTCACATCCGCTACGTCACATCATTTAACTTTTTGTGTATTCATTTTAGCCTTTGGTACTTTCAAATTGCGCGCCAATCCCTTCCTATGCCCTTTTTCGGCTCTACTTTCGGTTTCGTGACGTCACATCCTTGACGGCATCCTAAGAGACGGACTTAACTATTTTATTCTTTGGAACTTTCAAATTGCGCCAATCCTTTCCTATGTCCTTTTTTGGCTCGACTTCAGGTTGCGTGACGTCACATCCTTGACGTCACCTTAGTTAGCTGATTTAATAACCTATTTAGTATTTGATTCATCTTGACGTCACCCTAATTGACTGACGTAATTAACTATTTTAGTATTTGATACATTCAAATGTGACGCCAAGCCATTGGCTAATGAGACCATTTCCGCCTTCACTTTTACATTTTTTACCTCTAATTAATGACCTAATTAACTTATTGCCTAATTATGTTTGTGCACAACATTACGACAGCTTCTACCGATTGAAACCACTCATTAACCTCCACCACTTCTCAATTACTCACTACTGCTGCGGACAACTTTTACATTTTGCCTGTAATTATTTGCCTAATTAACTTAATGGCCTAACTACTTTTTCAAACACAACATTATGTCACACTATATCGATTGACACAACTCATTAACCTGTACCTCTTCTCAATCACTCACAACTTCTGCGGACACGATTTTGCTGACGCCGTCTGCGGACGTAAACCCGTGAATATTACTAAACATTAATAAAATAAATTAATTTCGCATTAATAAACACTACCGCGTCATGTCCTTAAATGCGGAGCTTAAGCGTCTCCCATAATTCTTGCCCAGCAGATGAGAGAAAACAAGCTTATTTACAGGTGTCTATTTCTAGATTTCGTTTATAAGTACAGGCGAAACTTTCTATGATTAACGACAACCTGCGTACATTTGGCGACTGTCACAAGATCGACTCCACGCTGCGGTGACGACGCAAACTATTAAAAGAAGTGTCGGCGCGTGCAATGCTCCGTTGCGTAGGTTTTGCGTGCTGAGGATTTGGTTGCCGCTCTCAGAATTTGTAAAAAGTACAGTAGGACTAAGTTGTTTCTTAACACGAATCGTGGAGGAAAAAGCAGCGTGAACGTAGACAAAACATGAAGGCCACGCGAGTGCACCAACTATCCTAAACGCCTGCTCTGCTTAACACGAACATTTCGACTAGTAACGGTCTCCTGGATAACACTAAGGGCAGAAGACAACTACATGAACGAGGTGTAGTCTTGGAGTCTTCGTCAAAAGTCCTGAATCCAGAGGATTTTCGTCTCGGCCAGAAAATGGAGCCGTCACGCCATCATCAAAGGGCAAATGGTATTTAAAATGCTAGGAAATGATGTTTAAACACAGCAATAAACAATAGCATAGCATTTCACGGCCCTTTAGTCATATATGGCGCCGTGACGGCTTCATTTTGCATCTGAGGCAAAACTCCTTTGGGTTCAGGACTTTTTACCAAGGCTGTAAATGTAGATACCTGTGCGCAGGAACGGACTGCTTCTGGCAGCGCGCACTGGTGCTGGCTCGACTGCTGTGGACAAGCTTGATGACGTCTGACTGCGAGGGTTCCAACAGTCGCGAGCGCTGCGTCGCAGATCTGTGTTCGCTATCATTGGGAGTGGCCGACAAGGTGGCGCCGAAGAGGCACTCATCCGCCGAGGAGAATAACAGCGACTTCTTCAGAGTGCATGCGCAGTACTGGTAGAAATTGTCGTTTGACCTGGCAGCGGTTTTTTGGAAACCGCCGCTGATGTATGCATAATGGCCGTGATTGCCGAGAGCCGACCAGGACTCAAGGCATTAGAATCACTGTGACCACTTATAAAGTCAGTTAATTAGATTTAGACATCTATCTAGAGCTGAAGTGGTTTTAGCCCTAGCGGCTTTAACACTGCGAAAACTATCGCCGTAGCTAGCCCAGCGCGGAGAAGAAAAGCGCGTTGTTCTGCTGCCCAAGCAAACAGGAGCAACTATAGCGCAGGTCGCAGCAACCTCTCAACTCACATCCCTTTGGGTAGCGGGTTCTAGAAATGTCCTAGGAAGCCTGGTGTTGACACATTGCTTTTCACGAGAGCAACATCAACAAAAATTACTCAAATGCTATTTACATACGATATTTACATATGACACACTAAAATTCACGCATATACAACAAAGGCTCTAGCCTTGAAAGCCACACGGGAGGCTCTGCTGCAGCTTTCTGGATTGCCAAAAACCTGTCCACGCTTTCCCGAAAATAAATTCTGGCAGGCCGTGCATCTTTATCGCAATGGTAACCCGCCATTCTTGAGCGCCATATACAGTGGAGGCCCATGAGCATAATTAAATCAAATGGTACCCCATCTTCACTTTCTACGCATAAGTACCAAATGCCATGCGGATCTAGCGGAAAATCTTTCATTAGCTGCAGCCGGACTAATTTATTCAGACGAGTAAAAGATGGTGGGCTAGGATTGGGCCACCTGTTTTTGCGACAGCTGGTCAGTCGTGTTTTGTTTTTTAGAGACCCGACCGACCCTTTCTTACGCACCGTATGCCAAGTCAGACTGAGGCGGCTGCTACCGGAGTACGTTGTTTCAAGTGAAGAATTTTTCCGCAGGAATTAAGGGCTTTTATAGAGAAGTCGTAGTAAGTGTTCGGTTCCTTTCAGCGCGGTTTTCAAGTGATTATTTGTCTACAATAAAACAAAAAAAATTGTATCGTGCATTATGTGCTATTATGTTCCCTGTGCCTTTGTACAGGGCCTAGTACGATGGAGGCCCAGGTGCAGATGTTTTAAAAAGGGTAAAAAGAATGGAGGTGATGCCAGGAGCAAAAACCTTTTTTTTTTTTAAATTGCACACCGAAACCTGGCTGGTAAAAACATTTTTCGAGAAAGGGATTATTCATACCCTGGGGATCACACTGTTTAATATGCAGGAAGCCAGAAACAATAGACCATGTGTTTTTTTGCACTGTTGGGAAGGAGCATATTTATAGGCCATGCCGGGTCCTTAGTTGAAGCTCTATGAATGTGAACCTACTGTTTGCGTCTTGGAGTTTGACTTCCTTATCGGCACATATTGATAACTACAAGATCTGTAATGAATATGCCAGACAGGTATTAGATTATTCATGATAATTATCAGTGTTGACGTGGTTGGTCGTACTTGTATGGTCAGATAAATGGGTGTGCGTGCACTCTCGCGTTCTGCGCTTATAGGTGAGGCTTAAGCGTCCCTTAATTCAAACATGAACTGACATCATGGTTTCACGTTTTATTTTTTATCCCTTAGAAAAAATAGAGAAAAGCATGAATTGGACGTGCCAACAAAACGCCTCGGTACCTCTTCACTCAAGTGTGGCAGCTGCTGTTGGGATTGAAGCATTGCTATGCTGCTACAGCAGATCACTCCATGTTCATTAGTACTGAGAAAAAAATTAACTGTCTATATTTGTTTTTTTGCTGCGTGCTCAAGTACCACCTGCAAAAAACTCTGTCGCTTGTAAAAAGAAGAAAAAATACCTGTTTAACAATTCATTTACCACCAGAAAATGCTAAATATAATCCTTTCAAAAACTAAAACCAAACATTTGTATAGGATGATTTCGAGTGTTGCAACGCCAATGGTTTACCTTTAGCATACCTGAAACATTCAAGGGGTGGCTATCGGGAAACTAATCAAAACATTGGCTGATTGGGCAGGGCAGCCGCAGAGAGTGGCCGCGCAATGAGCATCTGTTGTTGCAGTTGTAGTGGTATATTGCTTAATTAACAAATGGCAAGAAGGTATGCATGCTACTGACTGCAGGAATTGCTACCTACGCATACGTACTAACTTGAGCACACAAGTTGCATGCGGCCAGCGGAGATAAAAGGTCCACAAAAGAGATAGGTATGCCAAGTATAATTTCGAGAGATAGTGAGAAACGACAAAATGTAGTTGTATGCACTATTTACGTACAAAAAATTTCACCGCAGTGCGTACTGCCGCTCGCACTCTGGGCGACGGTACCTTGGTTTTCCGAGGCCGAAATGAATAAGTCTTCTAGCTTACTTCACTTTGCTGCTGCCCAGCGCCTAAAGTAGGATTGTTATTGGTGGGCGCTCTCGATCCTGATCTCTAACTAGTCAGGTAGATTTCAGGTCGGAAAGTCCAGGCTCCACGTCTGCGTTGTTTTTCAGAACGCTTGAGTCGCCGTCTTGCTTTCCTCCTTGCTCGCACGCTGCCGTCACTTATAATGTAATTCTATGCTGACCAATAAGCGTGTTGCGATGCGCATTGTCCCAGCACACACACCTACTTATACGTGGATGATGCCAACGGCTCAGCAATGGACAAAGAGCAATGGATAGCGTACGCTCTAGACTTCCGGGAGCTTTAGCCTATGCCAGTATAGAAAATAGTCGCTCGGATAAGTTTACTGCGTTCCACCTGGGAACCCAGATTGATTCGGGCTGTTCTAAACCACCTTTTCTCTTTGAAGTAGGTGAACGAGGCACCATTCAGGCAAGAGGATCAACAAAATAAAATAAAAGCTGCACTACAAGACAACTACGAAGGGGAAGGAACGAGTACAACATCACAGGGGCAGTTACTGTTACTGCGCCTATGGGGCTGTGGCTGTGTTTTTTTCTTCCCATTCGTCGCTCTCTTGTAGTGCGGTTTTCCTTTCTTCGAACATGAACTAAATCGCCCACAAGAATATTAGTCTAGTATAAACCTCAGACAAATCTTAAGAAACTGACGTTCTCAAATTAGAAACGAAAGCAGCCCTCACTGTCACAAAACAAGGGGCTACGAAAAATGTTCAAGTTCGTATGGACAGCCTTAAAACAGTGACCTGACGACAATTTAGACTTACCAAAGTTCTGTGGTCGCTGAAAAGCGAGCCCCCCCGCTCCTGCTCAAAACAAGTTCCATTTGCTCACCCCCCCCCCCCCCCCCCTTTTCACAAATCCGTCAACACGTGCAATCCAGCCCTTTTCACAGTGTAACCCGATCTGAGGCACTCTATAAACTGCTCTAAACTAACCTTCCTTTTTGCAACACGTCTGTGGCATAACACTGAGCTCCCGGAAGCCGCCGGTTCATTTCACCCTTCACACTTTCCGTACTGCATTCACTCTTTTACTCTTTCTCTTCCACTCTCTCTATCTCTCTTTCGGTAGAGAAACCTGGTCAAGTTGGGGACCGCAGCTCGGCATTAGCGACCTTCGCCCCAATCGAGCTCTGCTGCAGGGCCTCAGGAAAGCATCGCAGCCCTGCGAAAACTCACACGCGCCCAAACGCACCCCTAACCGCAAAAATCAATTCCCTATCCGCAAACAGCACTCGCTCGTCGGCCCCTGGGCTGTTTCCTTTTTTTCCCCGAAGCCTGTTTTCAGGTTCTTAGGGCGTGCATTGCGTGCGGTCGATGAGCCATTGCGCCATTATACACGTCTCGCACCGCATTGCCGTGTACGTGCGCAGCCAGCGCCTGTACGCGCCTGTACGCGCCGAGTTAGTTCGAGTTTCGGGAACAAGAGAGCGAAGAAAAAAAAGAAATTTGTGCGCGTGGTAATGACCGCATAAGGACAAGAGAAGGAAAAAAAAATGAACGTAAAGCTTTGAGACTCGCAACTATCTGTTTTTTCGCCCGCGTCACGCGTTGTTTTCGATGTTTTCGATGCATTAATGTCCCGGATCGATGCATGCGGAGTGGAGCCTGACTAGTTAATTTGAGGGTAGTGTATGCATGCGCTCTGGCCATCTGGGCGCCGCCTGTTGGGCTCTCCTTGCATCAATGTGAGCGTGTTAGTGCTTGGCAGGGCTTGAAGCGCGCACTGCGAGTCGTTATGAATCTGTTTTTTTTTTTCTTTCGCAGTGTACAGTACAACAAAATCGATGCAAGAGCTGGTAAAGCATAGGAATTGTGAAACAAAGCAAAAGTGGAGGCTGGGAATGCAGTCCAGGTGGCGGCCAGCTCTGATGACGAAGCTTCGCCAGCCCATACTGAGAAACAGTATCAACAGTGCTGCTTTATATCATTTTAACGTTACATAGGTGCACGTAGGCTACAAAAGATGGCCAAGTATACGGCTACGGATCAGATTTGTCGATCTGGGTTTGTTTAATGAGCTCTGAAATCTCATGACTCAGAGGCAATTTGTACCCTTCACCTCCATAAAAATTTAGTCGCCGCTGCAGTTGTCCCATCTCGATTCCTTGACTTCGGCAACCCGACACCGCAGCCGCTGAACCAACGCGTCCTCTCCACAATCCGGACAGTGGAGGAAAAGTAAATGACTACGAAAATTAAAACGATTTGAAGCAGGCTAAATGCGTGGCACCTCGAAAGAAGAAGGGGCGCTCAGATTTGCATTGTGGTGGTGGTAGAAACATTTACTGCCAATATTACAGAGGGCGGGGGCGTTGCCCCCTACATGGTATTTGAGAGCCCCCTCCAAGTATGGAGGGCCCTCTTACAAAGTAAAAGAAAGGCCTTAGAGGGGTATCCGAGCGAGAGTGCATGTAATGATCTTGCGCTGGTCCTTATAGGAGGTACTGGTGAGTAGCTTCTCCCAGAAATTTAGGGCCATCTTTGGTGAAGGAGGATGAAGGAATGAGGGGCAGGTGAGTAGTGTGTGTAGAAAGTCGCCAGGTTTGCCACAGAGCTTGCAGGAAGAAGAAAACTGGTCAGGAAAACGGGCGCAGAAAAGAATATCGGGTATGGGACTGTGCGCTTTTGTAGCTTGCGCCAATGGGCAGCTTGTGCTATTGTGAGATTCTGGGCAGGGGGTACGTAAGTCCTCCTATTTTCGTGATGGTAGGTAAGGATGTCACGAAAGGATAGCAGGCACTCCCCGGCATCTGAGGAAGACTGTTCCTCTCCAGCCTGGAAAGTGGTATACTTCTAAAATAGGCTATGCGCATATCCGAAGTAAACGCAAAACATCATCGTCAAGACTACCGCTACTATACTGTTTATACTTTGTTTCAATTCAACCAGTATCTTGTTGATATTACTTATACTACTAATTTAATCGCAGTGTAGCATAGCTGAATGTACTACATCATCGCAAGGTCGACGCGTCTCTACTCTGCTTCGTGACTTAACCTGCGTACTGAATACGACCTGCAGTGTAAACAAGGTATTAAAATGGATTTTCCCGTCATGCGATGTGTTGAAATGTGTCGTACAAGTCATGGCGTTTACGGGCCGTGGGTACGTTTTATACTCAGCGAGAAAAGGACATCTATCACCTATGCTACATTGGTTCCCCTTCGCAGCTTGACAAGTCGTGAATTTTTAATGACTAATGGTAATCGTTGACTAATTTTACCAGACTCTGGCAGTGCTGTAATAACTGTGTTTGTTCAGTAATGTACATCCGATCGCAACGCTCCTCCCGACTGCTCCCCATGTTTGCACCGCTTTGCGGTTTCTGCTAGCCGCGAATCGCAATCAAGTTTTGATAGGGTCTTTCCTTTGTAACACAAGTGTACGTTATTAAAAAAAAGGCAATTGCATTCCAATATACGACGCGATATACCCCTTATTTCTTCAGCGCTCGTAATTCTGAACAGACCAATTCTGCGCAAAATCTCTCCGCTGGAGATCCATTCTCAGGGTCCTCCCGGAGCTCGTCGCAAGACCCAGCTGTGCAAACCAGAGCGCATTGGTCGGCGGGAAAGACTAAAGCAAACGAAAAAACGGGACAGAACCAACTCGAACAATGCCGGGACCAACTCTTTCTGCTTGCTAGCAACCGACGCATAGACAGAGAGCCAAGAAAGAAGAGCGTAAACGGGTATGAAAAGGCCGACACGGAAGAATAAGGTGTAACACAGAGACCGGCTTGCTCGCTTGGAGGTTTTCATTGAAAGAGTCTTTCTTGTGCAGGAAGCCAGTGGAAGCTTAGTTCCTCCTCCGACCAGCTACGCCTTTTCTGGACCGCCTTCGCATGGCAAAAGGTGGAGAAAGGAGGGAAGGAAGGGAGGATGGAAAGAGAGGGAAAGGTTAGCGGGCTGCATGCGTGCCTTTGATGCAGGGCCATGGAATGCAACCTATGGGCGACCGCAGCGCCCGAGGCGTTTCCCGTCAGGACCCGGCGGTCTCTTCCTCGTCCTCCTCGGACTTCCTTCCAAACAGCGCTGCGAGTCGCAGCTTCGCTTCCGCAGGGCTTTAAGGATGCCGGGACAAATAATACAACCAGAATGGAACTCCCGGGCGACCGCACACAAAGACCCGGCCTCGATTCTTCCATAGCCGACGCCGCCACTACCACTGCTGATTCGATCCGCACGGCTCTGTGTGTAGCACGCTCACACACCTTTCGTAAAGGGAACTACAGATACAAAAAAAAAAAAAGAAAATATGAAAGGATAGGGAAATGGGACACGCAACGACAGAGATGGACTGGAAAACTTGGCCCTTCAGTACTTCTTATTATGCGTTATTTCTACATTGCTGTCGGAAGAACTTTCTGGATTTTGTTTGTAACTTGTTGGGAACACACAGAGACTCCCCGCTGCGCGCTGTCTACGAGTTATCATTCTGGACAGGAATATAGAAGAGGTACGTCCCCATCGATCAAGGGAGAACTAGCAATCCTAGAAAAAGGAGAAGAAATGGAAAAATGGGAACCTTCGGCGTAGTGCCTACCATGCACGCAGAAGGGCGCGGTTTAATCTTGTTCGTGTACGTGTCCCCTGTCTCTTCTTGTAGTGACTACTAGCTGGAAGTATGGGAAGAGCCATGATGGCAGATAAACATTAGTTTTCTGCGAAGTAGTTCCCTCCAGGTTAAAGGCTACGAAACAGCAATACTGGGGTCTGAATTTTAGTTCATTCCTGTATTCATTTAGCCGTATCCCTTAAATGGAACGAAGCAGAATATAAAAGCAGCTTTTTTTATGTCTTGCAAGAAACAAACGGACGCTAACATTGCTTGCTTGCTGAGAAATATGGCTGTACAAATTTTTGAATGCTCTCGAATAGGTCACCAACGACAACGCCCACAATCTCTGCGAACAAATATTGCTGGTCAATTGTATACCTGTTTATTAGCAGGTAAAAAGTGATACCCAGTGGAATAGGCACGTAAGTGTCTCCTTGGGCAGTTCATGATCTTATACATATTTTTGGGTCAAGACGCTACGGCTAACTGCATACAGCATATCCAGTATGCTCCTGGCCAAAGCATAGGAAATCTGTTTTATACTTAGTTCAAACTATTAATTGAGATCTACGGGAGAGTCGATAATATTTGCGTTGAACAGCTAGTACGTCAAAATTAGTGGCTTAAATAGTTAGCGGTATTTTCCATAAGTTCGATACTTTCTGAGACGGACAGTATAGAAGACTTTTTCGTCACATGTACTTGTAAGCGCGCGTTTTTCTTTTTTGCATATTTTTAGTAGATTTGATACAGTAGACGGAAAAGAAATGCTGACTTATGGATTAAGTGGTTGCTCTTTCCTTCATTCGTCCTCTCTTCATATTGTTGTTTTTTCTTTGTTCTTCCTTTTTTAGAGACTTGGCAAATAAATACCCCTTAGATACCCCTACCCTTGAACACGCTCGAAAGCTACCACAGGCTTTGCGGTTGGGAATCCAATTTGTTCTAGCTTCCTGTCGGCACCGTTTCACGAGGTAAATAAAATATACAGAACAAGATGACACGACTTTGGTCTTCGGTAATTCCCATATATCTCTTGAATGAAATAACTTGAAGGGAAGTATTTTCTCATCATTATTTTTGCTACGCAATAGAGGGTAGTCGCTTTATCGACAACCCGATTTAAGCGTGCAAGATCTCACTCTGGAATTAGTGGCGTCCTTGCAGAGTTTCTATCGTGAACTCACAACAGCGGGCTTCCTGTAGCGGAAGCAAAAATAAAACAAAAAAGTAGCCGGCTGACGCAGAAAATTTATAGCTTAGAATGATCTATTCTTGCCGTTGAAACAAGTTTTAGAACCCCGATCCCACTCGCCAACGACTTCGATACGCTGCACTTTGTTCTATATAAGCTTTGTCACGGTGCTCTATTTCTTCGGTGACACTTGGTATGGGCCACGAGCTTCCTAAACACCCACAGAAGGAAACTCATATGATCGGGAAAGGCTGTTCTGTTCTATGCGCGAAATTTCCTACAGGTTGATTTTTTTTGCGTGCTCAGACCCTCTCATGCCTTCTCATTCGCAGGAGTTATCTCGTCCGCAAGGAAATAAAAGAATAGCTTCACCTGCTGCTTCGGTAGCTGCTGCGCAAGCCGAGATATATTCACAAGCGGAGGCGAGCATTCTCCGACGAACGAGCGAACGGCCCGAAGTCTCGAAGAGGCCCCTTATACACGAGCAGGCAGCCAGGGCGCGGGAAAATGGCTGTGGGCCCTCTTCCTCTCTTCCCAAAAGAGGAGCCAGTGGCGGCGGCCAGCAAGACAAATCGGCCGGACGTCGGCCAAGAGCTGCTGCTCCACGTGGGGACCCACCATCCATCAGGAATCCCCAAGCGCCTCCAGCACTGCCGCTAGGCTTCCCCATCCTCCCCCGTGCCACCTTTTCTTGCCAAGACGTCCAAACTCAGGATCGAGAAATGTGCCGGACGGTGCAAAAAGAAAGCAGCAATACAAACAAATATGTAGAAGTTCAGAAGGGAAAAGAGGAGGTTGTGAGGTGGAGGCAGGGGGCAAGGGCTGCTCTTTTGGACGCTCCAAGAGCGGCACTTTCCCTGTGGTGGTCGAGCTTTTGTCTCCGCGGCCCACACAGTTCCTTCTTCTCCTTCATTCTCCGTTGCGGCTTGAATTCCACAGCGTCCACCTTTTTGGCCGTTCGATACGATCGAACTTTAATCAGCCGAGGACACGCTGAAGCTTATCCTATGCTTCCGCGTTCAGGAGTGCACCTTTCCGTCTTTTTGCCAGTTAAGAAGAGCCTGGCGTCTTTCATTGCTCATTCTTTACTTCTCATAAACCAGTTATAGAGAAATTCAAGACAAAAATGATTTTGGAATCTCCTGGAGGTCTCGTTCTAGACAGGTGCCCTAACGATACAGTCCATATCGCAGAGCGTACAGAATGACATTCGAGCGGACCCATTACTTGGAAGTGCCCCCCTTTTTTCAGCTGTCAAAAATATTACCTCTGGAAAGGAATACATCACAAGCAGACGTCGGCTGGTGATCGTAAATAGAAGCGCACGCGTATTAATTGGATACAGGGGTATGAAAATATCGAAGCTTACCATAGGTTGGCTGTAAGAGTGAGGCTCTTCAACCGAACAATACATTCTTAAATAAGGGGCTTGTCTGGTTTGTATATAGCTCAGTTCTAAGATGCAAAGTACAATGGATAGTAACACTTAAGTCTTGGGCGTTCAGTTGATGTGGACTTTGTCGACCTCAGTTCACATAATTCGCTTCAAAGAAGCGAAAGAAGCGCTGGGATGGCGCAGGGCTTAGGGCGGTCGACTGCTTTTCCCAAGGATGCGGGATCGAATCCCGGCCTCGGTGGCCGCTTTTCGGTCGAGGCGAAAAGCCTGACGCCCGTGTGCTGTGCGATGTCAATGCACTTAAAGAATCCCAGGTAATCGAACTTTCTAGAGTCCTCCACTACGGCGTCTCTCATCGCCTGAGTCGCTTTGGGACGTTAAACCCCGCAAACCAAACCAAACCAAACCAGACCAAACCAAGCAAAAGAAGCGTTGTTGAAGCACGTTTGGTATGGACGCGGATAATGCACTATATAGTATTTTACTTACTTTCATTTGATGCGGTTCAAAGAGCGAGAGCCTGTATTGTTGTCGGGGGGCCCAAACCAGGGTAAGAGTTCCTAGTGTAGAAGTTGGAGTTTCTTCTTTGAGACCCACCTGGGCCTTTTTTAAACAGGAGCCATTTCCTAGTGGTGTTTGAACAGGCTCAATTTGAGAACCCCTCTGCTATCGCGGTGGAGTTCAAATGACCAAAGAAGCGCAGCTGGTATATAGACACAGCGGTGAAAGACAGGCAACAAAGTGAGCCAAAATAAAGCCTACATCACGGCAAACGAAGTAACAAGGGAGCGAAGCATCGGCACGCAGTTTCGCTACTGTAGTTCCCGGAAAAACGATGGATTTCTTCGTAATGCGCGCGACGCACGACCCGTGGCCATCGCGAAGAAAACCTCCGATTGCTCGTAGAGGGACCCGACAGGACAAAGGAAAGCGCTTTTAAAAGGCTTTCCCGAGCGCAGTCTGTTTACCCGAAAAGCAACCTTTCAACGAACCGAAGGAACGTTTTTGCCAGAGGACGCCTGAGTCGAGGAAGAAACAGAACATAAAAAATGAAGCAGGATAACACAATAAAGAAACGACCAAAAAAAAAAGCACATTGCAAAAACACAATTTCCGATGTAAGGAAAGCCAAGGAAGAAAAAAATGCTAAAATAGTACGCATCAGCTTTTCTTCCTGTTTTTCCCGCAAATCGAACAGTTCTCGCTCGCTGTACTTAAGCGAAATGACTGCGCGGAAACAAGGAAAACAAAATATGAAGGTTGCGGGAACGAAGAATAAGCTTCTGGAGCACTCCCGAACGCTGACAGCCACGCAAAGGAAACACACAAGCGCCTTGCGACAGAAACTACGGGCGAATTGAAACTGTGAGGCATTGATCAGTGCGCGAGGGAGCCTGCGCGTGCGATAAAAACTCCCCGGAATCGCGAGTCTATACTCCATTGGCCCGTCGTCTTCCGCACATTCCTATTCTCCTTCTTCTCAGATTGCGCGAATCTTCTACACCAAGGAAGCTACGGGAAGAAAGGAAGCACAAGAGGGTAGCGGAGAGCCACGCTCTAAAATATTCATTCGCATGCAACCATGCACAGACTGAACGCGGAAGAGTGGAGGCGAAACAGAAATAGGGAAAGATAGAATGTCAGGGAAGCGACGTAGCGCTTTTCTTCGCATCTTATGTTTATTATTTTTGCCTCTCTTTCACGCGATCGCGGCTTTTCCCGTTCCATGAACTATTTATAGTTCCCCCATGCACGCTGAGACTATTCTTCCCTCAGCCGAAACAAGCAAAGCGGAAACCTCTCGTGGCGGTCATATATCGTTATTTGACGCCGAGAGCTCGCTCGCGCGTCTGGCCGCCGGTTGCCACCTGAAGAATCGGCGTTGTGCGCCTGGCGCCTGGCGTTTGCTCCCGTCACACGCTCTCCCTAACTCGCATGCCTCTTTCCCGTTTCTTACCCCATTTCCCTTCTCCCCTCCCTAGGGACGCACGCCAGCCGCTTCAAGCCGCGAGGCTTGTTGGCCGCCGTTTTCTATACACAGATGTCTTGCGCCCGACACGAGGGCTTTTGAAAAATAAAAACACGGAACAAAACTTAAGGCAGACGGGCAAGTAGGAAACGTCTTCTTTAAAGATTTACTCGAACGCTACACCCTCCTGCCATCCTTGGCCCGCCAAAGAAATGGGGAAGTAAGGAAACAGGGAAGGAACTTTTCTTCTTTGCTTTCTTCGTTGCCAGCCAGGAAGAGACGACGACGTACGCTCGCCGCCTGGTGGCGCGCGCACTGAGCGGAAGAGCCGCGATAAGGTGAGACCTCGGTCATGGAGGTTAGGGAGCAAAGAAAATCGGACAAGACGGGAAACAAGCTGTTAAACCGCGATCGGGTCGCCTCCCCCGGACTGGCATTCATCGGCCTCTACCTTTCAGACGGCTCCAGCGCTGAAGGTTGGGGTTGCTTATAGTTTTAGTTCCCTACCGCATGTCACATCGACGTAACAAATCTCAATTATCAGAACTCGTCGCTGCTAGTCTGAAGTAAAGAAATTTGGCTATAAAAGTACTCTGGGCTTCATAGATATAATGTAGCATGAACGTGAGACAGTATTGGTGCAAGTGTAAAAGTGAAATGGAGCAAACAATATGAATCCTGCCTCAAAGCTTGACTTACAAGTGCCAAAAATCATTAACACCTTGAAGCGCTGCTTTGAAAGAAAAAGCGCAATTGAAGGTTTTGTAAACTATTCACATTTTGAGCTCATCATTCGTTTGATGCCATATAGGACCTGTTACCATGGTAACTAAAAGCAGCGCCCTATGCAAAGTACTTCGACCGATGTGGCAATTTTCAAAGATACAGTCGTCGGAAAATGCAGCATCTCTTATCTTAAAATTCGACAGAGGCGTTAGGAGAGGAGTTCGCGGAGTCAGCTAAAACTTACACATTTCCTTGCCTGTACACCACTCAAATATGGTGTTTTGCAGTGATATGCCTGACGCACTCGGTGTAGTTACTTGCACCCGCCACTTGCCACGGGCGTTATATTTTATATTTAATTACATATTCGAAAAGAAACGAACTGTGTGGTTTAACTTCCTTATGCAAGCTATGCGCGCGCAGTGACTATGAGAGGTGCCGTTGTGAGAGGTCCGGATTGATTCAGAGCACTTCGGGTGCTTTAGCTCATGTAGCAAATCACACGAGTGATGCATTTCGACTCCATCAAAATACGACCTTCGCGGCTGGGATGCCATCCTCGTCCTTAAGATCAGAGGTCGAACGGTAAAGCCACAGCGGCGGGAATATTCTGAAGAAACTAAGTGCACTCCAACTGCAAGAAGTAAATCAGGAAAACTATATTTAAGTAAACATATGCACTCACTCACTCACTCACTCACTCACTCACTCACTCACTCACTCAC